>LPNX010227374.1:3345-28613 GCA_001517045.1 Pseudotsuga menziesii | reverse complement strand
TACCCCATAAAACCCCTAACTCATAATATTTTAATATATCTTATATTTTTGTAGTACATCTCTTAAGAGGCCCATTTTTTACCTCAAATTCTCTCTAATAGTGACACATTCACAAAACACCGGATATTTTTACATCGAAAACCCAAACGGAAAAACCCAAGGAATCATAGATCTTGTTACATCAAGCATTTCGGTTTAGATCTATGCACTCATCCTGTAGATTTCTCTCTCTCTCTCTCTCTCTCTCTCTCTCTCTCTCTCTCTCGGTACATTCCAGATCTGCACACACATCCTGTATATCCATCTCTCTCAATTACAAAATTGCTCCTCATCAACAATATCATCATCAATAGTACTATTAGTAACAAAAATTCATCATTGTTTCCCCAAAATCTCATCAACCTTATTTTACCCATCCCATTACATATATATGGCCAATTCCATAACCCCCATGGACCATGAAGTGGACCCAAAACCCTAACTACTTCTAACCACTTCCTCAGTTGTCATGATCAATCCTTCTTCTTTCCTTATTTCTTAGCTGCTACATCGGGATCCTTCCTGCTTTTACGGGCTTCTCTCCCTTTGACCATTTCATCGCACTACCCCCTGTTCACACCAAAAATTACTTGAAATTTGTTCAAAATATAGGGCCAACAACATTCAAGCTCGATATTTGTGTCAAATATTACCTAGGTATTGTGGGTCTATTGAATTATTGGATAGGATAGGACTAGTTGCATATATACATAATAAATTACCAACATTATAGCTATATTTTTTTAAGACTCTATTTCTTTTCCTAAGAAATATGTACATGGTTCTAACTAGTAACTATTCTTTTACTTTGAAATTAATCCAAGTAGACTAGATGGAAAGTGTTAGTTATGGAGCCTAATTATTGTTTCAGTTGTGATCAAATTCTCATCCAAGCTATAAGGATTTCAGTTGTGTCCTGATAGTAGAAATTATGTTAGGTATTTTAACCCTAGAAGGAAAACCTATATTTTTTGTATGAGGAATTGTATTACGACTATGTATTAGTGTATTGTGAAAAACAATATTGTGAGAGAGAGTAAAGAGGAATTTGCAATGGATGTGTTGCAGGTTATATCCCTTCATTTTGTTGGATGGTTTAATCAAAAGGACTAGCAATTTCTGTGTGGGAACCATGTTGTATTGGTGAACCATGTTGTATTGGTGTCACATCCATTGCAAAAGGACTAGAAAAAGGACTAGCCCATCTTGGGTGAACCATGTTGTATTGGTGTCTCTCTTGTATTGTGTTTATGTGTTTTATTTATGAATCTTGTTTTATGTTATTGTTATGCGATCATGTTTTCTAACAATTGGTATCATAGCCAAAGACCTATTTGGCACATAAAATAGTAGGACAGAAGGCATCCTGGTTCGAGTGGGAGTAATGGAAGAAGAAGGAAAGTTTAGTGTCAACAAAATTAACAACCAAAACTACCAGTTATGGAAGATGCAAATGAAGGACTATTTGTATAAAAATGATCTATTCCTACCATTCGATGGAAAATAAAAACAATCAATTGATATGAAGGAGGAAGAATGGGAGGTTCTTGATATAAAATCACTAGGAAAAATATGGTTGTCCCTGGATTTGTGGGTGGCTTTCATTATTTTGAAATAAAAGACAATGAAGGATATGATGAGTGCATTGGATAATTTATATGAAAAACCCTTGGCCTCCAACAAGGTATCTCAAATGAAGTGTTTATTTAATATGAATATGTCAGAAGGTGGATTTTTTGTTGGTCATTAAAATGAATTTTATGATTACTAATCAACTAAGTTTTATAAAAGTAAACTTTGAATATGAGGTTAGGGATCTTCTAATCATGTGTTCATTGCCAAAAAGATGGAACGACTTGGTCATGGCGGTAAGTAACTTTGTCTCTAGTTCAAACACTTTGAAACTTGATGATGTTTGTTGGCGTTTCCTCCCTTCGACCCAAGTTTAGACCCTTGTTTGTCCTTCAACGAACCCCAATATATCGACCCAATAGAGCAGGGATCAGTCAGAAGCACCTATAATGCAGATGCAGTCTCACCCTATATATCTCTATGGGTAACTACCAGAACCAAGTTTCTACAGTTGAGTGGGGATTATTCTCTCTCAACACCTTACCAACTCGCTCGACCGAAGTCAGGGGGTGTATTTCCTATTATTATTGTATTCATTCAAGATATTACTTTATTTGTACATTGACATATATTACAACAGTAATGTAAAGCTTTAGCACAAGTTCTATCTATCAATAGTGTGACACATGCATCTTAGCAATCATTCATAAGCAAATTCTAGTCAATATATTCAAATCTACTTATTCACATCATACATTCATTCAACATAAACATATTCATCAAATACACATAGAGACAACATTTAACATGGAAACCCATCTAGGAAAAACCACAAAGGTGCTCCTCATCTGGCATGAGAAATATATTGCACCTTTCGTCTATGCGTTCAGCTTGCAAATTTTTTTCTAGATCTTCTCTACAATCTATACAGACTTCTCTCCTTTCATGCTCTCTGGTCTTTTATCTCTGAAGTTTCCTCTCCTTCACTCTATTTTCGATCCGCACATAGCCTGGATCGACTCCCTTCTCTACAACTCTACAACTCTACGACTCTTCAACAACTAGAACATGAGAAAGAGAGAGATAGAAAGCAACCCACACATAGCTTGGGTTCTCTATTTTATAAGCTCTTACATGTCGTAATCAATCGACTCTATTATGTTAGCCAATAGGTTGTCATTCATATTCTCATAGATTCAGTTATATTGATAGTAGGAACTATCATCCCAAAAATACTAAGATGATTTCAATCGATGTAATATTATTCTATCACAGTTCCTTCTAATGAGGCTACTCTCATTGCATCTTCTCATCTTCTCTTCTGTCGAAGACTATTCCATCTTTGGTTGCTTCTCTATCATAGCTTCTCTTGTCGTGGGACTGAAATATTAATATTCTCAAACAGAATTTTGGTTGAATTCTGCCTATCTTTTCCTAGGGCCAACAGGTCCCCCAACACTCACTTGTGGCTCATACCGAGCCACACTAGTATGATACCTCTGTTGTGATGACCTTACTTTGAAAATCCTTGAATATTTTCACTATATGTGTCGTATCCTCTTGTAATTGTGATTCCCTCTTTTTCAAATTCTTCACAAGGTCAGAATTTATGTGTTTTGATGTTGTAATTCATGCTGACTCTACTGCTTATCGCACCTTCTGGTGTACAAGTTAAATACTAATTGTAACTCTTTCTACCTCTGCTTGTAATTCTATGACCCTGTCAATATGATTTTATTGTTTCCTTCACAGTGTTGTGACTTGTTGTTGTACTTTCTTCATCTTGGCAACCTTATCCATTTTCTTTGCTAAGGGAAGCTTCTTCATTTCATTCTTCATCTAGGTCACCTATGTCTCCGTAGTGCATAAATTCTATGTGACCTTTTCTAACTCTTCATCGTCAATCAATGCTTCCCATGTCTAAGAAACTTGCTCGACAGCCTTGGCACATAGTGCCTCCACCTCTTCGAATTACTTCGCAGATTTTTTTGCTGCTTTATTTCTTTCTTCCAGTACCTCTGGGGTGCGTTGGGTGTCACATGTGCTTCCTCTGCTATATGTCCAATTCGAAATACCTTGACTTCCATAACCATCTCATGTGTTATGCCTTCATCTGTGAAATTGCAGCAAGCTGGTGTCTATCCTCCTCCCAGGTTTTGGATTTTTTCTCTACTTCCTTGGTTGTTTTCTTCATCTTATTAACATTCTTGTTTGATTCTCTAACTTTATTAACCAATGCTCCTTCCCTGAATTTCATTTCTGTGACCATGAAATTTTAAATGGCATATACCTCATACATCGGCAATGTGGAGAAATCGATAGTGACATGGCCTACACTTTTGGATGTATAATTTAGCTCTGTTGTCCCCAAGTCGAGTGCTTCTCCCACCAGTTGAATCTTTAGTGGTGGGATGGGTATCGACAAAACATTTTTTTGCTCTTCTGATGAGCCATCTAAGTCCTGCGACACTAGCAGTTGTGGTCTATAGTGAGTCTGTAATACTACCTATGAGATCTGTTTGACATTCATCCATTTTCTTAAGTATCTGTGAAGCTATTTCTCCCATTGCTTCTATTAGAAGGATATAATCATCGTTATTAAGTCTGACAACTCATTTTGATTTGTTAGCCTTTCTTTTCTTAAGCCTTGCTTCATAATGCTTTGTCTTCTTTCTCTTATCTCCCACTCCCAGTTTTGTTGGAGTAGTGCTTGACTCATTCTAGGTATTATTTGGGTTTTCCTCTTAGGGGTTTTCTCCATTTCCCCCATCCTTCTATTTCTGTGGATAATCCTCTCGCTCCTCTTCATATAGAGATAACTGATCATCTGCAACAGGGACTCGCCATTCTTCTAGCCAATATTGGACAATTTCCTCAAATTCTTTAGATGACAGTTGATACTGAGTCATAATATATTGGCGTTGTGGTTCTTTTCATAGTTGTAGCAGGATATGATGGGGTCAAAACCACTTAACAGTTTCCTCGATAATTCTGGCCTGCTTTCTGACATGATATTGTAGGGACTCTCAATGCAAAAAGAATTATATATTGTTTTCTTTTTGTCTTTGTTTCATATATTTCTCGAACCATAGATTATAGTATTGAGCTCCTCGACATAAAACACGTACATCTACCCCCTAGTAGTTTGATGGTTCTTCCCATCCAACAAACGAAATCAAAATAAGTAGCAATGAATAATAGAATATGCTACCTTTCTCATGTGCTTCCTATGCATATGCTAATATTTCATTGAGCAGATATTGCAACCAATTTATTTAAACACCGGATGCACATAAATTTGCTGCAACAAATGTCCTTGCGGTGCATTGGTTTGATCACATCTTTTGCACTAATTTTCTAGTTAGAACCTTGGTGGAGAACCGAACAGTGTGGTCATTGATAGAGGAAATAAAAAAGTCTATTATGTCTCTGGTCAGGTCATACTTGTCTTTTAATTCGTTTGTCAACGCAATATCTTTATCTTTTTTGGTGAAAAATGGTTTTGTCAATGAAAACTAAAACTTGGGCGTGAAGGTGATAGCTTCTAACCATTTAATTAGTTAGTCCTTCACATGAGCGAATATTGAATGGAAAGGTGGAAATGATTTATGTCAAATGGGTTAATAATCTGAATCATCATGCAGAAACCGCCTCACAAACTTCCACTATGTTTTCACATAGTTACTTAGCAATAATGACGGAAGTGACCAAAAAGCACGCTGTCAAAATCGCTCATGTTTTTTAATTAATTACTCCCAATTTTCCTTTCAGGGACTCAATTTTATGTTGCGACAGATCTTGTTTTCATGAAACATGTATTCAACCTTCGACATATTTATTAGATTGCAACAGATGGATATTCTTGGCCACCATTTTCTATCTGCAACAGGTATACATTCTGCTTGCCTTTTTCTTTCTCTTGTGACGTAATGGTAGCATGCGATTAAATCATTAATATAAATACTCATAAGTTTTTTTTTTTTCAATCGACCAAGTCGCGACTATCCTGGTAAGGCTTTAGGCGATTTAAATTCACCAATCCTTTGACAATTTTTCCATCTAACTTTTGTAGTTTCACTACACCTCCATTAGTGATATAAATCACAATATATGGTCCTAGACAATGTGTTTTCATCTTTCCCATATGCTTTAAAAATTTACTGTCGTAAAGAAGGACAAGTCCTTTGATCTAAAATCGCTTATTCTTGATGTGTTGATCATGCCATACTTTCTGTCATTCCCTTCTCAACGGTTTGATGATATCCTACAACAAAATGTTCTTCTTCCAACTATATCAGCTGTGATGGTCTTTCCTCGACAACACCAACATATGTCATCTTTGTAATCACAACAATCCTTAGGTTGGGTACAACATATTCCATTGGTATCAAAACCTCTTGTCCATGTACAAGGTGAAATGGAGTTTGTCCTGTCAACTTGTTACAAGTCATGTAGTGTGCCCACAGAAATGTGGGAATTTTATTGTCCTAGTTGTCTATTTGATCATTGCAAATCTTTGTCAACACATTCTCCAGGATCTTGTTGAATGCTTCGACAACACCTTTCGCTTGAGGCTGATATGATGTTGTCTTTCTATGTTGGATATGGAATTCTTCAGTTAATTCTTTGATCAAATGATTGAAAAAATGCGTACCTTGGTCACTTATCAAAATATTTTGGCATTTGAATCTAGTCACAACATTCTCAAACAAGAACATGGAAGCATTCACAGCAGTGAAAATCATTTACTGGAGTTGCTTCAACCCATATGGTCAAGTAACTGGTTGCACTAATAATGTATCTTACACCTGTTTGCTTCTGTGTTGGACTAATAGGTCCCACAAAATTAACATCCCATTTGTCAAATTCCTACAACGTTATTTGAGGTACTAGTGGAATTTCATCTCGTCGCGACAAATTTCCTTTTCTCTGATAGATATCACAGCTGCGATAATATTACCGAGCATCAACGTGCATGGTGGGCCACCATAATCCTTCTTGCAATATATTCCACACTATATATTTTCCAGTATAATGGCCTCTTATGACACCAACATATGCTTCGTTTAATATAATCGGTCGCTAGTGTTCCAAAATGTAGCAATGAATATTCTAATCAGCGACCATTTTATATAACTGTCCAATGATCTACTGGAAATATGCAACTCACACCACTAATTGTTTCTTCGATGCAGTAGTAAATTCAGCTGGGGCATAACCCATACTCAAAAATTGTATAACGTCTATTTAATAATCATTGAACATTATTATCGCAAATAATTGTTCGTCAGGAATATTATCATCAAGATTATCAGGTTCTTCTCCACTCTCGATTCTCAACAGATGGTTTGACCCCAAATTCAGTTAACCCGGCTTAAAAATGACCTCAAATTCAAATTCCTAAAAAAGGAGAAACCACTGAAAAATATTCCCACCCAACACTGGCTTATTGACCAGGTATTTTAAAGTTGAATGATCTATGTAAATTTTGAAATGTCCACCCAACAAGTAGTGTCAAAATTTCTACAGAGTGTATACCATATCCAGTAAATTTATTTCTATGGTGGTATAGTTCTTCTCTATTGTTTATAATTCCCTGCTAGTGGAGGCAATGGGATGATGAATCGACCCTTCGCCAAGATTTGCTAGTACTACACCAAGCGCGACATACAACACATCGACATGTCCATGAAATTCCTTTTTCCGCTATAGAAATACAAGTATGTTCAATATAGTCATCTTGTTCTTTAAAGTGTCCATACTTTCTTGGAAATTTTTCATCCACTGGAAATTGACATCCTTCTTTAATAAATTCTCCATCGGAGTAGTCACCTCTGCATATCCTTTGATAAATTTTTGATAGTATCCTATGTGTCCCAATGTTTTTCTTAGTTGCTTCACTGGGGTAGGTGGTGGTAGGTCTACTATAATTGTAATTTTAATAGGGTCAACCAAGATACCATCATGACAAACTAAATGGACCAACATAATTCCAAATGGGGCACACAAGATACATTTCTTTAAGGTCAACGAGATTTGATACCGGCGACACTATTCCAACATCATTATGAGGCTCTCAATGTGATCCTTAATGAGCCCAAATATCGTCCAATCATCGAAGTAGACTTCAAGAAATTAATGGATAATTTTTTTGAAGGCAACCACTATTATCCTAGAAAAGATAGCAGGAGAGAAAGGGCATTACCGTGTATTGGAAACAACCCACTTCGTTGCATAGTTTTTCTTGTGTCGATGTTCCTTTGAGATTTGAATCTAATGGTAACTAGAGAACCCATCAGTGAATGAATAAACTTCTTGACTCCCAACACTTTCTAATACCTCATACGTAAATGGAGTTGGAAATGGTCCATGTAAACAAGCTTCGTTCAATTTCCTTAGGTCGATGCAAATCCGTACTTCACCAGTAGCCTTCTTATCTTGGAATGCTATAGGACTGGTCCATTCCAATTCTTCAATAGGTTCTATGATTCCTACATCCATCATTCAGTCCAATTATGTCTTGAATTTTTCTTTATATCGCAGATTCACTCGATATGGTCGCTTCTTGACAGGTTTTGCATCGGCCTTTAATGGTATCTTCATTTCTCCAAGGTCTCCGACAATCCCTTTCATTTATGAGAATTTCATAGGGAACGAATCCTGAAACTCATGCAATAGGTCTGTGATCTTCCTGACAGTCTCATCATCCCATTTATCTCCAATATTGGAAAATTTTGGATTCTAAGGGGAGCCAATGTTAACTTTCTTGATTTTTAGGGGATTCATAAACTACTCACTAGAAATAACAAATATTTCCACTACGTGTGTACCTTCAGATTCTGGAATGTTTACGTCAAGTGGGTCATCATCAACAGGTTCTCCCATCACATTATAGCACTCCATCCAGTCCTGGATTGTTGCACTGCTTTGATTGAAGTTTGTCTTTGCGACATGGGTATATTCAAATATTACTTGCAATGCAGCATCAATCGAAGGATGATAATCAAAAAACTCAAATGTGTGTGTGAAACTAGTAGCTTATTCATCCCATTCAACAGTCCCTCATCTAAGTTCAAATGATGTATGAGCTGATGGACCCATTCATGTTGCAAACATGCCTCCCATGTTGCAAGACAATACTCAATACTAGCTCAATAGGATTTTTAATCCTATATACTTTTGTCAAGTATAGTTGATCTCTTCTCTGAATCGTATCTCCATAAACCTTTGACATTGTGGCCCTTCTGAGATAGATTATTTATGTGTGACCCACCATCTTATGGGTGTATCTTTCAGTGCAAAGTCCACGACAGACAAGCGCTGATGTTTTGTGACTTTTTATTCAAATTCCGTTAGAAAATATGCAAGGTTAAGTAAACCTTCATATGTGTGTAGACCACTTACCTTGATTCCTACCCATCTCACGGATCATGTTGTTATAGCTTATTTTACCACACTTGGTAGATCATGTTTTTATGGCCTTCCCTATCCCTATGCAGACTCTTTGGATCCCCTTTGCTCAAAATAAACTTTAATAATCCAATAAATCCCTTAAAAAATCATATTTATTGGTATATGTAGGTCACCATCTTAGAGATCGTGTGTACACACAACTTGCACCACTATGACCCACATACATCGGGAAATGTGCAAAAAAATATATTTGGTGTTTTCCTCAATGAGTCATGAATAACTTGACCTTTGGCCTTCCATATGCCTGGAAACACTCTGAATCGACCCTTCACTTCATACTAAAGGGATATATCATTGAGCCTCTTGGATGCATTAGAGAAGGAGAACTTATGATAGAAAGGAAACTATAGTGGATTTGTGCCCCATTCATACATACTTGAATTTTCATCCCTTTGTCCTTTTGAGAAACCATTGATGCTCTTGCCAAGATTTCCATCATCTTGTGAGATTGCCATTGATATGGAGGATTGAAGTGGTGGAAGCCTAGGTGGAGTAATCAGTCTCTCGATTCCGACAAGGTGCTGACAGAGTTTGTCACTTGTATCTCTATTTATAATTAATAGAAATATCCATTTCTCGTCCATTGTATATGTGTAAATATGAATATTCTTGTCCATGGATGTAGTTTCTTTAATTCATACATATTGGATTTATATATGTTAGAGTATTCCTAAAACTTAATATCTATCATGCTTGTCTTTTTCGTTGTTGTTGAGAATGGAATGTAGGTGCAAGTGTGGTTGAAAAGCTCAACGAGGATCTACTAACAACCTTCTGAAATAAGGTATGCCTTTTCATCCCCTGGTGTTAGCTATGTTTATCTCTATTGCATATAGAAATGGATTTATTTCTGGTGTCATACAGTCTGTTGTGGTCTACCCCAAGCCATAGGAAGTTTTCTCCATAACAGAATTGGCGAATCCGCTGGGGACTTTCCTTTTTTGTTGGGGTTTGGGTGCACAATGTGCTTAATTTGCACTCTATCTCTCTGTGTTTATGTGTCATATTCAGAAGTGTATTATCCCATTGGTTTCATGTTGAAGTAATATGATTCTTATCTTGCATTTTTACCCCCTTTCTCTTGATGTATGCATGTCATTGAGGTATCCGTCACATATACATGTGAACTGTAGCACTTGTAGTTGCATATACACATGGGTTTTCTATCAACAGTCGTGTATGCCCCTATTTTTGAGTGAGAACTTGGTGTTTGAGAGATGCTGGGTAGGTTCCAATTGTTGCTAAGTCTTCTTGGGTGTTTGTGATGTCTGTTTACTGCTTCTGTTATGACGAAAGACCTATTTTATTTCCTTTTAGTTAAAATTTGTTCTTGTCATTCTTATCCTTTTTTGTTTTGATATTAGTCCATTAGAACTTTTTTATCTCAGTGTCTTGCTTGGCTTGTGTCTGATACTTGTTGCAGGTTCTGGGAGTTATAGAGTCTTTTTATTGCATTTCCATATCATTCATTATAAAAATACAAAAATATTTTATTTTTGGCATGTTTGTGCATTGTGCATTTGCATGAAAATAGTACTTGCATTAGGTTTCCTTAGTTGAATAGTGAGCAGGATTTCATATAGAAAAGGTTTCATTGGTATTTGAAGAGAAATTTATGCATCTCATGTAGTGGCATACCCCTTTTTCATATTCAATACAAATTGCACTTGGCATCGTTTATTAGGTGTGCATATTTATTTCACTATTGAATCATGACATCGCTAGTTTCACAGTCATTACCCTTGAGTAATCACATCCCTTAAAATTAACGCTTAACATAAATTGATTACACATTTGTATTTGATAGAGGTGCACCAACAAGCTTAGGTTGTAGAGTCTTGGAGTAGGGTGTTGTGAAGTAAATTTTTCCATGTCTACAAAACAAAACATTTAGGTGTATGTCCAGGCGAGAAAAGAAATCCTTGATATAATTAGTATTCTCAGGAGGCTCCTCTTACACAGTAGTTTAGCATGAGGTGGCATACACGTTTGTGGTGGGGATAGCCCCTTTTCACTCTATGTGCAATGCCATAGATATTTCTAGGATCTTATTCATATCTAGTGGATTTTGAGGTACCTTTGGTGCTTTCGAGCTTTGGGATTTTTTATCCTTCCCATACGGTAGATCCCGCTTGCGACTGTCCTCCCAAGCATTGGTTATATTGGGGTGAATTTATTTTCCTTACCTAGGTATTGCAGGGGTACTTGCAAA
This sequence comes from Pseudotsuga menziesii, assembly GCA_001517045.1. Lineage (NCBI taxonomy): Eukaryota > Viridiplantae > Streptophyta > Pinopsida > Pinales > Pinaceae > Pseudotsuga > Pseudotsuga menziesii. The sequence continues at coordinate 17,317 of LPNX010227374.1, read as the reverse complement.
GGTTATTTTGTGAGTGTCTTGTCTAGGTAGGGGTCAGACAACATAGTTGCTTTATGCATTGAAGCCGAGGGCCACTATAATTGGTTACAAACCTTCGCTTGTAGTGTATGGGAGTCTTATGCCTCTCCTAGGTGAGAAATACTTGCTGCATTTAGGATCTCATTTATCCTCCCTCTTGGCTTGTTTTCATCTGGCTTATATTTTCTTAGGATTGTGCTCTTTTTGCACTAGCTTGCTCTAGGGTTCTTACTTATTTGAGTCTTTTTAATTTTGTGGAGTCATCATGGGTCGAGCTCTAACAGTTCACTGATCTCGATGTTTAGCAGGGATTTTTCCTTGTGGATATCCTCCTCCTCCTTGAAAGAGGATTAGACATTCTAGGCAAACTTATATGCACTGTGATTCACACACTGGTCTCATCACGAGTAATACATCTGAGACCCCATAATTCCCCCCTTCTTCATCCTACGGAATGGGGAATGTGACCTTTAGTAGACCTGGGACTCCGGTTGACACTAATATTCACAAGGTTGGTACTCCCTTCAATTCATGACCTCAACTATAATATTTCATAACTAATTATCGGAGATCTTCCTCACATAGGTCGAGTGGTGGGACTCACCATGTTCCCTCTAGCACTGGACCCTTTATATTTGGCATGCCAGATATCATTGACAATTTCCTGTCATCTGTCATTGATCCTGGTATAGGTCTTAGTGTTGTGCCTGGGGGAACTACCATTCCTTTCCATGATGATAAGTTTTGTAGTAGTCATATTGTACCTTCCGTGCCATTTGTGGGAGGATTTTCATATGTCCCATTCAGAAATAACACTTGGATTCCCTTTCACGGAGGTGACCCTAGACACGTGAAAATTGGAGGTACATCTTACATTCCATCCTATGCTCCACCATCCACTATACATGTTCCATCAAATTCCTTTCTCATCACACATCCTCATTATAACCCGCATGATCCTTCGGGACGGAGTGCTGCCTCTAGCCATGTTTTTCCCTCATTGTCGGTATTGTTGTGTCAGGAGGTTATGTACCTCCTTATGTATTTGGGGGTCAACCTTTTTATCTTCCGTACAATTATGATTATGTAGCACCCCATTATCAAGGTATACCAAATTATAATATTCTCATGTGTCCTTTTATGGGTTAAGTAGGAGGATGTTATTATCCAACTGGCCAAGGCCATGATCTTTACAATAATTATCTCTATATGAATCAAGCTTATCACAGAGAGTGGAACTATATGGAACAACCTAGAATCCCTTTCTTAGCTACGTTGAACTTTCCTGACCCAACGAAGTTGAACAATGATCCAGTTTCTCATGATCCGATGTGGCTGGTTGTTCATGCCAAGATTCCTTCAGACATTCCAAATTTCGAACGTAAGAGTGGTGAGGACCCTAGAGAGAATGTTACCACTTTCCACCTATGGTTCTCTTCAAATTCTTTGAATCACGACTTTGTTCGCTTGTGATTGTTTCAACGCACCCTCACAAGTCCTACTGCGAAATGGTATATAGAGTCGACCGAGGGCACATATCAAACATTTAACAACCTATCCATGACCTTTTTGAACCACTTTCAACTACTAGTACGTTACGATGATGGTACCGAAATATTGTTGACATTTCAGCAAGACAAAGCAACACATTTTTTTATTACATTTAAGAGTGGAATATAGAAAAGAGGTTGATTAAGGCCAATATTCCACCTGAGTTTCTATTGGAATGGCTCCTCAAGTCATTATTGCCTTATATCACGAATGATGTTTCGACATTCGGAGCTATGAATGAGGAATAAGCTATTTTCTGAGGTCAGCAATTAGACTTGATTTACGCTCAGTCTGGCTCTTATATGAGATCATCCCTAATGCACCATGGTAAAATTTTGAGCTTAAGTTTAAACTTGGGCCACATTTCGATGGAATTGTTGGCTACGTGAGTACTAAAGTCGTAGACCAGGTTACAAATAAAATGAGGAATTTTTCTATTAACTAGCCTGTGACTGTACAAGCTACGACTTCATCGAATCCCACCCAATTGACAGATGTGCTCTTGGTACATTTGTTGGACCAGAAGGGTAACTAGCAGCCTAGACATAATAAGAAGAAGGGAAGAAATAATATAAGAGGTGGGAATAGGAAGGAGAACTCTAATGATGACAAGAACGGTAGTGATGTTGGGGGGGCAAGAATTCTAAATGGAAGGTTAAATTCCCTTGCAAGTTGTGGGGGATACCCTCTCACATACTTGTGCCCACAGATTGATGAGGCCTCGAATTTCATTGCACAAATCACAACTGTGTTAACGGATCCTTTACCACATAACCAAAATATGGCTTCAAGTAACATGGACTCTAGAAGTGGTTCTAGTGGGCATCAAAACATGTTGAATGCCAAAGGTGGCCATAGTTGTATCAAAATGATGTCTTTTGCGAATGTTGTGACCCATAAGAAATATTACTGTCTGTCACAACTCGACTTAGGTAAGGAGCCAACACCTCCTAAGATACCTTTGCATATTGAGAAGCCTGGAAGTATACGTCACATACCTAAGGGAGTCTTAAAGCGCTCATGACACAACCCTAATGATAGAGCCTCCTAACACTATTCTATTGTCAAGGAATTGGGTTAGACTCCCTGTGTGATTTTAGCTCTTGAAGTCCTTCAAACTTGTCCTATGCATAGGATATATTTTTTGTCTACCCTCAGGATGGATGATTCTAATCCTTCCACTATAGTTAGATTTTATACCCACGAGGTCCATCCTTTCTTTCCTTATCACGTGGCCTTCTTAGTCCATGTAGAGTGTATGGATAACACGATCAAACATATAGTTGTTGATGAAGGCGCTATGGCTTTCATGATGTCTCTCACTTGTTGGAAGGGCCTTGGCTCACCCGCGTTATTGAAATCCATGACCATGTTGACTGATTTTGATGGACATTTATTTTGGTCGCATGGAATATCCCCTCTCTCCAGGTCCAATTGGCAAGGAAGACTGTGTCGATCAAGGTTGAGGTGTTTGATGCACCAATTGACTACAACCTTTAATGGGTCAGAATTGGATTTTTGCTATGAAAGTGATCATGTCTTCTGTTTTCCTTGTAATTTTCTTCCCTTTTTAGGATCGGATTGTCACGATTGATTAGACGTTGTTTGATAGTTCCAATTCCGTTGCATTGTCGGGATCCACCTTCCCGTGTATTCATCATTGATGGGATCTTTTAATATTGCAGCACCAATCCTTACTATTAATTCCACTCTTGGTAGTGATTCTCCATTGCTGAGTGCGGTCCCGTTTCGCACTACGTATTTAGAGGACCCTTGGTCTCTCCCTTCTCCGAGTAATTTGGATGAGGACCCTAGACCTCCCAAGATGAAGACACCATTATCTACAACATAGATTGCTTATCAAGATGCTCTTGATTCCATTGCAGACCCCAGTACTTCCTCTTCGCGGACGGAGGAGGAGGATCTCTTTGCACTTCCTGCTTGGGCGGCTGCGTCATCACATTCACATGACTACCTCAATGATGTTTTTCCTTTATACAAAGCGATTCTTGAAGGAGTTGCACGATCGCTCTTACTTCCTCCCAAAGCTTGAACAAATTTAGTGTGATGACTTTATATCGACCCTTATCGAGAAATTTGGTTCTCACATCGCCTCGTTAGGCACTCATGGTGTATATTTTGAAGGGAACATGGTGAACTTATCACCTACAATCCATATCAACATTTCTCGGACTCGTGGAAAGATAAAGAACGTTTACATTGGGGCAGGTTGTTCTCTCGATGAGATTAAGGCATATACCAAGCTCTTTAAATAATTTTGTGATATTTTTTCTTGGTTGTATGATGAAATTCCAGGGATAGACCCTCAGATTGTCGAACATGAGATCAAAACTTATCCTAATGCTAAACTTGTTTAACAACGTTTACGTGCAATGAATCCCCGTAAGGTGCCTGCCATTAAGGCTAAGATAGAGAAGCTGTTCAAAGATGTCTTTATCTATTCGGTTCCCTTAACTGAATGGGTATCCAGTCCTGTTTTGGTTGATAAGAAGTAGGGAACTATCCAGGTATGTACTGACTTTAGAGACCTAAATAAGGCTTGTCTCAAAGATAATTTCCCCACATCATTCATAGATCAAATTTTGGACGAGTGTGCGGGAAACAAAGTGTTATCGTTCATGGAAGGATTTTCAAGGTACAACCAAATCCAAATCAAGCCTGAGGGCCAACATAAGACGGGTTTCATTTGTCCTTGGGGTACTTACCCATACCGTAAAATGCCTTTCAGGCTTAAAAACACTGGATATACACTTCAATGGGCGATGACCTTTTCTTTTCAAGACCTAAAGCATGTTATTGAAGTCTATATGGACGATTTAGCTACTCACTCTTGTTTGCGAGTGGATCATCCAAACTAGTTGCGCTTGGTTTTTGAGAGATGTCGTCGTTACCGAATCCGGTTGAATCCTCAGAAGTGCATATTTTTCGTGAAAGTGGGTCAGTTATTGGGATTATCATTTCTAAAGAGGGTATTAGGGTTGATCCTCTTAAAGTTGAGGCAATACTTCAGTTGTCTCCCCCACGCATGATTCGACACCTTCAAAGTCTTCAAGGGACGACTAACTTCTTATAGATATTTTTCGTCAACTTTTCCAATTTGACCACAGGTTTTATTTGCCTTTTGAAAAAGGACACTCCTTTTATATGGGATGAGTGAGCCCAGGAGTCCTTCGATGCTCTTAAGAAATCCATGGCATCGACCTCTGTGCTTAGTCCACCTGACTGTAGCTGTGATTTCTCATTATATGTGGTCACGTCGCAAGATACGATTGGGATGGTTTTGGTTCAAGAGGACAATGAGATCTAAGAGAACGTTGTCTACTATCTTAGCCAAAACCTAATTGATGCCAAACTTCGATGTAGTCACATCGAGAAGCTATCCTTAGAGACCGTTCATGCGGTTCAACAATTGACACACTACATACTCCTTCTCTAGACTACGATTGTGGATCACATCAATCCATTTCAATTTTTCCTGTCTAGAAAAATGATAGGGGGGAATTATAATAAGTGGATTGTTATCTTGCAATAATACAATCTCAAGTTTGTTTCGGAAAAATCAAAGAAATCATTAGTTTTTTAGGAGATCATGTCAGATCTTCCTAGTTTGGATGAAGATGAAATTCACAAAGATTCTTTTGTGGATGAACATATATTCCTTATCTCGATTGTGGAATCGTGGTATGGTGACATCATCATATATTTACAGAATTTCAAGGTCCCTCCTCACCTATCATGGAACAAGCTTAGATGTTTACGACATGTTGCTAAGAATTACCTCATCATCGATGACACCTTGTATTATTGTGGGGTGGATTCCATTTTACGTCAGTGTTTGATTCCTGAGGAGGTTGAGATGGTGTTGAATGATTGCCACGATGGGGCATCTGGTGATCATTTATATGGGCTTTCTACAACCCAAAAAATTCTGAGAGCAGGTTACTATTGGCCGTGGATATTTAAATATTGCGTTAATGTGGTCAAATGGTGCCACTGTTTCCAAGTGTTTGCATGAAATATGCAATCACATCTATCCTTGTTACACCCTATTATCAACGTCGGTCCCTTCACCAAGTGGGGGGTAGACTTTAAGGATTGCAACGCAGCTTTGGCTGGGGGGAACCATCACATCATAGTGGTCGTGGATTACTTCACGAAATGAGTAGAGTTTATGCATACTATTAAATATGATGGTTATATGACCACTTATTTTATATTCAATCTGGTCATTACTCGGTTTGGTATCTTGAGAGAGCTTGTCACTAACCATGGCAAGCACTTCCAAATTAGGATGATGGATGAATTATCTTTGAAATTGGGGTATAAGAAAGAGTATTCCTCTTCTTATTATCCTCAAGCGAATGGACAGGTCAAATCTACAAACAAATCCCTTAATTACATTCTGCAAAAAATCATTGCACAAAGCAAGACTAATTGGCACATTATTCTTTACCCTGTTTTGAGGGCCTACTGAACCGTTGTTAAGAATTCCACTAGTTTTCCTCCATATCAGTTAGTACATGGGGTGGAGTTGATATTTACAATTGAATTCAAAATTCCCTCTTTGAAACTAGTCATAGATAACTTACCATAGACTTTTGAATTGGAAGAACGTCTAGTCCACTTGGAGAACCTTGACGAGCAGCATCGGGATGCTTTCGTGGCTCTTGAAATAAATAAGTGCCGCATGAAGGCTTAGTATGATAAGTCACTCTATCCTTGGATATTTAGTGAAGGTGAATTGCTTCTTCTATATGACCAAGCTAGTGTATCGTTAGGGGCGAGTCATAATTCAACCCCATGTGGCATGTGCCTTACCTAGTTAAACGAGTCTTAGAGAAGGGCACATACGAGTTAGAGGATTATGAAGGGACAGCCTTGGAGGAGCCTAGAATGAGATCTATCTTAAAAAATACTATGCCTAATTCTTAGTTGGGTCTGATACATTGTATATTATTTTATAGTTGCATAGTTTACTTTTTGTCCCCTTGTACCAATTTGGTTTGTTGACACACTTCCCTTTGTTGTGGCATATGTCAATGGAGTCTTCGGTATATGTAGGATACCCTGACAATGTCAGCCTCCATAGCCAGAACTTAGATTTGGCTGCTTGGGTTATTTATACGTCTGAGGGTCATGTAGTGTCTTTAGGAGGTGTATGTCTTAGACATCATCCAACAATGTTGTTGAATATAGTGTCATGATTGAGCTACTATGTGATGCCATCTCTAATGGTGTTCGATCTCTTAAAGTAAATATTGACTCATGGTTAGTGGTATCACGGTTAAATGGTTTGTATCGTATCAAAGATCCGACTTTATTACGAAGGAGCTATGGGTAAGATTGTTAGAATGACAATTTGACTACATAACATACATTCATATTCCTAGGATCTACAATTATGTTGTCAATTATTAGCAAATTATGTTTTAGAATGGAATTTGTTACATCAATAATGAAGCATATACATACCATTCAAATTCAAATACACATGTAAATACATCAAGTCAATCACTATAAGTTTTTTATTTCCGAATATAGTCCAAAATGGTGTCACAGTAAAAATGTCATGATACAAAGTTGGGGCTCTAAGCCACCAAAATGATATACATTCGGTACAAAATGTCTATCTAGGCCTCTATGTCTGTGGACCAGGGTGATGGTAATGAAAAAACACAACTGCATTTGCCAACCATTGAAATAATCTAACCCACACACGGGGCACTCCTAGCACATGTCTCTCCATTGCCTCGGGAAATTCCTCGACTTGCACCATAGGAACTCTGTGTGTCATCCTGCCGAAGTTGGTATGTATTATTTGAAGCATATGCACCTAGTATGTCATCCCCTTTCCCCCTCTGACAATGTCGGGGGTAACCATCTGGTTATCTAAGACCTACATCTGCATATGCATGATCAATGTCAATATGTGATACCACCAAAAACATGTTTTTGATTCCATTACATCAAAAATACAAACAAATAATTCAAAAAAATACATTTTGGATTATTACTTATGTCACCGTATGCGACACCCAATGGAAATGGCATTTATGGGTCTCTGCAGAAGTCGATCCCGACATAGGGATAGTTGTCCATGACCATGATCTATCGTTGCCACCAGTAGTAGAACTCTGGTGGGAATGGAGTGGGTGTCCTACCTCCCCCTAACTTATACATCACCTATGGACAACAGGTTTGGGATGGATCTCGTAGACTATGCAAAGGAACCTAAAATCTTGGGATAAGGCTTGATACCTGCTCGAAAAAGAAAATATTGAGTATGCTGGCGAACCCAAAGTTCCTTGTCCCTCCTAGCTTACAATCAGTCAACGATTGTCTCATATTGTTCAACAACGATGTTCTCCAATCATATATTGTGGGCCTTATACACTCTACTACATAAAACATGAGAGGCATGGAGAACTGATGTAATGATTCGAACCCTACTATCTTGGCTAGTACCGGTACTATAACCTTGAGACTAAGGATCTAGATGGCGTTCACCAGAACCTGGATTTTGATCTTCTTAGTATCTGAAAGGTAATAAACAATGGTATATTACTCAATGGTGATCCCTCCTCCCACCCCATGATCCCGTAAGTTTACTACCTCGACTCGGTGGGATAGTCCAGTAATGAAGTTGATATCCTCCACTTCTAGTCTTAGGGGCATCCCATCTACCTGAAAATCCTCTGTGTCTGGGTCCCAATAATCAATAAGCATTTATAGAATCCCGGGTTGGGCCCTCAAGCCCCAAAGTTGCCAAAAATTGTACAATCTGTTGTTGATGGAATTATAACTTTGGAATGTATTCACTTGTATTTCTTATGTATTGTACCCCGATGTTTATTCTAGGATGTGTCTGTAATGTACTTGAGTCATTCCATGCCCTGATGCTCCTATCGGGAGGTTCTATAATGTAAACAAGTCATGTCAACTCATTGTGGGTAACCCTCCTATTGGTCAAGGGTTAAAGTCCCCACAGTTCCGGGGCACTAGGGTTATTAGATTCTCCTAGAGAAGCCGGCCCTAGTAGGTTATTGTCAAGTAGAGAATTAGTATAAATAGAGAGTGAGCCTCTCTATTTATCACACCCTCAATCACACTCAATTGTAGCGCATAGCTGAGGAAGAAGAAGACACTGGGGCTAGGAAGAAAGAGGCTACTGCTATCGGGAGATCATCTTACTGTTTTGGGGTTTTACTTTTGGTGTTGATTCTATCTCTGAGGAAGTTGTAGGGTTTTCTCCATTTATGGTTTCCCCAAGGAAAAACACGGTGTTCATTGTCTCTTGTGTTTGATTGATGTGCTTGTTATTCTCTCAGTTAAGGATCCTAATATAATGCTAGCTTAATGTTAAAAATCTAACATGGTATCAGAGCTAACCTGAGAAGAAGACATTGTGCAGCTGCGGGAACTAGGGATTCCTACTTTGTGGATATTTCTCCATATATTTTCAACAAAATAAGGTTGGATTAACTCTCCTCCCTAGGGCGCAACTTTCTGTCGAGGCAGAATCCAATTCTGGGCTTTTTCAGTTTTGGACCCGACACTACTGCCGAAAATTAGGGATTTCCATAGAAGTGGAATTTTTTAGTGAACCTAGGCCTAGATTGATATCCTCCTCAAAATTGAAGTTTAGATATCAAGATCAAAGCATTTGGTTGGACAGAACTCCAAAAAATCCAAACCCTAATCAGCTCCTGAACCAACACTGCAAAATTTCAGCTCCAATTCCAGATCCGACATCTTGACCTGGTAAGATATAAATCTTTTGTATTTCCATTTGAGGTTCTTCGTTAATATGTCTCATCATACCAATCTTGATGAGAAGCTTGAGGGAGCTAATAACTTCCAAGCCTGGAAGTATAGGATCTCCTTGGTCGTGGAAGAAAATGAGTTGGACGCCTATATCAATGAGGAGGTTCCAGTTCCAGAGGGAGATGATGCCGAGGCCTTACACAAGAAGAAGTTGGTTATGGAAAAGAGGATTATTGCTGATTCAATCAAGGATCACCTCATACCACAGGTGTCCTCCCTAAAGACACCTAAAGCTATGTTTGATTCAATAACCAAATTGTTTGAAGGGAAGAACATAGACCGGAAGATGACTCTGAGAAACCAACTAAAGAATGTAAAGATCCAGAATGTAGAGACCATCCAGTCTTACTTTACAAGAGTCTCTCAGATCAAGGAACAACTAGAAGCAGCAGATGAAGAAGTGGAGAATGCAAAGATTGTAATGACCACCTTGAATGGTCTCCCTAGATTATGGGACTCTTTCATTCAAGGAATCTGTGCCAGAAAGAAGTTAGTCAAGTTCAGCATACTATGGGAAGAATTCTCTCAAGAAGAAGCTCGAATAGCAGCTTGAGAAGAAAATATGGGAAGTGAAGATCAAGCTCTCATGGTACACTCCAAGAAAACCAGAAGAAGTTCTCATCACCCCAGAGGTAAGCCCTTCCACAAAGATAAATCTAGAAAATATTTTTCTAGAATCAGATGTTATACATGTGACGAGAAAGGAGACTATGCTAGAGAATGTCCTAGAAACAAAAATTTCTCTCACAAGAAGAAGGGAAACAAGAGAACACATCATGCTTATGCTACATAGGATGATGAACCTTCCACAAAGAGAACCAGATATGGAAGTGAAGACTCTTCAAGTGATGAAGAATATGTTTTGATTTCCGCTCTCACAGGAAACATTACTCATGGAAGCAATTATTGGCTTATAAATAGTGGGGCTTCCAAACATATGATAGGATTCAAGGAACCCTTTGTGAAACTATCAGAACATGAATCACCACACAAGGTGAAACTTGGAGATGACTACCCGTATCCAACAAAAGGTAGTGGGGAATCCTCCTATAAGCTAGACTCTGGAAAGTCTATGAAAATGAAGGAAGTATTGTTTGTACCAGGACTAAAGAAGAAAATACTCTCCATGTCTGCATTAGATGCAAAAGGCATGAGGGTTGCATTTATAGATGGCCAAGTTATCATGTGGCCAAAGGGAAAGACTATTAATGATGTAGTAATGATTGGGGGACAAGAAGGAGATCTATACATATTGAAGGGCCATCCAGAACAAGCCTTGGTCCATGACACAGTAGAGCTAAATGAACTTTGGCATAGAAGGCTTGCACATGTGCATTACAGAGCACTACCACTTGCAAGCAAAGTTGTTGAAGGTCTTCCAGAAATTCAAGCAAAACATGATGGAGTCTGCAAAGGATGTGCGAAAGGAAATAACACAAAGAAGACATTTCCAAGTAGCAAGAGCAAGGCAAAAGGAATCTTGGAAATCATCCACTCCGATGTATGAGGTCCAATGTCATCAAGTTCACTAAGCGGATATGTATACTATGTTTCTTTCATTGATGACTTTTCTAGGAAGACATGGATTTAATTCATGAAGAACAAAGATGAAGTATTCAGGAAGTTCAAGGAATTCAAAGCCTTGATCGAGAACCACACTGAAAAGAAGCTCAAGACCTTTCGATTAGATAATGGCATAGAATTCACATCAAATGAATTCATAGAGTTATCTAAAGACTCGGGGATTAAGAGGGAGTTATCCACTCCATATAATCCACAACAGAATGGGATTGCAGAAAGGAAGAATAGAACTATCATGGAAGCTGCAAGAGAAATGCTTCATGATCAATATCTTCCTATGCATCTATGGGAAAAAGCTACCAGAACAGTGGTGTATGTATAGAACCGTACTCCACACAGAGTACTCTAGAACAAGACACCTGAAGAATTCTTTTTCGGCAAGAAACCAGAAGTCAGCCATCTCAGAATATTCGGCTGTCCAGTGTACATACACATTCCAAAATAGAAGAGGACAAAATTAGATCCTTCAGGAAAGAAGGGTATATTTGTGGGATACTCTGAAAGCTCAAAGGATTACAGAATATACTTCCCAGGATTCAAGAAGATTGACATCAGCAGGGATGTAACATTTGACGAAAAATCAACTTACAACAAATCCAGAAAGAGGCCTGCTAAAGAACCTGAAGAAATAGAAGCACCTAGAATTCATGACACAACCATGAATGAAGAAACTCAAGAAGAAGATCGAGAATTTGAAGAACCTCAAGAACCTGTAGATCCACCTCAAGAGAAGAATCCTCATAAGAGGAAACCTGCTTGGGTACAAGAAGCTGTCCAAGGTGCGGAAAGATATGGGGCTCTAGAAGAGAATCATAGAGAAAGAAAGAGGACTAGGTCTTGCTTTGGATATGTAGCATTATTATGTAATTTCATCAATAAAGAACCTTCCAATTATGAATAAGCAACAGAAAGGAAAGAATGGAAGGATGCTATGATCGAAGAGTATCAATTGATCATGAAGAATGTGTTGGTTGTGGAGCCTAATCTTATAGATCCAGAGATATTATTCAGTCGTGTTTGTAACCCAGGTGTACTTTACACTCATTCCCCCTGCCTTGGGGTTTGGGGCAGCGCCCCAAAAAAGGGTGTTCGGGTGCGGAGCCCCTGATAAAATTTTTTGGGATGTGTGTTGGACAACAGTATTGCAGATCCATGATATTGGGTTAACCCTAGAATTTTCCCATTGTATTTCCCCTATAAAAGAAAGCATTGTAAAATAACCAAGTATAGTATTATTTTGTATTGGAAGAGAGACTGTGAGAGCGTGAAGAGGAAGTGTAGCGGTTTTGCTGCAAGTTGTATCCCTTCACCTTTCTGGACTGTAATAAAAGGACTGGCAATTTCTTTGTGTATGTAGCCCATTGTTTGGGAGAACCACATTATATCTATGTCTCTCTGTAATGTTTTAATGTGTTTTGCATCTTGTTAATGATTTAACTGTATATCTGTTATTGCTCTGCGGTCCTATTTTCTAACAATTGGTATCAGATCCAAAAGGTCTATTTGGTTGGTAAACTCGTAGGAAAGAAGCATTCCTAGTTCAAGTGGGAGCAATGGCGGAAGAAGGAAAGTTTAGGGTCGAGAAAATTAATGTCCAAAACTATCAGTTATGGAAGATGCAAATGGAGGACTATCTGTACCAGAAGGATCTGTACCTACCGTTGGGCGGAAAAGCAAGGCTATGAAGGATGAAGAATGGGAGGTTCTTGACAGAAAGGCACTGGGAACAATACGGCTGTTCTTGGCTTCATCAGTGGCCTTCAATATTTTGAAAGAAAAAACAACAGAGGGTGTGATGAGCGCATTGAGTAAGCTCTATGAAAAACCCTCGGCTTCTAACAAGGTATTTTTTAATGAAGCGTTTATTTAATATGAAGATGTTGGAAGGTGGATCTGTTGCTGACCATTTAAATGAGTTTAATACACTTACAAGTTAGTTAAGTCCTATAAAATTGAACTTTGATGATGAGGTTAGGGCTCTTCTAATATTGTGCTCATTGCAAGAAAGCTGGAATAGCTTGGTCATGGTTGTAAGTAACTCTGTCCCTAGTTCAAACACTCTTAAGTTTGATGATGTTGTTGGTGTTATTCTTAGTGAGGAAATGCAAAGAAAAAGCACATGTGAGACATCAGGTAATGCATTGACCATGGAGAGCAAAGGGAGACAAAATGAGAGACGAATGATCCCAGAAAATCATAGCAAGTCTAAAAAGGGCAGATCCAAGTCCAGATTCGAAAAAATAGAGTGTTGGAACTGTGGTAAGAAAGGACATCTGAAGAAAGACTGCAGAGCTCCAAAGAAGAAAGGAGACAGACAACAAGAGACTACTCAGGAAGCGAATGTAGCAGGTGATGTGTTACAAGATTCTTTGGTTCTTGCATTAGATAATACTCGTGATTACTAGGTAGTAGATTCAGGGGCTTCATGTCATGCTACACCCCATAGGAAATTCTTTCATGATTATGTTCAAGGTGATTTTGGGCATGTGCTATTGGGGGATGATGAACCATGTAAAATTGTTGAAAAGGGTAAGGTATGGATTAAGTTAAATAATGGAAGTGAATGGCTGCTAAAGGATGTAAGGCACATTCCTACTATGAAAATAAATCTGATCTCAACAGGGCAGCTGGGAGATAGCGGCTGTTTGTCTACATTTGGAGAAACGTGGTGGAAGATCACTAAAGGATCACTGGTAATAGCAAAAGGAGATAGGGTAGGTACGTTATATTTATGTCCTCATAATACTGATTATTCTATCTCTGTAGCTTCCATAGAAATAGATGCAGCGCTGTGGCATCATAGGCTTGGACACATGAGTGAGAAGGGGATGCAGATTCTCCACTCAAGGACACTTCTTCCAGATTTGAAGCAGGTAAGTTTGGAGTTTTGTGAGAACTATGTTTATGGAAAATAGAAGAGAGTTAGATTTCTCAGGGTTGGGATACAAAAGAAGAGTGAAAAGTTAGAGCTTGTCCA
>LPNX010227340.1:566488-643439 GCA_001517045.1 Pseudotsuga menziesii | reverse complement strand
TTCCTCCAAAATTAATCAATATTATTTTATTATTTTAACTATTATTTTATTATTTTCCTTAGGAGGCCCATTTTAGACCCCAAAATTCCTCTAATGTTCAAACTTTAATCTACATGAAAGGAAATGTTTATTCTTCTGTGGGTCAATTAGGACACAGTCGGCCCCTGACCCTTCTAATGTCTTAGAGCCATCGAAAAATAAAGTCCAAAAATCATTAACTACTGAAAATGAATCTACTCCTACTGCTAAGTCTACTATTTTACAATCAATCTCATCAGCCTGCGAGAATCGAAGGAGATCAGGCTGAGTATCAGATGGGTTGCCGGCTTCTTCCGCTTGATAATTCCCTGGTTCCAACTCAAGAAAATAATTTCCCAATACATAATCCACAGGTATATTCTTCTCATCTAGTTGGGTAACATTGTAATTCATGTGGGGTTCTCTTAGAATCTTGATTTGGTTTGGACTCCCCTTGTATGGCAACCACAGGTGCGACCAATCTGAAGCGAAATATCCATTTAATTTGGCTGACCAATCTCTACTCAAGACCAGACCGTAAGTGTCTGGTATATCAGCCACTATGATGTTAATAACTTGGCATACTTTGTCATTGGATGCCAGACGGATTAGGACGTCTTTCATCTCACCAATTACCTTAACGTTTGTCCTATCCAACTGAACCACCCTCCACGTGGTTGGCTTTGGCTGCCCATTTATCTTCTTACATACTGATATGGGCATGACATTAATGGACGCCCCCGAATCTACCAGACAATTGTGCACGTTATGATTAAAAATTTCAAACGTTAGGAGGAAAGGTAGATGTTTAGCTTTAGACTCACCTCCAACGCTGGTTTCTCCAATTTCTTCTTCGTCCTGAGGTTGATTGTCAGTGGGAAGCTTGTCATCTGATGCTTCAAGTGCTTTCAACAATCTCTCTTTTTGATGCGACACTTTACACATTTCGAATAATGGAACATTCGCTTTTACCTTTTTCAAATTCTCCACAATGTTATAATTCATCGGTTGTCCAATTGGATGTGGTTTTTCAGCATTTCCTTCACTTGGCTTGGCTGTTGTATCATCCTGTCTAGGACTTTGGCTGGTGATCATGAATTCTGGAATCTTATCAGCCAAGGCTTTATTTTGAAACTTCTTCTTAACATTTCTCTGCAGCCTTCTGATCTTTGGAAGAATAATACTGTCATCCTTAACCGTTCCTTGGCTTCTTGTGGCCACGTTGGTCTCCATAACTCCCTCGTATCCCCGAGTGTTTCCTTCTTCAGCATCAAATAATGAGACAGAATTCCATAATGCCAAGGTCTCCTTTTCCTGATCTTCATTAGACGTAGAGGCAGAATTTTCTTTTCTTTCTTCATCTCCTTCTTCTGTTAACCTAGAATCCAGCAGTTGATTCATCACTAGCATTATAGAGTTTATCCATTGTGGACAATTCTTTTCAGAGTGTGGCTGTTGGTGGAAAGTGCAGAAATTATCCATGCTGACCTCTGTTAGATTCATGGATGC
The DNA here is from genome assembly GCA_001517045.1 of Pseudotsuga menziesii. Taxonomy (NCBI): domain Eukaryota; kingdom Viridiplantae; phylum Streptophyta; class Pinopsida; order Pinales; family Pinaceae; genus Pseudotsuga; species Pseudotsuga menziesii. The sequence goes on along the minus strand of LPNX010227340.1, from coordinate 641,912 downwards.
AGCATTGTGAGGAGGAGGATTAGAATGATCCTTATCCTCTCTTTTCTTATAATATGGCTTATAAAACCTTTGTGCCTCCTTTTATTTTTCCATATCTATGATCTTGTTGGAAAGCTTCTGCATCATCTTGGCCATATTTTCTAGATCTGGTGACTTTTCTTCTTTAGGCTTAGCGAACAATAAGGTTTTTCTCCCCGCACCTTTCTCTCCTGATTGTTCTGGATAATCTTCAATACTTTCTCTTTCCGCTTCCACCACTTCTGCCTCTTCATAGGTCTCTGTCAGAGTAGGCTTGGCCCTACCTTTCACAAACATGGCCAAATCAGGACCCAAAGCTGAAGTATAGTACTCAATCAGTACTTTGTCTGAAGGCTTATCTGTTTCAGAGAAGTTCTTAAGATATGCTGCAAACCTTTGTGTGAAACTGTGCACTTTTTCCTTTTTCTCTTTCTTCAATGCACATAGTCCTTTCATGAGGGAAGCATGAGTCTTTTGGGTGGCATACTTACTTCTAAAAATCCTCTCAAAGGTATTCCAGTCCGGAATCGAGTTAGCAGGCAACCCAAAATACCATGAAGCTGCAGCTCCTTTAAGTGTATGCAGGAAAAGTCGACATACTACATCTTCATGCTCCCCAGCCCTTAAACCCTCTATTGCCAAGTAGAAACTCTGCAGATGATCATCCACTAGGATTTTCTCATTGGGGTCAAATTTAGGCAGCAATTTTTCGAAGGATTGGGGTAAGTCATGTAATGGAGGTGTTAGATTTAGAGGTGATCTGGATCTCCATGCAGGTGGTGGATTTGGTGGGTTGGTTTGCATTTACGCCAGCCATGAGTCTAGGTGGGGAGTGAGGAGGTGAACCAACTGGAGTATGAGCAAGAGAAGTGTGAGGGGTCTCTGGGCCTTCTTGGTTCAAAGGTAGTATAACCTCTTGTAAAGCAGATTCTACAAGTTCTTCCTAGTCTCCGACCAACACTAAATCTTCTTCTATAGGATGGTCTTTCTTCTTGTATTCTCTTCTAGGCAAGTTAGGGATAATTGGAAACCCTCCAAGCTTCTTTACATATGCTCGGGTGTGTCTTCTTAGGTCGTTAACCACTTCATTACCAACAGCATATAGATGTTCTATGTTTTCTTCCGGGATTGGATTATGGAACCCACTTCTTTCAAAACTGTTACCAGTGGAATATTCTCGGGAAAACGGGTTTCCTCGGCCATCCATACACTGGCGGCCCTCCTTCTAGTGCCAAAACTGTTGAGGCCTGGAAGTTTGCAGGAAGCAACAGTAAGGGATTCTCCCTAATCAACGTTCCCAACTAGCCCGTTGACTGTTTGGTGTAGGGAATCCATCCGCTTTGCGGTCCGGCTACCATAGGTCAAGGTACAAAACAACAGCTTTACCGGTTGCGGCCCGGTCCATCGAGTTTTTGTATTTTGACTTAAAAATGAAATGCAAGTGCCTAACTAAATGCAAGGTGATCAGAATGCCAGGAGCCGTCACAATGTGATGCGCAGGTTCTTACCTCTCGTCTTAGACTCACAAGCAGCCAAATCACATACAATAAGAAATAACTTAATTATCTAATCTATCCCTAGGGAGCAAGGTTATCATTTTGTATGAGTAATACATTTCGTACATGTACTATGAAGAGCTACAGATAGCTGATACTTCTTTCAAAACACATGAACAATTACAGATATTCAAACAACCAGATAGCCAATTGCTTTATGAACATCATTTATTACTCAGAGTAGAAAACATCACAAAAATTACTGAAAGACGTTCAATAAGAACATAGGTTCAAGAAACTAGAACAATCTCACAGTCGAGGAGACACAGCTGAAAACGAAATAGTTCCCCTTCAACATTGCTCCTTTAATTACATTTGATGCATTCCATGTTATACTCTCTCCAACAGGAAAAATTGCAGCTTCCTTTGTAAAACGAAGTAGTTCCTCTTACAAGAAAACATTTACAAAATTTTCCAGGGAAAAATCCCTCTCTCATTCCTACTTTCAAATATTTAAACTATAATTACAAAGCGTTTCGTTTTCCCCAGACGCATGATCTTTCATTTCCTCTAACGCTTCACATTCCTTGTCTGTATGTAATCATGGACCACTTGGTAACTGATGACTTCTTGGGCTCGCGCCGTTATAGCTCCGGGTTTTGTCTTCTACTCCCCTGTTTCTCCTGGCGATCCCTCTGGTTTCAGTTATATTCTTTCCCAACGGTCCGTCTTTCTCAGCACCACGGTAGAGTACTTAATATCCTCAAAACCGCCTGCCATCAATCGACCAACATCATTCAAAACAGCAAATATGATCAATTAAACAACTATTCCACAAGGAAATGGCGAGGCGCACCATCTACGAGCTTGACAAACCCAGCCTACGGTAGTCAACAGGAAACACACTGGCGGGAAAACTTAAAATCAGCAATCGGAAGGACATAACATCGGAGGCCAAGGGGCTTTCCCAGCTGCAACGGCGGAAGAAACCCAAATCACGGACAAGCGACACACGTGCAAGAGAGGCTTTAATTGGAAGTCAGAAGGATTTGAACTTCGGAAGCCAAAAGACTTGGAGTGCCGCAACGGCGGAAAAGAGAAAACTAAAGCCATGCAATGCAAGTCGGACGTCGGACAGATTTTCGTTTCGAAAGACAAAAGGCTTTTCCATCTGCAATGGCGGACGAGACACGACTTCATGCACATGACTAAAACAGGTTAAAACGCATCGGCCATCAGCGTTTTCACACTTCGGAAGCTAAATTGCTTTAGGAGTCGCAACGGCAGACGGAAAACAGTTCGAACTTCTGATCAAAACAATAAAAAACTAAGTGTTTCAGTCAACTTCAAACATCCAACAATGGTGACCTCAGTAGAGACAACTGGTTTGATCAATAAACAAAACAATCTTAACAGCTAGGGCTCAGCATAAACTTCAACGCAATCAAAAACCAGACCTTGGTCAAGAGTTAATCTTTGTAGTCATTTAGAGATTGCAACACATGCCAACAACTCCAAGGATTCAAAGATTAAAGCAAAGTCATGAGGAGGGGTCCCGAATTTAAGAAATTTGGGGAGAAAAGTTGCAGCTGCAACACCACCATAGAGCTAAAAGGAAAACAACATTTTGCAAATGAAATCTATTGAGTATGTTGGAATGTAGGTTAGTCACTTGAAGATGAGAGGTAAATCAAGGTTTTATAATACTATTATAACTGCTCTACTTTTACAGTGACATTAACTTATTTTTGTTGTTATGACATTAGTATATTTTCTCCAGCAAGCAATATAATTTATCTAGCAAGCAAATTTGCAAGGACTGTATTGAACAAATTCATTAATTTAGTTCTCTTATAGTTTTATATACCCATACAATTTGTAAAATATGGATATATTTCAAAATATGTTTCCAAAGTAAATATTTGTCGTGAGAAATTAAAATTGTTGAGCTGTATGATTGATTCAATTTATATATTGATGTTGATGTTTGTGAGATTTCAAGAAAGTATTCTATTTAGCAAAAAAAAATTGTAAGTAAGAGAGATTTTATATTATATAAAAAGGAATAAAGGTTACATCATATCAACTTCATCCCAACAACCTTTGATAGGCGAATCATTAACCCCATAAAGAACACGAACCCACAAAAATTCCAACATCTATCACCCTTCAAAATGATTACATCATGGCTTTTATTTTCAATTGTCTAGAAATTCAAAACATGGTTGACAGTAACAAACTGCTTAGATACACCGATACTATAGTGGAAAATAAAATAATTACCCCACCTCTACCCTTAACCCAATACATAACCCAATATATGAGCATAATTAGAAACAAAAGAACTAAATGAGGCCATATTCTCGAAGCCTTAGAAATATAGTGGGAAAGTTATAGGAACTGGAAATCGATTGGGAAGACCACTAGAAGAGCCCTTAATAGGAGCAAAGGGGGGCATTGAACAATGAAATCCCAACACATTCATTATGGTGTCGACCTTTATGTTCATCTCACTAGTTTCTGTGTTGTGAGTCTTTTAGTTATAAACAAGCACATGCTCCCCTTCTTCCTTCTTTAGCCTCTCCCATAGAATGTGCCCCATGATATTCTTCATTACCCAATAGAGACAAAAAAATCTCTCATAGAGCTCGAGATGAGTTGCATTGTTCCCTAGGACCATAACCCAATATTCTAACTCCTTGATTTATTTTTCCAGTTGCCTCTCATCCATATTTTCCTACATCTCTGCTTCAACCTCATCTAACTTTTTCTACACCTCTGAATGCAAACCCAGTTTAAAGTAGCGGGATTCTTAGACTACTCGTTTCTAAGCCCTAGTAATGCGACTACCTTCACTAGAGGGTTTCCCCTTATTTATCCTCCTTCTCTTAGCCATGCTGACTACAATAGTGTTGACCCCTCATTCCATGGTAATCCTCACCTTGATAATGCACCCACCTTTTAACATAAAAACTAGAGTTTGCATGCAAGGAAGCTTACCAACTCAATGAGGAAGATGGACATATTCCTAGGGAATAAATAGAACGTTTCCATAATCAATGGTGATTATCATTATACCACTACTTATGTAAGTCCCCCTCTTGGTTGTACCTTATAGATTTCTTCCCAGTAGGTCTCTTGATCCCCCTTCCCAAATACTCATTGCTTCAATTATCTGCCAAATGAATGCGATCACTCCTCCCATAATGACTTTTAAATCATTTTTCCCTATCCCTGTACCTTCCAAACTGTCAAGATGTCATGTTGGAAAGAGACCCTTTTCACTACGAGTCCATTCATTATCCCTTCTGATGTCTACATGTACAAACCTCTTTATGAATTGACATGTTGTGGTTGATCTTGGCTTCACACATTTTCCTAACCATCTCATCATTTAATATTCCCACTAGTTTTCCATGATAGTCTTGTGCATCTGGGTCCTAATTTTTTCTAGGAGATATGCCACTTTGTTACCCTCCCTTCTAACGTGGTTGAAGGAGAGAGACAACTGGGAAGTCAAGAGGCCGGATATCCTTTCAAGCTAGAATTCCAACCTGCAATTTTCCACAACCTTGGAGTATGACATTCCATTATGAATGCGGGTAGCCATATCCAGCATGAGATCTCGTTCCACAATAAGGTCAGTCCAGAATCATTATTGTTCTAGAATTAGGCCATGAATCAAATCTTAAACCTTTGCTACATTCTTTGTGTCCATCCCAGTGAAACCCATGCTAAAACCCATCATCCATCCATTCTGATCTCTGATAATGCCCTTGTACCCTTCCGGACCTGGGTCCCCCTTAGACGCCCCATACAAATTCATCTTCAAGAATACTAATGGGGAGATGACTAGTGGGAGGGACTAGAATTGACCATAGGCGAGATCTTAGGATGGACAAAATATTGTAGAGGGCCCTAAATACCCTAATCTAGCAAGATGAAGGATTCGAATCCTTGAGATTCCCATTCCTTCCCTTCCCATGACTGTGTTCTTATGGTCTCCAACATTCTAGCTTTGATAATATTCAACACCCTACCCTTTGAGTTAGGTTTCCCTTTCAATGTCCTCGCCTTCCCCTCTCTCCAAAATTCCCATACCAGGAAGCCCAAGAAAATTTTCCATAACTTGTTGATAACAGGGTTTTGGAATGGGTTCTTTGTCGAGTAGCTCAACTTAAGGTTCAAGTGCCCTCTTTTCTACTTAGATCTCTTGAACAAGGATACTCCTCTATCCCATAGTTGCACGGAGAAGGGGTATTGGTATAGGAAATGATTGAGGGTTTGATCAACATTTACACATAGACCACACCAGTAAGGTCCTTGAAACCCTCTTTTCATAAGGTTATCCTCTGTTAATATTCACCTTTTCATTAAATCCAGAAAAAAAGTTGATATTTTTTGACATAGCTGGGATGGCCATAAATCTTTCCACACTTGCTCTTGCGGAAAATTGTTGAACCCAATCCACATTTCATATGCCTCCTTGATAAAAAAATCACCCTTTGGCTTGAATTTCCATCGAGGTTTATCATCCCCTTCATGTATTAGGATTCTCCTATCTTTAATCATGTCCAAAGTGTTATAATATGTAATGATGACTTATGTGGTATATTGGTAAAATATCATTTAAATGCATAAAATAACTCTAATATTATAAAATAGAGTTATCCCACATGAATCATTGTAATTATATCCTTTGTAACCATTCTCTATATAAAGAGGTGAAAATTCATATATCCNATTGTAATCCAAATCTCTTGGTATATAAGAGAGGTGAAGGAGACCCTTTTGGGTATGTGTTGATTGTAGTTCATCACACATCACATGTTGTGTATGTCAATTGTACACACATGATTGTGACATGATTGGATGATGGATCTTGATGTGATGCATATGTGAGGATTCCATGTAATCTTGGAGATCTATTTTTAGAATAATAGAAGATGCAACCCTTCCTGTGGACGTTGCCCATATTGGGTGAGCCACGTATATCAGTGTTCTCTTGTTGTTCTCTTTTATCAAATTTTATTTCATGCTTCATGTTGCTTGGTAGATAGAAGGATAGACTAATAATTCTTTCCATATTTTATGTTGTGTTATGATATAATTTCATATGTTCACTATATTCTAACATGGTATCAGAGCAGGTTGCTATGCTCTACCTTCTTCGGTAATTTTATTTTTTATTTTTTATTTTCAAGCAACATATGTTCATGTTTTTTATTCGCATCATATGGAGCATTCTAGAAGTTGTCATCAAGGGGGATGTTGGTGTGTTTCCACCTTCCTTCCATTTGTATTCTTTCCCCTAGTCATCATTAAGAGGTGGAAATTCATTTATCCCACATGTGTTATGGGATGTATTTTAATCCAAATCTCTTTATATAGAGAATGGTTACAAATGATATAATTACAATGATGCATGTGGGATAACTCTATTTTATAACATTAGAGTTATTTTATGCCTTTAAATGGGTTTTTACCAATATACCACATAATTCATCATTACATATTATAACACTCCCCCTTAATGATGACTAGGAGAAAGAATACAAATGGAAGGAAGGTGGAAACACACCAACATCTCCCTTGATGACAACTTCTAGAATGCTCCATACGATGTGAATAAAAAACACACTTCGCCTCATGGACTTGATGAAGACAACATCCACTTCTCATGAAACTGCATCCAAACCAAGTTGTATGATGAAGGTTTGCATAACACAACAGTGTATGGTCAATACAACATAACATGTGGATGCAAAATCATCACAACCTATAACTCAACTGATAGCTGAAAGAACTCTGCAATGTATCGTATGACGAAGATAAGAAACCTTGATCCATACATCAAAACAGTCTTCAAAGACCTCTTACTGAAGATTACATTACAAATACAAGACCCAAATGGTCTTTCCATCAAAACATGAGCCAAGAAGACAATATTCACAACACAATTGAGATATGCTTGAACAATAGAATTTGGATGTCCATCATACAACATTACTATAATATTGTGACATAATATGATAAAATTCAACATTACATTCATTCTTAATATCAACCATCTTTGTTGCATTCAAGGATAAGTTGAAAAGATGAACAATGCTGAAAAACCAAAGATCCGCAACCATCATATGCTTAAACAAGAAAGGAATAACAGAAGAAAACTATCCCATAACATAGATAGCTAATCTGCACAAAAAACTTCCAAGAGTAAAGCATATAATAAACATGACAATCCAAAAAAACATAAGAGATGATAAAATGGCATTTCTCAAGAACATATAAATAATAGGAATTGCTTCTATGCAAGACCATATAAATAATAGGAATTGATTCTATGCAAGACCATATAAATTTTTAGCAAAAGATTATCAAGAAAAAATACATGATGTGATATAATAAATAGAGGAGCATAAAACATGACTGAGCATAATAGATACCAATATAGAAAATGAGCCAAGATATCACTTAAATATATGAAAACATATAGTCATTAAGCAACTAATCTTAAGAACAAGTTCATTTCTTGTTAACACCATGTTAATATGCAAGAGATAAATGTCCTAAAAATGTCAGTGCTTCCATATAGGAACGCTAGAGACAAGTAGGAACAAGACAACCTCTGCAATCATAAGAATACAAATATAAATGCAACATGAACAATGTGCTCATGACAAAGATTTCAAGATTATAAGATTGTTCAAAGCCATATAAACATTGATTAAAAGATGATCAAAATAAACATGACATGATATATATGAAAATAGATCAAAATGTTTAACATGATCAACATATAACAAATTATGATCAACCCATGATATCACATAGATTCAAAAAAATTGATTTTACCCAAGAAATTAATTAACAAAAGCATTTAATGATCATAAAGAGATTTCTTACAAAAACTATGAAATTTCTTTTAAACAAAGGTCAACAATAACATATCAATAAAACAAATATTTATCACAAGATAACACATATATAATCATCATTATCATTATTAGAAGAGTGAGATCACGTTAGAATATTGAGCAAAATAAAATAAAATGATCAAATAAAACAATGATATCACTTATAGATATGAAAATATAGCCATTAAACAACTAAGTCCTAAGCATAGGTTTAATTTTTTATGTCACCATTATCATACTAGAGATCCATGCCCCTAAAAATGTCAAAACATCTTTCACACAAAGAAGGTTATAGACATAAACAAGAATAAGACAACCTCTGTAAACATGAGGAATAAGAACAAAAATTCTAATGCAAAGAGATCAAGAAGCTCATGACAATAATTTCAAGATAAGATATGAATACAAACTGAATTTTATCACCAAAACTGAAGCCCAACAGCTGCTAAAAGACGATTCTGTCACTTTGCAACAGAAAACTGAAAGCAGAAAAAATGGACAATTTAAAATGGCCTTAACTTGGTCAATATTTCCTGGAATGTTTAATATACCTATTTTCAGAACTAGAGAAGTCATTTTGCATGCATCAACGTAAACATAACTGAAATCCAAGCACTCAAACAAAAGATATTTGCTCTGCAATATTTGTGTCTGTATGAAATATTTCTGAAAAATAACTGATTTTAAATCAGCGATATCTTCGCTTTTCGAACACAAAATCATACAATTTTTATTTTGAAATTGAGTATTTTTGCAAGAGAAACTCAGATATGCAATTTATTTATTAAAAAACTACACAGAAATTGTTAGAAAAAGATCTTAAAGTCACCACTCAATTTTACATTAAACACTTCTCCACAAGGGTTAAGGGTTTGAAAGAAAAAAATTAAATATGTAGAATAAAGCTCAGATCTAAAAAAATACCACATGGGTATTATAGATCAGGTCACAAAATAAATAAATAAATGAAAATCCCAGGTAAAATCAAGAACATATGTTGCTTGAAAATAAAAAATTAAAAAATTACCAAAAAAGGTAGAGCATAGAAACCTTCTCTGATACCATGTTAGAATATTGTGAACATAAGAAATAATATCATAACACAATATAAAATATGAAAAACATTACTAGTATATCCTTCTCTCTACCAAGCAACATAAAGCACGAAATAAAATTGGAGAAAAGAGAACAACGATATACATGGTTCACCCAATATGGGCTACGTTCACGAGAAGGGTTGCATCTTCCATTATTCTGAAACTAGATATCCAAGATTACATGGCATCTTCACATATGCATCACATCAATCTCCATCACCCAATCATGTCACAATCATGTGTGTACAAATGACATACACAACATGTGATGTGTGATGAACTACAATCTGTTAGAATATTGTGAACATATGAAATAATATCATAACATAATGTAAAATATGGAAAACATTACTAGTCCATACTTCTATCTACCAAGTAAAATCAAAAACACGCTCCATACGATGCGAATAAAAAACACACTTCGCTTCATGGACTTGATGAAGACAGCATCCACTTCTCATGAAACTGCATCCGAACCAAGTTGTATGATGAATGTTTGCATAACACAACATCGTATGACTGATACAAGAAAACATGTGGATGCAAAATCATCACAACCTGTAACTCAACTGATAGCTGAAAGAACTCTGCAATAGATCGTATGACGAAGATGAGAACCTTGGATCCACACATCGAAATAATCTTCAGAGAGCTCTTACTGAAGATTACATTGTGAATACAAGACCCGAATGGTCTTTCCATTGAAACATGAGTCAAGCAGCTAGTCTTCACAACACAACCGAAAGATGCATGGGCAGTAGAAGATGGATGTTCATCATACAACATTACTAGAATATTGTGATATAATAAGATAAAATTCAACATTACATTCTTTCTTAACATCAACCATCTTTGTTGCAGTCAAGGACAAGTTGAAAGAGGAACAATGCTGAAAAACCAGAGATCTGAAATCATCTTATGCTTAAAAAAGAAATGAATAGCAGAAACAAACTATCCCACAACATAAATAGCTAATATCCACAAGGGAACTTTCAAGAGTAAAGCATATAATAAACATGACAAACCCAGAAAACATAAGAGATGATAAAACGACATTGCTTAAGAACATATAAATAATATGAATTTCTTCTATGCAAGACCATATAAATTTTGAGCAAAAGATTATCAAGAAAAAAGACATGATGTGATATAATAAATAGAGGAGCATAAACATGAGTGAGCATAATAGATACCAATATAAAATAAAGAGCCAAGATTTCACTTAAATATATGAAAACATATAGTCATCAAGCAAGTAATATTAAGCATATGTTCATTTATTGTTAACACCATGTTAATATGCAAGAGATGAATTCCCTAAAAATGTCAATGCTTCCATATAGGAACGTTAGAGATAAGAAACACATATCAATGCTTCCATATAGGAACGTTAGAGACAAGTAGGAACAAGACAACCTCTGCAATCATAAGAATAAAAATATCAATGCAACAAGAACAAGGTACTCATGACAAAGATTTCAAGATTATAAGATTGCTCAAAGCAATACAAACATTGAGTAAAAGATGATCAAAATAAACATGACATGATATATATAAAGATGGATCAAAATGTTTAATATTACCAACATATAGAAAATTATGATCAACCCATGATATCACATGGATTCAAAAAATTGATTTTACTCAAGAAATCAATTAACAAGAGCATATAATGATCATAAAGAGATTGCTTATAAAAACTATGAAATTGATTTTACGCGAACGTTAGCAATAACATATAATTAAAGAAAATAATGATCACTAGATAACACATATAGAATCATCATTATCATTATTAGAGGAGTGATATCATGTTAGAATATTGAGCAAAAAAATTGATCAAATAAAACAATGATATCACTTATAGATACAAAAATATAGCCATTAAACAACTAAGTTGTAAGCATAGGCTTAATTCTTGATGTCACAATTTCCATACTAAAGATCCATGCCCCTGAAAATGTCAAAACATATTTCACACAAAGAATGTTATGGACATAAACAAGAATAAGACAACCTTTGTAAACATGATGGATAAGTGGGCCTAATGGTTAAGAGCAGCATGAGTGAGCCTAATGGTTAAGAGCATGTGTTTCCTCTTAGGAGGTCACAGGTTCAAATCTAGAGGGGAGTAGTGTATGTACACCTCTATAGACTTTAGCAAATAAAAATCACTGCAAAGAAGAGGGTCCCTTGTCCCACAAACAAGGGGGTCTCATACACCGAATTGGAGTCTCGCTTGGCGGTGACCTTAAAAATAGATTATTATTATTATTATAAGAACAAAAACCCTAATGCAAAGAGATCAAGAAGCTCATGACAAGAATTTCAAGATATGAGATGAATAAAAAATGATTTTTCTTGCCAAAACCGAAGCCCAACAACTACTAAAAGCCGGATCTATCACTCTACAGCAAAAAACCGAAAGCAGAAAAAAAAAATAACCATAACTTGGTCAATGTTTCTCGGAACTGGAGAAGTCATTTTGCATGCACTAACATTAATAGAGAAGAAATATGGGCACTCAATCAAAAGATATTCGCTCTGCAATATTTTTCGTCTGTATGAAAAATTCTGAAAAAATAATTGATTTTAAATCAGCGATATCTACACTTTTCGAACACAAAATTAGATGTTTTTTTTTTAAATTAAGTATTTTTGCGAGAGGAACTCAAATATGCAATTTATTTCTTAAAAATAAATTGCATATCTGAAAAATATCTGAAAGTTTCCTCTCAATTTTACATTAAACACTTCTCTACAAGGTTAGGGTTTGAAAAGAAAATTTCAAATATGTAGTATAAAGCCCATATTAAAAATACCATATGGGTATTATAGATCGGGCCATAAAACCACAAAAAATGAAAATCCCAAGCAAAATCATGAACATATGTTGCTTGAAAATAAAAAAATAAAAAAATCACCGAAAAAGGTAGAGCATAGTAACCTGCTCTGATAGAATGTTAGAATATTGTAAAAATATGAAATAATATCATAACACAATATAAAATATGGAAAACATTACTAGTTTATCCTTTTATCTACCAAGCAACATATGTTCATGATTTTATTAGGGCTTTTTTTTCGGGGGGGGGGGTTGTGACCTGATCTATAATACCCATGTGGTATTTTTTTTAGATCTGATCTTTATTCTACATATTTGAATTTTTTCTTTCAAAACCTAATCCTTGTGGAGGAGTGTTTATTGTAAAATTGTGCATGGCTTTCAAATATTTTTCACACTTTTTGTGTAGTTGTTTTAAGAAATAAATTGCAGATCTGAGTTCCTCTCGCAAAAATACTCAATTTAAAAAAAAAACGTCTGACTTTTTGTTCGAAAAACAAAAATATCGTTGATTTAAAATCAATTATTTTTCAGAAAGTTTCCATATGGACGGAAGTATTGCAGAGAAAATATCTTTTGATTGAGTGCCCATATTTCTATTTAGTTTGCGCTCGTGCATGCAGAATGGCGTCTCCAATTCTGAAAATAGGTTATATTAAAAATTTCGGGAAATATTGACCAAGTTATGGTCATTTTAAATTTTCCATTTTTTCTGCTTTCAGTGTTCTGTTGCATAGTGACAGATCCGTCTTTTAGCAACTATTGGCTTCGATTTTGGTGAGAAAATTCCGTTTTTATTCATCTCTTTTCTTGAAATTCTTGTCATGAGCTTCTTGGTCTCTTTGCATTAGGGTTTATGTTCTTATTCATCACGTTTACAAAGATTGTCTTGTTCTTGTTTATGTCTATAACCTTCTTTGTGTGGAAGATGTTTTGACATTTTCAGGGGTATGGATCTCTAGTATGGTAATGGTGACATCAAGAATTAAACCTATGCTTAGGGATTAGTTGTTTAATGACTATATTTTCATATCTATAAGTGATATCATTTTTGTATTTGATCATTTTTTTCTCAATATTTTAACATGGTCTCACGCTTCTAATAATGATAATGATGATTTTATATGTGTTATCTTGTGATCATTATTTTCTTTATTTATATGTTATTGTTAAACTTTGTGTAAAATCAATTTCATAGTTTTTATAAGCAATCTCTTTATGATCATTATATGCTCTTGCTAATTGATTTCTTGAGTAAAATCAATTTTTTGAATCTATGTGATATCATGGGTTGATCATTTTTTTTATGTTGATCATGTTAAACATTTTGATCTATTTTCATATATATCATTCATTAGAGGAATTTTGAGGTCTAAAATGGGCCTCCTAAGGAAAATAATAAAATAATAGTTAAAATAATAAAATAATATTTATTAATTTTGGAAAAAGAAAGAAAAAAACTACTTTATGTGTTCATATTTTCGACATATCTCCCTGTGTTTTTACTCAAATTTCGATCGGGAGAAATCGTTGGATGCGGAATTGGATTCTGGATCCAACGAGTACCCACACTGCATACTTTTGACGGACTCCGCTACCCCAAAAACAAGAAATACCTGAAAAAACGTGATGTTCCGCATCCAACGATTTCTCCCGATCGAAATTTGAGTAAAAACACAGGGAGATATGTCGAAAATATGAACAAAAAAATTAGTTTTTTTTATGACAAATATGTCAATTCAACCATTATGGTTGACTCATTTTATTGAAATTCTATTGGTTCCTGAATTCCAATTCACAAGAACTTGTTGTTGGCACGTTTTCTTATAAGGCCCATTTTAGACCCCAAATTTCCTCTAATGTAATGCTTATTTTGATCATATTTTACTCAATGCTTATATGGCTTTGAACAATCTTATAATCTTGAAATATTTGTCATGAGCACCTTGTTATTGTTGCATTGATATTTATATTCTTATGATTGCAGAGGTTGTCTTGTTCCTACTTGTCTCTAAGGTTCCTATATGGAAGCATTGACATGTGTTTCTTGTCTCTAACGTTCCTATATAGAAGAAATGACATTTTTAGGACATTCATCTCTTGCATATTAACATGGTGTTAACAAGAAATGAGCTTGTTCTTAAGATTAGTTGCTTGATGACTATATGTTTTCATATATTTAAGTGATATCTTGGCTCATTTTCTATAATGGTATCTATTATGCTCACTCATGTTTTATGCTCCTCTATTTATTATATCACATCATGTCTTTTTTCTTGATAATCTTTTGCTCAAAATTTATATGGTCTTGCATAGAAGCAATTCCTGTCATTTATATGTTCTTAAGAAATGTTGTTTTATCATCTCTTATGTTTTTTGGGATTGTCATGTTTATTATATGCTTTACTCTTGGAAGTTCATTTGTGTAGATTAACTATGTATGTTGTGGGATAGTTTGCTTCTACTATTCCTTTCTTGTTTAAGCATATGATGGTTGCATATCTTTGGTTTGTCAACATTGTTCCTCTTTTCAACTTATCCTTGACTGCAACAAAGATGGTTGATGTTAAGAAGGAATGTAATGTTGAATTTTATCATATTATATAACAATATTCTAGTAATGTTGTATGATGGACATCTATCTTCTACTGTTCATGCATCTTTCAGCTGTGTTGTGAAGATGGTCTCCTTGGATCATGTTTCGATGAAAATACCATTCAGATCTTGTATTCACAATGTAATCTTTAGTAAGAGCTCTTTGAAAACTGTTTCAATGTATGGATCCAGGGTTCTTGTCTTTGTCATAGGGTCTATTGTAGAGTTATTTCAGCTATCAATTGAGTTACAGGTTGTGATGATTTTGCATCCACATTTTTTTTGTATTGGCCATATACTGTCATGTTATGCAAACGTTCATCATACAACTTGGTTCGGATGCAGTTTCATGAGAAGTGGATGTTGTCTTCATCAAGTCCATGAGGCGAATTGTGTGTTTTATTCGCATCGTATAGAGCATTTTGAAAGTTGTCATCAAGGGGGATGTTGGTGTGTTTCCACCTTCCTTCCATTTGTATTATTTCTCCCAGTCATCATTAATGGGAAGTGTTAGAATATGTAATGATGACTTATGTGGTATATTGGTAAAATATCATTTAAATGCATAAAATAATTGTAATATTATAGAATAGATTTATCCCACATGCACCATTGTAATTATATCTTTTGTAACCATTATCTATATAGAGAGGTGGAAATTCATTTATCCCACGTGTTATGGGATGTTTTGTAATCCAAATATCTTGGTATATAATAGAGGTGAAGGAGACCCTTTTGGATATGTGTTGAATGTAGTTCATCGCACATCACATATTGTGTATGTCATTTGTACACACTTGATTATGACATGATTGGGTGATGGAGCTTGATGTGATATTGGGTGAACCATGTATATCTGTGTTTTCTTGTTGTTCTCTTTTCTCAAATTTTATTTCATGCTTTATGTTTCTTGGTAGATAGAATGATAGACTAGTAATGCTTTCCATATTTTATATTATGTTATGATATTATTTCATATGTTCACAATATTCTAACAAAATTTTGAGGAATCTTTATCTCAAGGACCTATCTGATCCCACTAGTATTCGTGAGCCCAAGTTCAAAGTTCTGTGTTCCCATCTGCTTCCCCCTAAAAATACTTGACCCTTAGCTTTCCCTTTCGTGTACACTCTTACCTGAGGCGGGGGACATCTAGGGCTTGACCAAGAGATGGAAATTGTTGCCAAGAGTCCTTTGAGAAAAGGGCCAAGTCCCCAATTTCTAATTTCCTAGAAGTAGTTCTCTTATACAAGATTTCTTTGAATTCTTCGTCTTCTAGATGTGCAACCCTTTCTTGTCATTTAAATAATAGATAACGTCACTTGTTTCCCACCCCAAAGCATATATATAGTGCCATAGTTTTTCCCACAACTCAGAGTTATGAGTTCCCCATTTCCACCATATTTTGGAAATACAGACTAAATTCATCTTTTTTAGGTCTCGTAACCCCAACTCTCCATGGATTTTCGGTGCACCTATAGTCTCCCACTTTACCAATTCCATCTTCCTTTGTTTGTTTCCCCCAATCCACATAATTTACTCTGAATATTCTTTATCTCCTTTAAAATGGATTTGGGAGCCGCCATTGCTGGAAAAAATGTAGACTGGCATGGCTTAAAGAACATATTTAACCAAGACTAGCATGATAGCCAAGTTAAGAGGCATGAAGGTCCAACTTGTCAGTATTTTTCGCATCCTATCCAAAATTTAAAACCAAGACACTTTCCGAACTATGGAATCCACTAGAGGGGCACCTAAATACTGTTGATTAAATTGACATTGTTGTCAACATAAGATCATAAGGAAGCATTGATGAATTAGTCCAAAAGATTGAGCCAAAATAACACAGTTGGCTAAAGCGGAGTCGGAAGCATTATAACGCTAAATTTATATGAATTAAAGATTTGGACGACCTAGATCATAAGAAGAGAGAAAGATCAATGGTATAGAATAGTTTCTGAATTGCCAAGGTGTAAGATTTTTAAAACTGTAGAAGACAAATTGTAGGAGTAGTTTCGAAAATTTTTGAAAAGGAGACCTACAATTGCAAAAGAAGCCTTGCAGGAGACGAATTGTAGAACTATTTTTGAGAAAAGTCAAAAAACAAGACCCGCAATGCGCAATCCACAATTACGGAAGGAAGGAGTTCGCATAGATAGTAGAAAGGGCAATTGCAGAAAGATCATTGCAGAAAATTAATTGTGGAAGGTTAATTGCGGAAAGGTAGTTGCAGAAATGAGTGTTGCGGACACCACTTTGTGGAAGGTTAATTATGGGAAGGTAGTTGTGGAAAGGAGTGTTGCGGAAACCAATTTGTGGAAGGTTAATTGCATAAGGTAAATTGCGGAAGGCTAGTTGCAGAAACAAGTGTTACGCACTGATAATTTCGCAAGTTAAAACATAGAGGTAATTTAAAATTCGTTTTTGTTTGTGAGAAGTCATGATGAAGATACATGACTGTTAAATGAAGAGATACGTTTGAGGGTATATAAACAATGCATTAAACTTTCAAATAAGCATCTTTATATATTCAATTGGATATCTAAAGGTGTACAAAAGTCTAATGTCGAATTATCATATAAGGGTGGTTAGGAGGTGCAAGGACAGGCTACAAGCCTGTAGGGGGTTGTAGCCTCCTTCCAATTGTTGTTGGTAAACAAAGTGTTGGTGCATCCTTCAGTTGTAGCTAAAAAACATGAGTGTTGGTGCATTCGACAAGTTGGTTCTTGCAAACTATTTGTAAATATAATTTTGTAGTAATAGAAAGTATTGGTGGTTTTCCCAATTTGGGTTCCACGATAATATTGCGTGTTCTGTGTTCATTGTTGATTTTGTTTTAAAGTGATACAAATTTTAAATATATTAATTAATACTGATTCAACCCCCCCCCCAAGTATTACTTGATTTTCTAACAATTGGTATCAGAGTGGGCTCTTCCATAAAAGTTTAATCACTTGAAGAGATATCTTTTATCACTATGGATCAACAAGTAAAAACATCCTCCAAGGTTCCAATATTTAATGGAGAGGACTATGCCTTTTGGACCATTAGGATGAAAAGCTATATAATGTCTATTGGACTAGATGTTAGGTTGTCTGTACAAACAAGGTTTATATATCCAAAATATCCCCGAAGGAATAAAACAATTTGGGTACAATTCTAAAGTTGTTAATGCAATTTTGGCTGGATTATCTAGAACATTTTTTACCAAAGTGATGCATTTCAAAACAACAAAGGAGATCTGGGACAAACTACAGACCATCCATGAAGGAGACATCAAGGTAGAAAGGGCCAAACTTCAGAATTTTAAAAATCAATTTGAAAGTCTAAAAATGAAGGAAGAAGAAAACATTTTAGAATACTTTGAGAGAATTGATGAAATCGTTAATAAAATTCAAGGGATAGGAGTAGAATTGGAAGAAAAGGAAATAGTTGGAAAAGTACTAAGATCACTTCCAATGATTTACAATACGAATATTTCCACACTAGAAGATAGAGAAGATATTGACAAACTCACCTTGGAAGAGCTATATGGGATCCTCATAGCTTATGAAATGAGTACTGGGAAAGATAATTCTCAAAAGAAGGAAGTGACTTTTAAAGCATCTAAGTTAGCTAAGAAGTCTAAGGCAAATATTCAATCAGAATATTCAGATGATGAAGAATCACTTCTTGTTAAAAATATTAAGATAGGTACTGGTAAGTACAAAGGAAATTACCCTTAAAATGTTTTAAATGTGGGGGAAATGGTCACTTTGCTTCCAATTTCCCTTATCCCAAACAAGAAGATGATGACGAGTG
Source organism: Pseudotsuga menziesii (assembly GCA_001517045.1). NCBI lineage: Eukaryota > Viridiplantae > Streptophyta > Pinopsida > Pinales > Pinaceae > Pseudotsuga > Pseudotsuga menziesii. The sequence continues at coordinate 623,140 of LPNX010227340.1, read as the reverse complement.
CCCTGAAGATTCAAAGAAGAACAAAGGGATTTTTAAAAAGAAAAACAAAAATAAGACCTTTTATTCCATGGATGATAACTTCTCAAATGAGTGTAGTGAAGATGAAGATGTTGAAGTCCTATTCCTGGGAGTAGTGAACGTACTATCTGAAGAAGAAGTAGAATGTGTGGTAGATCTAGAATAAATACTTGTAAGCTCTCTTGAAGAATTAGGGAATTATAAAAGGATGTGCAAAAAATCAAAAATTCATATGACATAATTTGAAGAGAAAAACAATGATGCGGAAAGAATTATTGTTGACTTAAAAATCAGCTTCAAGAAGCCAAAAAGGCTGAAAACAATCTAAAACAAGAACTCAAGAAAAGAGAGAAAGAATTAGAAAAGTTTGAAGCTGAATTGATCTTTCTTAGAAAGAAGAAAAATGAAGAATCCCTTCAATCCAAGTTTAAGAGAAGTTCAAAAACTCTGGATGACATCCTAAGTTGTCAAAGATCATCTAGTAACAAAATTGGACTAGGTTTTGACAATGGAAGGAAGATAGAACAATCCCCCTTTATAAATAAAGCAGAAAATAGAAGAAGTTATGCTAATGCACTTATGAGCCCATTTGTAAAAGAATACAATAAAAAAATTGCTCTCCCTCAAAATGAAAGCATAATAGATAATGTGCCAAGCATACATTAGCAACTCTTTTTGAGAAATTGTTATGCCTGTAACAATTTTGGACATATAGCTAGAAGTTGTAAACTAATGGTTCATGTTGGGAAAGGAATTACCTCACAATATCCTTTATATAAGAATAATGTTACTAAAAGCAATCCAAAAGGAAGAAACTATAGTTTTTTTCTCCTCTACATAGTTATAGTATAGAATGTTACAAATGTGGTAATCAAGGACACATTGCTAGAAATTGTAAACTAGTGATTCCTATGGAGAATAAGGATGTTGTGGAATGTTCAATGAGGAAAGGAATATTTGGAAGATTAAGGATGATGTGGAATGTCACATAGATCTATTTGTAACAAAAAAAATCTACGGCATGTGGACGATGGATGCTCAAAACACATGACATGAGACCCAAATAAGTTTATAAGCCTAAAAAGGAATAAAAAAGGAAAATTCACTTTTGGAGATAATCTATCCTCTAAAATAATTGGGAAGGGTGCAATGGCTCTTAGAGACAAGATGAAATCTGAAATTTTTTTGGTTGTAAGGAAATTAAAACCTAATATTTCAAGTACGAGCCAAACATGTGATCAAGGACACACATGTATATTCGATTCCAAGAAGTGTGAAATCAGAAGAACATATTCAGGAAAACTTGTTGGGATTGTTGTTAGAACTCCAAGCAATGTGTATATTCTATAAAATGAAGAACAACGTTATATGAGTCAAATTGATGAAATTTTGCTATGGCATAGAAGGATGGGGCACTTGAACTTTGACAATCTTGTGAAAGTTAGTAAGAAGGGAGCTATAAGAACTTGCCAAATATCATAAAACCACCAAATCATGTTTGTAGACACTTTCTTCATGGGAAGAAAACAAGAACAAGCTTCAAATTCAAAGAACATACAACCTCTCAGCCATTAAAAATAATTCACAATGAGGTGTGTGGACCAGCAAGGACTAAAAGCTTTCAATGTGAATATTACTTTATGTTATTAATCAATGATTATACAAGGATGACCTAGGTGGCATTTCTTAAAGAAAACTCAGAATCCTTTATGAAGTTCAAAACTTTCAAAGCACTTTTGAAAATGAAGCAAATCACAATATTAAATGTCTAAGATCATATAATGGTGGAGAATTCACCTCAAATGAATTCAATGAGTTTTGTGAAATGATGGAATCAAGAGGTAGTTTTCAGCAACAAAAAATCCTCAACAAAATGGAGTTGTTGAGAGAAAGAGTAGGACAATCCAAGAAGCATCTAGAACTATGCTTAATGAAGCAAAAATTCCTGATGGCCATTGGAGAGAAGTAGTATATACAGTTGTCTATGTACAAAACATAGGACAACTCAGAGTGAATAGTGACAAGAATCCTTATGAGTTATGGTTTGGAAGACCAACTTCAGTTAAATATTTTAGAGTATTTGGAAGTAAATGCTACATAAAAATATATGATGATAATCTAGGGAAGTTTGAATCTAGAACAGATGAAGGAATATTTCTTGGACATTCCTCCACCAAAAAGGCATACAGATGTTATAATCTAAGGTTGCACAAGATTATAGAAAGTGAAAATGTAACTATTGATGACACTAAACCAGGAAGAATACAAATCCTAGAAAGTGTGGATGTTGAAGAAACTGATAATGAAGAAATAGATGATAAAGAAAAAGAAGAAAGTTCATAAGAAGAGGATGGCTTTGAAGAAGAAAAAGAAGATAAATTAGAGAAAGAAGAGTCACATGAAAATGAGAATGAAGAATCTCCAAGATCAGACACAAAGACACCATCTAGGTGGGTTCAAAAGAATCATCCTAAAATTCAAATAATTCATGACAAAGATTCAGGAGTTAAAACAAGAAGACAATTATTGTATGATGAAGAACAAGCACTACTTTTGATAATAGAACCCAAAACATTTAAATAAGTATGCAAAAGTGAGGATTGGATCAATGCTATGAATGAGGAACTTGATCAAATAGAGAAGAACCAAACTTGGGAACTTGTCCCAAGAAATAAAGGCATGAATGTTATTGGAGCCAAATGGATTTTTAAAAACAAGTTCAATGAACATGGTCATGTGACAAGAAACAATGCCATATTATTTTGCAAGGGATATGATCAAGCAGAAGGTGTTGACTTTGAAGAAACTTTTGTAGCTGTGGAAATACTTGAAGCCATTAGGATGTTTTTAGCTTTGCATGCTACAAAAACTTCAAAGTGTACCAAATGGATGTAATGGAGAACTTGAAGAACAAGTCTATGTTGAGAAGCCTAAAGGTTTTCTCTTATCATAAAAAGAAATTATGTCTTCAAACTTAAGAAGCAACTCTGTGGCCTTAAACAAGCTCCAAGAGCACGTTCTCAAGACTTGACAAGTATTTAAAGCATCAAGGATATGGAAGAGGGGCCATTGACAGTAATCTATACATAAAGTTTGAAAACAAAAATATGGTCATTGTTGTAGTCTACATAGACAATATCATATTTGGAAGTGATCTACAAATTTTGAGTGTAAAATTTGCTTCAAAAATGAAGAAGGAATTTGAAATGTCAATGTTAGGAGAACTAACATTCTTTATAGGTTTACAAGTATCTAAATCAGAAAAGGGGATTTTCATCTCTCAAACTAAGTATTTCAAAGAGATGTTGAAAAAGTGCAAAAAGGAAGAATCCAAACCTGTTAGTACTCCTATGGTCACTAGTTGTAAATTGAGCAAGGATGGTGAATCTTTAGAAGTATATCATACCATGTATAGGTTAATGATTGGTAGTTTAGTATATGTAACAACTACAAGACCAAATGTAATGCAGACTTTAGGTTTGGTTGCCAGATTCCAATCATCCCCAAAAGAAACACATGTGACTACAGTAAAAAGAATTCTTAGATATCTAAAAGGTACCATGTATTATGGATTATGGTATCCTAAAACCAATAACTTCACTCTAAAATAATTTTTGCAAGGGATATGATCAAGTAGAAGGTGTTGACTTTGAAGAAACTTTTGCAGCTATGGAAATACTTGAAGCCATTAGGATGATTTTAGCTTTTGCATGCTACAAAAACTTCAGAGTGTACCAAATGGATGTAAAATATGCATTTCTTAATGGAGAACTTGAAGAACAAGTCTATGTTGAGAAGCCTAAAGGTTTTCTCTTATCAGAAAATAGAAATTATGTCTTCAAACTTAAGAAGGAACTCTGTGGCCTTAAACAAGCTCTAAGAGCACTTTTGTCAAGACCTGACAAGTATTTAAAGCATAAAGGATATGGAAGAGGGGCCACTGACAGTAATCTATACATAAAGTTTGAAAACAAAAATATGATCATTGTTGTAGTCTACATAGACAATATCATATTTGGAAGTGATCTACAAATTTTGAGTGTAAAATTTGCTTCAAAAATGAAGAAGGAATTTGAAATGTCAATGTTAGGAGAACTAACATTCTTTCTAGGTTTACAAGTATCTCAATCAGAAAAGGGGAATTAATCTCTCAAACTAAGTATTTCAAAGAGATGTTGAAAAAGTGAAAAATGGAAGAATCCAAACCTGTTAGTACTCCTATGGTCACTTGTTGTAAATTGAGCAAGGATGGTGAGTCTTTAGAAGTAGATCATACCATGTATAGGTTAATGATTGGTAGTTTATTATATGTAACAACTACAAGACCAAATGTAATGTAGATTGTAGGCTTGGTTGCCATATTCCAATCATCCCCAAAAGAAACACATGTGGCTGCAGTAAAAAGAATTCTTAGATATCTAAAAGGTACAGTGAATTATGAATTACGGTATCCTAAAAACAATAAATTCACTCTAAAATCATTTATTGATGTAGATTGGGAAATAATTATTGATGACAAAAAAATCACTAGTGGAGCAACATTCTACTTAGGAGATTGCTTGGTGTCATGGCTAAGGAAAAAACAAACTTGCATTTCATTGTCTACAACAGAAGCTGAGTATGTATGGCTATTGCATCATGTTGTACACAAGTCATTTGGATGAAACAAACATTGGAAGGTTTACTTGTAAAATATGAGGGCCCCATTGTTATACACTGTGACAATACAAGTGCTATAACATTCTCCAAAAATCTTGTTATGCGCTCTAATAAAAAAACGTATTCCAATTAAATATCATTTTTTAAGACAACAAGTGTCTCAAAAAGTGGCCAAATTGGAGTATATTGATACAAAGGAACAAATTGTAGACATTTTCACTAAGCCATTACCTAGAGAATAATTTTCCTATCTTAGACAGAAATTGGGGGAAATCCCTTATCATTAAAAAAATTAACTAAAATGATAAAACCCTTGTCACAGGAAGAGGAGAAATGTCGACAGGGGGAGACATACTCACAAGGGGAGTTTTTTCTCGAAAATTTGTCATTGTTGTCAAAGGGGAAGAAAAATTACCTAAAGGAGAAAATGTTTCCATCAATGAAAAAGGGGGAGATTGTAGATTAAATTGGCATTGTTGTCAACTTAAGATCATAAGGCAACATTGATGAATTAGTCCAAAATATTGAGCCAAAATAACACAACTGGATAACGCAGATTTGGAAGCATTATAACACTAAATTTCTATGAATTGAAGATTTGGACGACCCAGATCTTAAGAAGAGAGAAATATCAATGTTCTAGAATACTTTCCGAAATGCCAAGGTGAAATCTTGTTAAAACTGTGGGAAGACTTTTGTGGAAGAAGTTTTGCAGAAGATGAATTACGGAAGCAGTTTCAAGAAAATTAGAAAAGAATACCCACAATCCGCAATCCTAAATTGTGGAAGTAGTTTTGAGAAAATTCAAAAAGCAAGACCCGCAATCTGCAATCCACCATTGCGAAAAGAAGGAGTTCCCACAGACTGCAGAAAGGGCGATTGCGGAAAGATCGTTGCAGAAGATTAACTACGGAAGGTTAATTGAGGAAAGGTAGTTGCATAAAGGAGTGTTGTGGACACCACTTTGCATAAGGTTAATTGCGGAAAGGAGTGATGTAGAAACCACTTTGTGGAAGGTAAATTGCAGAAGGTTAGTTGTGGAAAGAAGTGTTATGCATTGATGATTTTGCGTTAAAACATAGGGGTAATTTTGAATTGGTTTTTGTTTGTGAGAAGTTACAATGAAGATACACGATCATTAGATGAAGAGATATGTTTTAGGTTATATAAATAAGGATTTAAACTTTCAAATAAGTGTCTCTGTACATTCAAATGGAGATCTAAGGGTGTACAGAAGTCAGAGATTGAATTTTCATATAAGGGTGGTTGGGAGGCTCAAGGATAGGATGCAAGCCTATAGGGGGTTGTATCCTCCTTCCAATTGTTGCTAGTAAATAGGGTGTTGGTGCATCCTTCAATTGTAGTTGAAAAACACGGGTGTTGGTGCATCTATAAATTTGGTGCTTACAAACTATTTGTAAATATAATTTTGCAGTAATAGGAAGTATTGGTGGTTTTCTCAATTTGGGTTCCACGATAATATTGTGTGTTCTGTGTTTGTTGTTGATTTTGTTTTAAAGTGATAAATTTTTTAAATAGATTACTTAATACTAATTCACCCCCCCTCTCAGTATTACTTGATTTTATAACAAATACTTGGACGGAAGGGATCTCTCTTGGAAACCAAGAATACGACATATATTGGTTCTGGTAACCTGAGGGGTATTGAAAAATAAAAATTGGGTTTTTTTTGCTCATTTACCTCCATTCCCAAAGTAACTCCAAATATATGGAGACACTGCTTGATGGCCCTTGCCTCTTGTACCAAAGGGTGACCCATTAGCATGGTATCATCCACAAATTGTTGGTGAGATTGACGATACACCGCTAGATCAACCAATAGCTAGCTAAGCTCATTACTTGCTTGCATCGCCTCGATGGAGTGCTGTGGACCTTCTTCCATTGGGAAAAAAAGAAATGGGGAGAGAAGGTCTCATAATTTGATTCCTTTGGATGGTTTGATAAGGCCAGTTGGATCCCTGCATACAGGTAATAGAATAAATCCAATGAAATAAGGTTCATGTTCCGGTGTATCCATTCCTCTTTGAATCCAAATTCCCTCAATACTTCTCGAATATACTTCCAAGTGAGCTTGTCATGAGCATTGGAAATATTGAGCTTCAACATTATCCATAGAATTCTTTCTGCATTGAGGGAATGAATTACTTCATGCACAAGAATTATACCATCCATTATCTAGCATCCATCCACAAATGTTGACTGCTCAAGGGAGATAAAGCTGGGAAATATGGGTTTCAATCTATTTGTTATTACCTTGGTCACAATTTTGTAGATAACATCAAATATGGCAATGGGTTTGAATATTCCTAGAGAGTATGGCCCCTCACTTTTTGGAATTAGGGTGTGGAAGGTAGCATTAAAATCAAGGAGAATATGTTGTGATCGCCTACAGTATTCCAAATTGTCCACACTTCATTCTTTATCATGTCCCAAAAGTGATGGAAAAAACTAACAATGAATCCATTAGGTCCCGAGTCCTTACCTTCTGGCATTTGTTTGATTCCCTCTTCAACTTCCTCCAGCGTTACTGGTTTCATCAAGAGATTATTCTGATCCCGTGACACCAGTGAGTGGATATGTTGGCTAATCCTATTGATATCCCTTCTTCTATCCCAATTGGTTTATTTCATTATGTCCTGAAAGAAGCGACATAGTTCTCCCTCTATATCTTCCCTAATATATACTATTTCTCCATTCGCATTCCTGATCATGAGGATCTTATTTTGGATACAGTACCGAATAACCAATTTGTGGAATAATTTTTTGTTCCTTTCCTCTTTCTTTAACCATGTCACCCTGGATTTCTATTTCCACAGTGTTTATTCTTGGTTTTCTCTTTCCACAAGCTTGGATTATGTTCGAGCTTCTTCTTTCCTAAGTTTTGTTGAGTAGCCCTCCCTCATTCCTTGGATCTGGATCTCCTCTAACCTATTTCCCAAATTCCTTTTGTCAGAGAATATAATCCCAAAATCTTCCTTGTTCCATTTCTTGATATTCTCTTTCAGAGACCTGAGCTTTTGTCGAAATTGGTACATACTTTGGTCATCCCCTCTGTACGATTATCTCATGGTGGTTGAGATAGAATTGTTCAAACCGGAAGGTCTTTTTGAACTGAAAAATCAAGCCACTCTATCACATACTGACATGCCAATGGTTAGATCCTGCAGAAGGTAAAACCATGGTAGATATATCATTTCCTAGGTCCATAATTGAATCCAAAACAAGGAAACAATCCATATGGGATGTAATGTGACGATCACCACCCCTTTTGTTGTTCCAGGTGAAGATGTTGTTGCTAGAAACTATGTCAACAAGATTAAGGTCTACAATTGTTTCGATGAATAGAATGTTCTCATCCTCTAGATGTATTCTCCCCCATTTCTTCTCTTCTAAGGATCTAATTAGGTTAAAATCCTCTCCTAGTATCCATTTTCTACCCTCGGTCCATTCATGGATATTTTCCAAGGACTCCACAAAGCTTTCCTTCTATTAGGGAATATGGGGGCCATAAACATTAGTGTGTACCCTTGACTAGGAACCCAATCACTTGAAACTTGGTAGAAATGGTACGAGGGTCAGCCATGAATCTTGTTATAAAAGATTTGCTAGGATCCCACATGATACCTAACCCCCCCGCCAATCCTCGAGCATCAATACCCATTTCTTCACTACCTTTCCAAGTCTTTCTTCCAACCTCCATGATATGGATCTCAAAGCACTTGGTTTATTGAAGAAAATCTATTGCATGATTTTCTCTTTGGATTTTTTTTTTCCAGAATTCTTGCCTTCTGAGGGCTATTCAACCCTATGATATTCCAGGTTATAATTTTCATTGGAAACACAAAGACAAGTTAAAGTCCTAGAGAATCCCTAATAGTAGGGTACTTACTTGCTTCCACCAACTTAAGACCTGCTGCAATAATGCATTGTCGATTCAATTTCCTCCCTGGTTTCTTGGCAATTTGCACATGTTTTATGTTGTTATCCTTATGGGGTCCAAGGTCAATCCTAAAGGGGCTCAAGGATCAAGATTTGATTATCGCTTGCTGAATAAGGGTAACCTATTCCTATGGGATGAAACCCCTTTCCTTATCTTTGCACAATTGTTCAATTCCGTCTAAGTTCAGTCTGTCTATGTCCATATCTTTTCCTTCCTCTTGTATTTCCATCTTTTGTTGGGTTAGTATTTTCTTTTCCTCAGCCTTCTCCTGACTCCCCTCCTGCTCCTACTTAGATGCGAATGGGGACAAATAATTTTGCTTCTCAAGAAGATATTCCTATCCCTCCTTGTCCTCCATTAGAGAAAATTTGAGGTCCGAAATGGGCCTCCTATGGAAAATAATAAATAATATTTATGAATTTTTTACGAAAAGAGAAAAAAAAAATTCTTCATATTTTCAACATATATCCATGTCCGTTTATCTAATTTTGAGCGAGATAGCTCGTTATATGTGGAATTAAATTACACATCCAACGAGTACCCATGCTGCATACTTTTGAGGAACGCCACCCCACAGAAAATGAGAAATACATTAAAAAAACATGTTACTTCAAAGTAACACATTTTTAATGTATTTCTCATATTTCATGGGTGGGGTCCCTCAAAAGTATGTAGAATTTAATTATGCATCCAACGAGTACTCCCACTCTAAATTTGAGTAAACCGACACAGAGATATGTTGAAAATACGAATTTAAAAAGTAGTTTTTTAAATGTCAAATATGCAAACTCAACCATTATGTTTGACTATTTTCTTGAAATTGTATTGGTTCTTGAATTCAAAGGTTCATTTTCTTATGAGGTGGCTTGTTTTCTTATAAGGCCCATTTTAGACCCCAATTTTTCTCTAATGGTTCTCATCTTCCAAAATCGCAAATTGGTTGGATACTGATACCCTTTTGTTGATTGCTGACATCGTCTAACACCCTCCTCCTCTCTTATGCAAATGCACTTTTGAAAAACCTTGCTCACCTGCATTCTCAAATTTTTTGGGTTGAGAGGGGGATTATTCTGAGGGAATTCCCTGAAAAAACGCTCATACTCGTGGCATCATCGATAACAGAAGGGTATTTTTTCATAATCTAATGGTTATGTTCATTCCTTGTCGTCTCATGATAAGTTAATAGCCCTCGGTAGTTTCTTTGATAAATCCATCTAAACACATAATTTGGCATATGTAGTGTACCTTTGGACTTTCATATGCTGTGAGATTTTTATAAAAGACCCCAAACCTTGGCCTATATCCTTCAAGATTTATGGGTCCCAATATTCTCTAGGGAGAGAGTAGAGTTGGATCCAACCAAACTGGTGTAACCCTCATATCCTCTTTTCTGGACAGAAACACTCCTTTTGTGGTTGTAAGAAAAGACCTGCAGAGTAGAAGCAAGGTCCTCCGTCCAACACTTAATTCTGATCTTCCACACTAATGAAGATGATGATGAAAAAACCCTTGGATCCAATATGTAAATCATAATGGCCTCTCAGCTTCCAAGTGGAGTTAATCAACCAGATTAGGGATTTTTCATATGGTATCATACCCACAATTTTTTTATATTAGGACATGATATTTCATATACTGAATACGATCTCTTAGTTTTTACGATTTGATATGGATCAAGGGGATCTGATCTGATTTGGGAATGCATTGCCTTGGTTGTCTCCCATCAAATGTCTTCTTCTAGTTTGGATCATGATTCCTCGATCCCTCTCCTCCCATTTCATTGAGGGGTATTTGAATACTTCCGATATGAACCCCCTCAGTCATTTGCTTGGGGGAGGATGAATCCCCCTTAACCCCCCCCCCCCCCCAACCCCGTCCTTTCCTCCATAGAGTATCATCAACCGTCCTCCTCGCAAAATCGTCAAAATCAACAGAGCTCTCTTAACCTGAGGCTTGCAAGAAACAATGCTTATACGCAGGAACTTTATGATAAATAACATATTTGGTTATATATGCAGAATGCGATATTTAGTTAGATTTGTCGAGGGTAAACAATTAGCACAATTTACCAGTTAGCCCACCACATCTTCTCAATTCCACTTGTGTTAAGGATGAAGCTATAATGAATTGTGAGAGTTGGAAAGAAGAAAATATGTTTATTGAACACATTTTCACCTAAAAGGTGTATTTGTTGCAAAATGAGGAGATAAAATTAGTTTTACGCAATCCATAAGAAACACAATCAAATTAGATAATAAAAGGTCACATATTTGTGGTTGCATCCATCGTTTTCAATAAATTCAGGTGACATCTTTTTGGTTGCACCCATCATTTTTAATAAATTGAGGTGGGCCTTTTTAGTTTTCATAATTACAAATATAAACAAGAGCCACATGGTGGCAATGTCCCTGACATTACCACATGCTCTTGCAAGTTAACTTGATAGTAAACTATTAACTTGACAATAAACTAGCAATTTTGTAGTAGTGATGATTTTCAACCAATCACTTTATTGGCAAGAAGATTTCAACATTCATTTATCTGGATTTTATTTTATTTTATCAGTCAACATTTATTTATCTCTCTAATGCTTGATAAATAAATTATTTTATTAATCAACATTCATTTCAAATTATTTTATTGATCAACATTCATTTTTTATAGGAGGCTCCATTTTTATTTTCCTCTCCATGCTTCTTATTGATGAATAAATATGCATTATGATTCTTCCATTGTTTCTCGAAAATTCATATAATTCAGAGGAAAAAAAATATGTTGTAGAAACATAGAGATCAATGGATATATATGCTACACTATTAGTATTTTATAATTAAAACTGATGAATAACTAATATGTTTTATGTTTAAAAACATGACAATAAATATACGTACAACAATTCTAATCTAAGTTGGTGAAAAAATAAATGTTGTAAATAAATACATGAATTTGGAATTTTTGTTTTGAACTTCCTCAATATTTATTACATAAATTCACCATAGAGATTAATGGATTTAAACATTTTATACATCCGTCGGAGAAATGGATGGATTTGGATACATTGGGGTAAATATATGTCGTGGATTAAAGTAAATTGTTCTCTTTATGTATCTAATTGGATTTTAGGGCTGGATAGATGGGTTTGACTTAAGAATTTGCATTGTTGTTATGTAATAACTGAAACGTAACTTACAAAATAAAACATTTCTGAGCAAAAATTGTTCTGGTTTAATGGACACCAAAACTAGGAATTTTGGTCAAGTAATAAGCCGTTTGAGCTCATCATAATCTTCCATGAAATCATTTCAAAACATTAGCCTCAAAGTCTAAACAAGAACTAATATTTGATCATTTCAAAGAGATCTCGTTTGAATCATATTTAACAATATTAATTAATTAACCATTTGGTGATTAGGTTTTAGTTTGCAAGTTGTGAACCCATGCCAATATGTATTGCATGTTCCAATTCCTATATACAGGAGTCCCTGGTTATCTTAAGAAATGGAGTGTTGCTAGTGACGTTAAAGAAAGTTGGTGAAATAATATTAGACAAGAGTTTCAGTAATCAAATTTCAAATTTATTCTTGGGTTTCGTCAATTGAAATAAGGATGAACTAGCCACCTAGCAACAAATCATAGTAGCATAAACATAATGAAGAAAAAAAACCTTGAATATTTTTAAAGATGTAAAACCAATTAGTATTAAACTACGTATTCTTATTCTTTGACCTGATATCTTAGTTCTTTTTGCTTTGGGTTAATACCATGGACGGAAGTTATCTAGCTAGAGGTTGTAGGGTCTGTCAGAGCATTATTACATACATTTAAAAAAAACATGGATGCGAATTCAGTATCGAAAAACCGACATATATGACATTATTACGTACATTTTAATATTTTTCAATATAGAAACACCAGTTTATGTCTTATCTTCCCTCCATAAATTACAGTCAAGGTTTTATTGATAGCTTGGCTTTTCCATATTCAACCTTGTCGATTTTTACCTATATTAGCTATTAAGGGATAGTAAATTATGTCATATCGCCACCCATACCTGTCATGTTGTACATCAATTCTATGAATTCCAACTTCCTCTTTAACTACAACAATTTATTACGATCGCTAATACATAGGAAAAATAAAAAATGAGAATTGTTCCACATGAATCCATGCAGATGGATGCATGTATTTGTTTTCCATGTTAATGAGTTGTTCCAATTTTAATTGCTGGAGAAAATTCTACTGGCAACAACAATTATGAACAACTTGTACATTAAACTCTCAAATTGAAATTAAACAAATAACAATTCAAACCAACAATAAATCCACTGTCAAATATCTGCAATATAATTTATTTTTGTTTTAAGATCATTAAAGGGATTGTATAAATCATATCCGTGACCAAAAATTAACGATTACAATTAAGAGATCCAAGGATTAAATTTCCCATAAACCATTTGAGTTTATAAGATTGCATTGAGGAATAAGGCCAGTTAGTAATTTTTGTTATATGTATGGAACCTGCATATATTTTTGAATTAGAATCTCATGGAGCATGTTGTAGAATGCACCAATCTCCTTTAGAGCATTGTATTGTTGGAGAGTAAAAGATTGAAATTGTACTATTTAGCTTTTAACAGTTTGGTTCCTGAGAATAACAAGGTCGAGGAGATCTTTATTGTACTTTCTGAGTGTTGATAGTATCATAAAGTACGATGACATGAACTTGGAGATTGGTGATTAAGCATATTCATAAGCCAACACATCTATCACATTTAACCATAACCAAGCAAGTAACCCTAAGAAAGCTGTTAAAGGTGTCAAACTACCATGACTATATTTTGAGTGGCAGAGAATTAGGGTTCATTTTGAGTTTAAGGTGTGGAGTGTGTTACATCTTGCAACAATGGTGGTGCCCTACTGATCCACCATTAACCCTAGATCACTGTGAAGATTATGATCTTTACAACAATCATTAAAGTAGCCTTGGCCTTACCTTGACATGACTGGCTCGATACATGAAAGTAGTATTAATTAATTAGCTCCTGCAGGGCCACAATTTTAATAAATGTATGATGATCTCAACCCACTGCCACGTCTTGGGCACCAATTTATGAGGTTGAGATCATTTGTACGAGCCAAACCCATTTAAGAAAAATAGTTAATAAAAAATATAAAAAAATTACAGACTAGTCTTGACTTTAGAAATGAAAAAAATTTACTTTCACCGACATGAATAATGCCACCTTCTTGAAAACTATAATATCCCCCATCAAAGACATAATAATTGAGTAATTTCTCTATCACGAAGATAAAAAATTTGATATGACATTATATCACTCTATGCCTAATTATTAAGCGCTAACATAACAAAATTAGAGTGAGCAATAGTTTCATTTCATTGGGATTGTAAAGTGTGACCAACATTTTAAGGTGAAGTTATTTATATTTTAAATGTTCATATTAAAAATACCATTTTAAAACCTAAAAATAAAAGATTATTTTAAACTAGTATAGTTGTTGAAGAGTTAAAAGTTAAAATTGATTAAATAGTTTATATTAAATATTTATTGTTAATATATATATTAAGATCATTATTTTAAACAAAAAGTTAAATAGTGAAATTTTATTAAATGGTTTATATTAAATAAAATTTTATTGAATAGTTTCTTAGTTTATATATATATATAAATAAATAATTAGTTAAAAATATGAAAGTAGAATTTAAATTATAGATTTATTTTATTTTTTAATTAAATAAAATAATAATAGTCTTTTTATTGGCGGCATTATTAGATTAAGGATTACTAGTCATTTGACTTTATTTTTATTTTTATTATTGTTAATTGATTTTTATTTATTTTTATTGTTTATAAAAAATTGATATTTAATTTTTATATACAGCCATATTTTTTGTTTATAATAAAGGTGAAGGTGTTGCTTAGTTTTACCTTCTCGTTTTCACATATTTTGCATAACTTTTCTTCACATTTATGAGAATTTTCCACATTCATATTTCATATTTAAGTTGATTCTTAATTATGCCATCATCATGTTTTTCGTGTCATGGGTGTTAAACTTTATTATATTTTCACTTTGGTTTTAGCGAATGTATATTGAGTCACTTTTATTTGTGAAAGTGTTAGATTAAAAAAATACTAAGACTATTTGGAAACTTTTGATATAATTCACCAAAATATATTTGAGTGTATAAGGTCTTCAAAATTGTAAATAAAATTTTTGAATTTATTTTAATGTGCAAATCAAAATTTGGATTTTTCGATCATGCATTTGATTACATTGATATTCATTACAAAACTAAATTTAAAAAGCATTATAGATAACATTTTAATATAACTTTTTTAAATAAAATTGTAAATTTATTTTTGAATTTATTTTAATATCCAAAATAAATTTTGGATTTTTCTTCATCTTGTATCTAATTACATTGATATTCATTACAAAACTAAATTGAAAAAGCATTAAATATTTAAGCAATTACATTGTCACCTTGTGACTCTCTTGTTTTATATGATCAAATATTTTTTAAACATTTTCAAAATTTTTAAAAATAACTTAAGATTAAGTTTTTTATTATAAATATTTAAAAAAATTTAAAAATTTATGAATGCAATTTTTAGTTAGAAAAAAAATATGGGTATGTGATAGTAAGTATTTTCACCTTCATGTAATTGTTAATAATACTCCCCGATGTGAGTGGTATTAAAAACTGATTAGGAAATTTATTAATCTTTTGGTGATAAATTGTTTTGGGAAATTAAGTGGCGATAAAAATTTTCTTTTAGGTTTTCCATGAAGGTCGTCTTCCCTTTCATGATGACATATGATGGTGTAGACTTCAATTTTCCTTGTTGAATTCAACTCTTTATCTGTGGATTCCGAAGGATAGTTCCTTATTTGCAGTTTATATGACTATCATGTTTTATCTTTTTATTATATTGAGGAATGATGTTGTCATTCTAAGAGATGGACTTTTTACAACTTCATAGAATAGTGATGGGTTGTGGCCTCATATCCTCTACTGTTTTATCAATAGTTCAGTTCTTTAGACTATGTATGTTTAAATATGAGGACTATCTCAACTTGATACGTTTATGTCCATCTTGACATATATTTTTATATTAAATATAGCTTTTCCATTCTAGAAAAGAAAAATAATTCTCCTTATTGATCCAAAAAGAGGTTGACAGAAACCACATACTTATTTTTGGAAATTGAATAAATTATGATTGATTGCAAGTATGGTAATGGGATAATTTGAGTACTAACGAATTGCAATCCCATTCTCAACCAGTGTGGGTGAAGATGTAAGGCAAGGGTGTCCAAGTCTTATAGTCCACATAGGACAATGGATTTCTAAAAGCAAGTCATGTTAGATGATGAGCTTTGGGCATTGAAACCGTAATTGCTTGTTGGAGGCAATAGTTTCCATGTACCGAAGGGGATGAGACTTCTTACTGCTCCTTAAATTCCCATGGCCAACAAAAATCTACAAATTAAAATTAGCATCAATAGTGTCCCAATATGATTATTCACTGTATTGATTTTTTAATAATAAAATATGAATGAAAGTATAATAATTGTAATCAAAATTGAATATAGGTATACACCTGTTTTTTTTTTTTTAAATAAATTATTGTTTACTATGGTATTTAAAACATTGATAATTTAATTTTTTATATGTATAAACTAATCATATTAATATTTTAATTCCTACATTATTTAGTTTAATACAAATATTTTTATAAATTTACACAAAACTTAAATATTTTGATTAAATACAAATTAATTAAAAATCAATGATTTTTAACTATGATTAAAATATAACAATAATTAATAAAACAAAATAATAAATTTGATATTGATAAAATATTTAATAAAACAAAGCATTCTTAATTGAAAAGATGGAAGCCCGTGTCATTTCATGGCTTTGTATCATCATTTTATTCACTTGAAAAATACAGTTAAAAACAAATAAACAAACACTCCTTTTCTTAGAATAAATTGAGTTCATTGGACTTTTCTTTTAAGAGGAATTAAATAGTTGCTCCGCTTTGTCCTTTCTGAATCATATTCTAATCAACACGTTATTCCCTTCTTTATGTGTTAAAATATAATATAATTTTTCCTCTTTGTCTTTTCTGAATAATATTCTAATCAACTTGTATACACGTTATTCCCTTCTTTATGTGTTAAAATATAATTTATTCCCTTCTTTATGTGTTAAAATATAATTTAATTTTTCCTCTTTGTCTTTTCTGAATCATATTCTAATCAACTTGTATACACGGTATTCCCTTCTTTATGTGTTAAAATATAATTTAATTTTCCATGTGATTTAATCTAAGTAACATGTTTGTTTGAATGTTTTGTTATTTTTTTTAATGAAAATATGGATTGTGTTTAAAAATAAATTCGTTATCATTTTAATGGCGGGATGAAATGCGTGGCACGTCAGAAATAAATCCATATTCAAACAAGAAGAAATCAATGGCACTTAGGATGGTGGTTATCTGAAAAAAGAAGTGTTGGTGGAAATTTTAAATAATTAAAAGAATGCTAACTAAATTTGACTGAAAGATATTTTATAAAAAACTGCAAAATGCTACATAACTTAAATTGAGAAAATCTAAGAAACTTTTTCAATGTATAAATGTTAATAGATTTCTTTTCTAGAAAAATATTGGCTGTATGGAAAGTGTGGCTCATCATAAATAAATCCAGATTCAAACAAAAAGAAGTCGAGGATACTTCTTAGCTATGTATATGAGACAAAGACTCTATCAAGAGTTGGATTTTGGACCGCTCAGTGACCCCATCGGCCCATAAATGGGTTGTGTATGATTATGTTTTGACTATTTTGTGAAGTATTTTTGGCCCATAAATGGGTTGGGTTGTATATGATCAGGGTTGGAATTTTAAATGGCACATCTGAAATTACTAAATGCTCGACGGTATGAATATTGGATTCTTATCCCTTTATTTGTCTTTGGGTATTCTGTTTTTCAATATTTTCAAGTGATTTCCTTAACCTTTATCAAATTAAAGATAGACTTTGAACTCATCAAGTATTTAAAGGATTTGTCGTACGTGATAGAGTTGCAAAAAATGACTCTCTTGTTCTCTGATATAGAGGACACATCCAACTCTTCGTCTATGAAGAGGAAGATGAAGAATAGAAAGCTTAATTCGCCCATAACTATAATAAAAGAGTTGAACAGATTGTGTTCTAGCATGGATATATCCGAAAAAGAGATAGAATTACTAGTTCAGTTTCTAATGAGAGGAAAAAATATTTCTAAATTTGGATTTAATTTGACTTACAGTCATAATTTCCTCAAGAATGAATTGGGTTCTCAAATCACTGGACAGCTGGGACTTATTCACTTACGATATTTGGCCTACACTTATCAAAAAGATCTAATGAATTACGAGTTTGATCAATTTTGTTTAACAGAAAGATGGGTATTCCTTGCTTTTTGTCAGAAGATTACCTCTTCACAAATATTGTGTCAAACCAATCCCACATTTCATGGAAACTATTTATCACTCCACTCAGGATCATTACTTTCTAAAGGGATTTTACTGATAGGTCCTATGAAAACTGGTAGATCCTATTTGGTCAAAATTGTCGGTAATAATCAAAATATGAAAAGTTTTCTGCATTCTAAGCTAGATTTTGACGGTCTCCGTAAAATCTTAGCTGTATTTGACGGGTAAATTGATCCATGACTGACATTTACCCGTCAAATTCCACCCCTGTATATGATTATGTTTTGATTTTGAAAATGTGTAAACAATAATTTTTTTTATCTAAATTCTTGGAGTTTCTTTTTTTGTTGAAGAATTATTAGATCGATATTTTGTATGGCATTTTATGCCTATGAACAAGCTAATTCATGATTTTATATAATATAATTATGGATTGTGATTTTGTTTCTGCGAAAAAAAGAAGAAGAAATCAATCACACCTAGGATGGTGTTGGTGGATTTTTTAAATAAGAAAATGATAGCCAACAAAATTTGGCTGAAAGATATTTGGTAAATTTTTAACAATTAAGTTAGTATGGTTTGAAAATATGTTTTACTGCTAGGCAAATAAGTAAGATTTTACACCAGTCATAGTAAGAATCATAGGAACAACATAACTAGAATACAGGAATTTAGTGATATCATTTTGGAAATGCCCCATTTTTAGGAATTTTTTGGATTATTATATTTAAAAAAATGTATTATCATATCAAGGTAGACGGTGAGGTTGTAAACCCCTTCTTTATTTTAATACAATTAGTAAAAATTCTTGAAAAAAAATGATTGATATAGAAATAAATTTAATTTGTGGGTGTCAAGCAATGCTATAAGAAGTTATGATTTTAACCAGCCAATACATCTAATTGAATTTTTGACCATTTGGGTTGATTCAAAATATGGCAAAACCCTTAAAGGCATCATTCCACCATGGTAAAACTCTAAACCATGGATCATGTAGAACTCTAAAAGTATGGAATTCATCCTAGATTCTTATGAGGTTTGTAGTTGAAAAAAATGTTTTTTGTTACACGATTATCTTACTCCATAAAATTGGAAAAAGGAATCTTTTGGGACAAGATTATTTTACACCAAAAAATTGTATTTAGTACTCAAGTTTAAGGTTTATTTGTAATCGTAAAAATGATATTTTTGTTACAAATTTTTCTTACTTCATATAATTGTCATGCTAAATTTTAATATTTGGAATTGTGTTTGGTGTTATGCTCAACTTCTTTAATGATTATGACAATGTTCACTGTTCAACAAACTAAATTTGTCACACACTCATAGGGAAATGAACCCAATCACCACCCCTTCTTTTCCAACTAATTAACCACACATGGTATTATATTCATGGGAAATAGCTAGATTAAAAAGAAATAATAACCTTTAGAGCCTTTATTACACCATAGGTGTTTTTTTAATGAGAAATGCATGAAATAGATGACGGTTGAAAACATCTTGGTTGTTCATCTGTCACGTCCTTTATAAAAATACTACCATCCATTTGTTTTTACATGCTTGATGATTTCTTTCTTCTCGAGGTACATTTGTTATGTATATCCAACATACAATTCCTCTCTGAAATATATTTCAGAAATTAGGGGAACGTTGAGATCATTGAAAGTTCTCGCCATCAATCTTGGGCATACATTTAATGGGAAAAAATGATTATTGTTCATGTGTTCAACCTTCTCTTGAGGCTTCCTAACATTGAGCATTTCTGCCTACGTGGACATTTGATTTTGGTAAAGATAATAACCTTTATTATGACTTTGTAACGTGGGAGGAGTTTTAGGTAGATCCAATGCCACCATCTTTGACTTACCCATTTGTAAATTCAAGCACTATATACAAATCAACAACTAAGTGTGAGGGAAATTGCTTTATTGGGTTACCTTTTCAATCGCTCATAAGCTCAATGCGTGAACAAGGAATACAGAACTTAAAATTGAGTATCATTTTTCAAAAAATTGAAAGTCTTTGAAGAAACGTGTGAACAAGGAATTGTAACATAGTATATATATAAATTTGGTTTTTATTTTTAATAATACTTTCTAAATTATTGATATAATTTTTCATTCTATACCTGTTGGGTTTACCACATTATTAATGATTGCTATTGTTTTTTATTCCAATAAATTCGATTTACCAAATTTTATTTTTAATTTTTAATAATAATTTAAAAAATTAATAAATTTAAAATAATATTTATACAATAATTTATAAATTAATAAATATATTTAATGAAGTAACTTAAATAGTGGGTAAGTTCAATTCTTTAAATTAAATTTAAAAAAAAATTGAAAACTATAATTTACTTTATTTTAAAATAAAATTTAAAAAATTTAAAAATAAAATAAAACTTTATGTCATAAAAACGCTTTAAAATTTTAAATTACTCTATTTTTTCATTCTATATAAAATTATGGGCAATGTATCAAAATCTTCCAATTCTCCCAAGCAAATGTGAAGTTCCATTTTTACCTGGTCTCTTTTTGTTCACGAGGACACTAAGTTGGCCATTTTAGTTAATGGTATGTACGTATTCCATTTTCTTGTAGAGGAACACACTGATCTTATTCTATCATGACCATGGCTCATTGCTAGAGGCTCTTTGGTATTAGACCAGTGGCATGTGGATTTTAATCTGATAAAAGAGAAAAGGGCGAAGCGACACCTTTGGATGCAACTGTCGGGTTTTCCCCACCAGCTATGGACAGGCCCCATCTTCAAAGAAGTGGAAAAAATGGTGGGAATATTTATTTCTATTGAGGACAAGGTGTTCTCAAATGGTGATAAGAGGGTGGTCTCTCTGTTGGTTGAGGTGGATAGTTCAAATGGGCTCCCAACAGAGCTGCGATTTTCCTGGTGTGGGTTGGAATTTCTTCAGCACATTGATTTTCTGAAGGTGTCATTTAGATGTTTCTTGTGCTACAAGATGAGCCACATGAAGATGGATTGTACCCAATTGTCCAAGGGTCATGTGGATTATGGGTCTTCGAATTCAGATGGCTCTTCTGTTCGAGACTTGGAGGATGGTGAGGTGCCCTTAGCCTTATTGAACCTAACATATCCGTCACTAGAAGAGAATGGTTGCACAGATGCATATTTATCTTCTCTCATTGGTAAGTTAAAAATGTCAAGCCCTAATTTATTTAACTCATTAAATGATGAACAAATTAGTCTATTTCATAGAAAGTATGTGGGGTTTTGTGAGATGCCTCCACTCTCTCCGAGGATTTTACCTCCCCCAAGTCTTGAAGTTTTGGCCTATGGGTTTTAGTTGGAGGGTAGTCATGATAATGTTGTTTGAATTGACTTTGTTGTTCCTAGTGTTGGGTCGGGGTCTCATTCTGAGTAGCAACTTGTGCCTATGAACCCTGAATGTGTTGGTTTGGTGGATGCCTTGTTATAGCCTCACCCTAATAATGATGATTTAGATCCCTCACGTGGTAACTTTAGTATTAGAGCGTAACCTATATAGGAGTTTCCCAGCTTGCTAGAAGTGGTCTCTGGGGCACAATCTGCTAGTAACTTATCTTCCTCGCTGCCTTATCCGGGTATCTAAGAAAATACATTTTTGCAAGTGTTCTCTGACAAGCCCTTGCGACCTACAGTGGCTCCTTCTTCCTCGATCCGTTGTGACAATGTTACCATTCAAGGAAGGATAAATAACAGTGTCCCTAGTAAGGTTGTGGTGTCTAACCCTTCCCTTGGTAGGGATTCTTCTCTTGTCTATGTGCTTTTATCTGCTAGATTGAATGATCATTTAGTCTATGTTTCTAAGAATTCTTCTGTTGTTTGATCCGGGTTCCTTAGAGCCAAGACGACCCCCTCTTAGGCGGCTTAAAGTTAATCATGTCTTATAATATTAGCAGCCTTAGGGGGATGTCCAAGATGCTATACCTCAAATGTTTCTTTCAGGTGAATAAGGTGTACATGTTATTGTTTCAGGAAACTATGTATTGCAGTTCCCTCGTAGTTGAATATTTCCTTAAATATTCCCTGGGTGGGAATGTTGTGGCTTGGATCCTACAGGGCATTCTAGGGGTCTCCTGGCCATTTGGAATCCCTCTGGTGTTGATTTTAGACCTTATGAGTCTCCCTATAGGAATTCTACTTTTTAGAAAGTTCATAGGGTTCCCTATGCGATGAAAGTGGTGAATTGTTATGCTCTTTATTGTGGAAGAGTGGAGCATTGCAATCAGATCGATGACAATGGTATTCTAAATGAGTAGTATTTGATATTTGATGGGGATCCTAATATTACTCTTTTTACAGCTGAAGTCTGGGACGAATATCCTCATTTGGATCCACTATTTGATAATTTTACGCATCTCTTTGTAAGTCACAACCTCTTTGATGTTGTACCTTACCCTGTTGCTCCAACCTAGAGAAATGGAACGTTTGGGAAGGTGGGGGTATCCAAGAGGATGGATAGCAGGGATGATTTTAAGAACCCCCCTAGATTTATATGTATAAAAAAATGGGTGAATCTCTCCAATATATAGGAAAATTTGAAGGCGATCTTATTAATAATATAATATGTATATATAAAAAATTTGGTGAATCTTTCATTTTATTATATAATGTTGTAAAATCTTGGAGAATATTTCACTAAGTTATAATATATTGTAAAATCTTGGCGAATATTTCACTTCATTAAAAAATTTTGTAAAAACTGGTGAATCTTTCACTCAATTATAAAATATTGTAAAAATTTGGCGAATATTTTGCCAAGAAGACTCATCAATCAGAGAAATATAATTGTCCTCCCACAAGGCTGAACAATAGATGTGAACAGGTGGACTTTGATTGGTCCACTTCCAATTCATGGTGGGGAAGGAAAAAGAGGAGCAGATGATATCTACCACATAAGCAAAAAGATAAAACTTGGGTTTTTTGGATTTGGTCTTCTGTGCTTGCGAAGTAAAATCCCTCAAAACCACCGATAGTATTTGAGCCTAGTTAAATGATTGACCAGTGGAAATGATGTGATAGGATATAAGAGCCCATTTAGTCCTGAAGTGTGAGTAGTTGGGAAGGCCATTCAGTCTACAGAACATGGCAGTGAGCAGTGAATAAGGTTCTTTGAACCAAAAAATGGGATACTTCCTGTCAGGTCTACAAGCATAAATAGTTGTCTTATCCATCCAAGATTTGATTAATTCATCAAGATTGAATTTGGAAATTGAATTATTTAGGAATTATTCAGCGAGTAACTATTGGGGGGTCCCGAGGGCATACATCCCTGCAATGACTTCTGGTTTAAAGGAGACCAGAGGGGATTTACTAGCATCCCTGAAAATCTGTGTGTTGGGGTTGGCAAGTTCAACCAACGAGCAGACGATATATGTGTAAGGCATGATAGGTAGGTGAGAAACAATCACATGGATTTGGGATTTGGCAATGTTCTAGAAGGCTTGGAAATCATTCTCTACCTTCGATAGGTCATCATTGTCAAAGATAGAGTAGATGCGATCTGAATCTAGGGTGAAGGTTTTAGTTACATCTCCCTCGGTGTCATTGTTTACCCCAGCATTGGGGTCCCTATATTTTTGGCTCATCTATGAGGGTTTTGGATCTCGCACTTTGTACCATGTTTACCACGGTGAACAAGGGGATAAAATCAATAGTAAACTGTATTATTTAACTCGTAAACCAAACAGAGAATAGGAAAACACACTTACCAGTTGACAACACAATGGATTCATTAGAGAATAGTAACAAAGTTGTTCAGTGGGAACTAGAGCAGCTACAGTGATACACACAGTAAAAAATAACAAAAATAGTGTGAAAAACCAATAAATTAAACCCAAGAAATGGATAAGGACGAGGAGTAATCGTGACCATTGATCGATCTGATCGAACGACATGGATTGATCCAAAAAAATACAATATAAAGAAACACACACCAATCAAGGTCGGGCTCAAAAATCCAAAACCAAAGTCTGGAAGGGTGAAACTCGATTTCTGTTTCCCGACCTCGGGATCAGAAAAATGACAAGAAAATAGCAAGTGCTAAATAAAACCCATATTTCCAATTTCTGATATAAAAGACATCATCATGTTAATATTGAGGTTTTGAAATAATGAAATTACATAATTTTATTATTGTAATTTCAACTATTGGATTGGGGAAAATCCCACTTAAAAATAATTTCAAAAGTTAAGCATTTTTTTTGTTAGATATTAACCTACACCCCATTCTATCTTAGCATCATAAAGATGGATTTTTTGGCACATTCCATTGCACCATTATCCCTCTCTAATTTTCATTTAGAATAAATTGTGTTTTATTCATTCAAGGGTTTTGGTTAAATATTATCCTACACCCCATTCTAAATTAGGATGTAAAAGATGTATCTATTGCTACATTGCACCATTATCCCTCTGTATATTTTATGTAGAACAAATTGTGTTTCTCACTTATCAATTCTTCCACACCATAGATGTTTGTGGAAAATAAATAGTAGAATATCATGACATGGAAGGAACACTATACTGTGTGGCTTTTACAAACAATTGTGTAACTTTCAACTTTTAATTAGCTAAGAACTCATGTAACATAGATTATCATATACGTATAAAAAAGGAAGTTGTTACCTCTAGCACTTGGTCACATAATCTAGAGGTGATAATTTAGTTTACTTTTAAAATTTTAAAATTTAGTAATAAAAAATGGCTAAAAATTGACATTATACAATTGTTATGTATTTATAGGAAGTGGTTAGTTGTAACATTGGATTAATATAAATAAAAAAGTATTAATTAATTTAATTTTAGATTGGGGAATGATGATCTTTATTGGGACATTATTCAAGGTTGGGCATTATGGAATTGGATGGAATTATGAGAAAATATTTAGCATTGTCTATTTAGTTTATGTGAAAATATTTGGCATTATTTATTTAGTTGTTTTATTTTTCCTTGTTTTAGTTAAAATTGGAAAATAAAAAATTCTTGTAATTTGATTAACCTATTGCTTAAATTGTAATTTTGTAATTTAGATTGATATAAAAAACATAAATCATGTTAACATTGTGGTTTTGAAATAATAAAATTACATATTTGAATCAATTCAATGTCAACAACCAGAATTACGACAAAATCCTATTTGAAAATAATATCAAAAGTAAGTTGATTTAGTTAGAGATTATTCTATACCCCATTCCATATTAGCATGGAAAAAACTCATTGAGTCCTCTTAACTTATTCATCAACAAATGTATTAAAAAGAATTAGTCCATAAACGATATTGAAAAATGAATTAAATTAGTAACGCAAAAAGTAGATCTCATACCATAGTAGCGTACCTTGTCATGTACCAGATGTCTTCATTCAATATGGAGACAAGAATCCACTATGTATTGTACATGTCTGCGACCACTTATGACATATTTTCATTATGCCTATTCATGGCCATTGTACTTATATGTATCTAGAAATGCTATATATACTCTACATCTGCAATCATGTATACAGAGTTATCATAGTATTATGTTAACGAGTGGCTAGTCCTTCCACTTGGATCTTCACTACTCCACTTCTGATACTGTTATAATGTATTTTGACCATCTTGTACCCCTTTGACCTCACACATTAGGGGGTATATGTTATACCGTGATTTTCCACACCTTATGCACCATGCCTTGAGTTCATTCCCTTGTCCCTATGTAGACTCACTATACCCCCCTTACTTAGTATAGCCATGACGCTTCATTTTAACCCTAAAAAATCATTTTGAAGACACACAAGGGTCAATAGTTATGCATCCCACATATACACAACTTCCACCATTACATCCCGCGTACATCAAGTTTTGTGCTCAAAAACAAAAAAAAATTGGAGTTTTCATCATCAAGTAACAAATGGCTTAATCCTTGGCCCTTCATATTCCATGAAACACTCCGATTCGACTCTCCATTTCCCATTTGATGGCTATATATTCAGCCATTGTGAAGTATTAGAGGAGGAGAAACTTTGAAAGTAAGGAAACTATAACAAAATTTTGTCCCATTTCCATATGCTCGAGTCTGCATCCATTAATCCTTGTCGATAAAACTCTTTATGTTCATCTCCCTAACTCTCTATTGCCTTTGTGAGCTTTCCTTGCTATGGAGGATTGAAGCGGTGGAGGAACTTGGTTTCTCAATTCCAACAAGTTTCCAACAGAGGTTGTCTTACTGTATCTATGTTTTTATATTAATAGAAATATCCATTTCTCGTCCAAATTTCATGTGCAAATGTTTATATTTGTATCCATGGGTATATTTGCTTTATACATGTTTAAATGGATTATGCTAGTTTGAATGCTAACATTCAATATATGTTATATGCTTGGATATATATTTTTATCAAGGGAAAATGGTAGGGAACAATCATTTGATCGTGGCATCAAAAATGGTCTTCTTTGAACATCCAGTTGAGGTACTGACTCTATCCCTTAGTTGTTAGCTTATTTAATTTATTTAACATATTTGAGAATGGATGTGATTTATGGTTTCATCCTATCTATTGTGGTCCACCCCAAGCCATAGGAATATTTTCTCTGTAACATTTATGATCTATAGTTACGTACAAATATCTTATTTAGCCAGCAGTATAATCAATCTCTCAAGTCCATAATAAAGCGTGTCTATATCCTTTTTCATCCATCATCCAATGCATCAATCCAACCAGCCTAACCACACATTCCATCTAGTAATCAGATCCACTAGATCAATTTGTGAAGAAGAATAAAATTTTATGGGTAAAACTACATAAGTATAAGGATATTACGACAAAAGAAAAAAACACCCCTTACCCCTTACTGTCAGTCTTAATACTGAATTGTTTTGGTTCTCCTAACACCAAAACTAAGAAGGTCATTGGGTTTGATTGTGCCTACAATTGGCTTGATACAACACCAACAAACTGGGGGATTGTCGTTATCTCTAAGTTTGAATGAAAATAATTGTCTTTATCTATGTTTAATCATTTTAAAAAGAAACACCTAAATTGTGATGTTGTCTTTATTTATATTTCAATTGTGGTGTCCCCATCCTTTCCACCCTTTCCACTTAGCTTTATTATCTACTACATTTGAATATCTTATTTAGCTTCAACTTTTGTTTTTGGAGTTTGTTAATGGATGGATTGTCAAACATAATAAAAAGTAAGATGATAGTGTCATATTTGCCCAATTTTCATGATCAATTTCCATTGAAGGAAGGCCATTACTATCCAATATTGCTACTATGGTTAAAGTATAAGTCATTATTCTATTGTGTTAGGGGAAATTGGTAAAATACATTAACAATAAGCATCATATCATATTATTATATATTATCAAAATAAATTAATTATGATGCAAACAAATATGCCATCTCAAGATAAGGGTTGGTATTATAACTACATGAAAATGATTAAACAGAGGAATTCAAGAAAAAAAGATTTAGTATATGAATCATTGATCATTACAGAAGGCAATAAAAAAATTACTATAAATATGAGATCAATCTCATGATTATATTCTATGAATTTAATATAAAAAATTACTTTATCCCTTCAAACGATAGTTCTCATTCTTTAGAAATGGAAAGAGGTTAACATAAAAAATATAAACACTAGTTGTGAATTGTGAACTATATGGATACAATGATACATTTCCAAAAGACAAAATAACTCATTTTAGCATAAATATTTAAGTAGCTTAAATAACTTGTTGAGCTCACCAATATATATAGTCTTCCATATGGAGGAAGAATACTTCTCACTTTGAGCAATTTACTTCACTCTACTCATCAAGGTCTTCATCAACACCTTCTCTTACTCCTTCAACACTAGTTTATGGGATTCACAGACAGTTATGAACTTCAATAGGATCAACTCATCATGTTTAGCATACTTCGTTTTGTTTACATATCTAGCAATTGCTTCTTCCCCTTCATCGGTTTGTCCCAACTTGATCTAAAATCAATAGAATTATTCCATGAGCTATTTCACACTCATCTCCTTTTTCCACAAGTTATGTAGCTTCCTAAGCAAAGAGATCATATAGTCTATGGGACGGAACTTACGCTTCAACTTAGCAACCAATCCATCCCAAGTATTTATATTCTCCTTTCCTTTCTTCACTTTGTCATTTTATACATTATACCACCATAATAAAACATGACCTTTCAACTTTAAACATGCATATTTTACCCTTTTCGAGTGTTCTATATGCTCCATGTCAAATTATTTCTCCATCTCTCAGATCCAGTCTGCCATTTACTCTAAATTTAGAATTTCAGAGTAGGAAAGAACATCCATCTTAGCCTTACCTCTCATCTATGACAGGTATTTTAATAGTCTGTCTTCTGGCTCATCTAACTCCTCATCTCCTTCTTGAGCCTCCCTATCCTCGACTTCCTTATCACTATGGTCAAGGATCTCTACATGATATCCTCATCATTGGGCCTCCTTCGTGGTCCCTAGTTCATTTTTCAATGTCCTCATCATCTGGATTCATTCTTTGAATTTTTCACAGTCAATAGTGATTCGTGTTCCTTCCCATTTTATTCTACCACATACATCAACACCTCTCTGAGCCATTTATTTGCTTCGATGATCGAATCAACACTTCCATGACTCTACCCAACCGTAGTCTAAGTCATATTTTTGTCTTTTCCAATCACAACTAGACTCTTGACATAGGATAAATTCCTGCTCTGATACCAACTGGTGTAAACATATGTCGACTTGGGTGGTTGACTACTAATAAATTCACATGTGTATTACATGGGATTTATATATAACTAGAAGATTACCACATGGGCTTTATAAGCGTACTCCATCTTACATTGTGTTGCAGCTGCAACTTTTTTCCCAAAATTCAAAAAAATTTGGGACCCTCCTTTAATTCATTTTTTGCTTAGTTTTTTGTTTTGCTTGATGTTTGAATAAATATTACTTTTATGTGGGCAATGTTTTAATGTTTGAATTAATCTTGCCTTGCCATCGGAAGTGTTTTGGACTTTTGAGTCGGGAGTCTAGTCGTCTGCGCGTTCGCCGTTGCGGAAAAGAACCGGACATCAAGTCCAGAGTCAAGTGTATTTGGTCTCCGATGTATTTTTCTTTATCGGCACTTGTTTGAAATCCCGTCGGAACCTTTGTCTATACATCTTCCGCGGTTGCGGAAAAGGTTCTATGAGGTTGTCCGAGAGTTGTTTCATTCTTTTCCGACCCCCGCCATGTTGTTTCGCAGGTCCTTGGTTTTTTTCAACTTTCACCGTCGCGGCTCTAGAAAGCCCTATGATTCCGATAGTTTGATTTATCTTGTCCGCTTGATTAATGTTTTTCGCTTAAGACACGTTTATTCTTACTCCGTTTTGCTGATCTGCGGAACTTGGTTTCTTTTGCGGGTTCACCGTTGCGGCTCTCTAACCATCTATTGACCCGAAGCCTTAGTCTAACAAGCTCCAATGTGAAGTTTATTTATTTCTCCCGCCAACACCATTGCGAGCGTTCCGACGTTTTCTTCATTCGCCATTGCGGAGGAAATAGTACCTTGGTCGCCGATCCCATAGCCTTTCCGTCTACCGATGATCTTATTTTTCCCGCCAATTGCATGTTGACCGCGATGTATATATTTTGGGGTTTGGGGGTTTATTATTTTATTGTTTTTTGGCGATTTCTCCGTGCTGTCGTTTTCGCTCGAGCAGACCAAGGCTTTCGCTGTCGGTACCTTCGCTCCTAGGTGGCTTCGCCGTGGAAGTTCACCGGTTTTCCTCCACCAGTCACGCAGCACAGTGCCAGGTAGGCCCTTATGCCCGTTTTACTGTTCCGTTTGATTGGTCGAACTATTTTTGTTGTCTCTGCGATTAGTGGTTTCCTAGGTTTTCCCATCCCGGCATATATATATATATATATATATATATTCGAGTTAAACAGTATGGCTGCTCGGTGGGGAATTTTTGTAGTTTGCTTGATGATGACTCTCGCGGCCGTTGAGGGTTTGCAGACCGCACTCGATTGCTGGGGAAACTGGTTCAGACAGTTACGTTGTCTGCACTAGTTTCCCCCAGTCTGTGTTTGGCCATCCGGGGAGGGCGTTTCAGGGAAATTCCTCAAAATCCAAGATGCCGTGAGTCTGGTTCCACAGTTCGGTCGCCCTCATCTTCGCGAACCAGGGCCACATGGTTGTTTTTACTTCCCGCTTAGGATGAGACTGTTCAAGCTCGAGTATGAACCCCGACCCATTTTAGGTTCCAAATGTGTTACCTATTCAGACCGTGAAGTGAGCATTTTTACAGCAAGTAGCTTCCCCTTATCTTCTAGTGTGCTACAACTTGCAGCGTCTTCACTTGAGCTTAGGCACCATTTTTTTTTTTCTGCGTAACGTTGTAATCCATAGCGCCAAGAGGGGGGTTTTTGAGATTGTTTTCTATTCAACATTAGGAAGAGGATTTTTCGTCGTTTTAGAAAGGCCATGCTTTTCTAGGTTAATTATGCAATTGTTGGTCGTAAGCTAGTTTTAGTTTTTGGGCAGGAGCTTTTGGTTTTTGAGCATTTGTTTGCTTTTTTTTTTCATAGCTGCACTCATGTTTAACATAGATGAGGTAAAATGCTTATACAGTTTGTCTCCATTTTGAATGTTATCTGGAAATGATCCAACAGAACTTAAAAGAGATTTATGTATATGACAGGGAAATTCCTCAGAATCCAAGATGTCTAAACGTTAGAAGAAGAAAGCTCCCATAGTAGAAGAGGAACCCGAAATCGAAATTGTTACCAGGGTCGAATACACCTACGAGGACACCAAATGCATAGTTGGTGTGGAACCCGAATATCAATGGGGGGGGATTTATAGATTAATAATGCGCCGAGAAGTACTTGACATAGGTTTTGAAGAAGAAACCATCTATGCCAATATAGAGAGATATTCATCGATAAAAATTGCTACTAGACCTGAGCTTTTTCCATGCTCAGAGGTGATTGGGTGGATTCTGCCCAAGGTAGATGTAACCACCATGATTTTGGAAAATGTTGATAAACAGGGTTATGCTGCTTATAGCCCTAGGTATGTGGCACTGGCCTACCACTTACCAGAA
The DNA here is from genome assembly GCA_001517045.1 of Pseudotsuga menziesii. Taxonomy (NCBI): domain Eukaryota; kingdom Viridiplantae; phylum Streptophyta; class Pinopsida; order Pinales; family Pinaceae; genus Pseudotsuga; species Pseudotsuga menziesii. The sequence goes on along the minus strand of LPNX010227340.1, from coordinate 591,874 downwards.
GCATAGGTGTACTTGACTGAGGACTGGCTGAAGGGAATTAAGATGGACCTAGTCGAGACACTAAAGAGGATGCTCATGCCTGGCAAGAACTTTAGAACTAGGCCTACTGGGGAATATGACACTGCAAATCTAAGAACCCTTTACAGGTTCATTGCCCTAATGCTAAACAGGATTTTCGGGAGGGCCCACGGTAAAAGCTTAAAATTGGAGTGGGTGCCTATCATTTTCTATGTTGCAACACAGGGGACAATGTTCAACTGAGAAAACATTGTGTCCAACAGCCTCTCAGCCTACATTGCTTCAACATTAGGAGGGGTGTCCCAGAAGAGATCCGAGTTCTACATGAGCTCTATAATGATTGATTGCATACTATGCAACCAACCATTTCCCAATCTTAGGTGTATCTGGGACCGGAAAATAACACCAGTCTATTCAGCATACAAGCCACTATGGGCCCACAAATACCACAGTCACTATAGGGAAGTGTGTGAACACTTCATTATGCCATTGTATACCCTGATTTTCTTGAAAGAGTGCAACTGCATGTTGGAGGAGGCATTGCAGGTGATTGAAGAATATGCGGACTATTACTTAACTGATGATGGATTATATTTCAGAATGTTTGGATGCTCCAGAGCACCCTCACTACTGCCTAAGTATGCCACTGACTATGTAGTCCACAAAGAGGCAGTTAGACAAGTCTTTTTAGATGGCATAGGGAGCTTTCTGTTTGAACATAAGAAAGCAGCCTACCCTCCTTTGCCATTAAGGTTGGGAAGCTACAATTTTACTAGAGTGAAGAAAGCTGACGAATTCGTGGAAGAGTTGGGGAAATTCCATTTTGGGGAAATGCATTTCCACACGAATGATTCCTGGAATAAGGTGGTAGAGCACTGCAAAGAGGCGAATGTACATTTTGAATACACCAGCCACTGGGACAGAGAAGAATCGGTTTTCCACAGTGCACAAAATATAACAGCCTCAAGAAGAAGGTTTAACAAGAAAATCACCACCAAAGGCGGAAAAGGACAGGATGAGCAAGCAAAGGCAGAGGAGGAAGAAACTAGAAAAAGAAATGATGATGCTAGGAGACTAGCACAAGAGGCCGAAAGCTGGCTCAAAGGAGAAGAGTAAGAAAAGAGAAGAGCTGCACAAGAAGTAGCTAGAAAGGCAGAAGAAGCTGCCAAGAGTGAGGAAGAAGAAAAGAAAAGAAAGATGGATGAGGAGTTGAAGAAGCAGGAAGCAGAAAAGCTAAAGCTAACAGAGACAGTGACAGAGCAATCAACTTCTGATACAACAAATAGTCAGGCTCAGGACTTGGGGAACCCTGATATTCAAGATCCTGAGGCAGCTGCTGGCAGCACACCAGGATAGGCTATGGTCCCCACTCTTAGGTTAATCCCTTTTGAGCAGAAGAAAGGGGAGGATGTACCAGATTTCAACACTATCTTTTATGATAGGGAAAGGAAAATGATAGTAAAGAGGACCGAGAGAAAGGTCGAAACTAGGGGGCAATCCAGTAAAATGATAAATGATACAACTGTAGTATATGGGACAGACAAGGACCCCAGGTTTACTATCAGAGTGGGGGCTGCATATTTCCATGCTTCTGAGGACAATGTAGATCGAATAATGACTGATCTGGAACAGTCAAAGAAGTCCTCTTCCCAACTCAAAGATGCCCTGAGAAGAGAAAGAGAGGAAAATAATAGTTTGAAAAGAAAGTTTGAAGACATACAATGAGAAATAAAGTCTTCAAAAGCTGAGCTCCAGTCCCTCCAAGTAGAGAAGAGATCTATGGAGGCTACCCAAGAAATTCTAGAGAAAGTGCAGCAAGAATGTCAAGGGTTGAGGGCAGAAAAGGAGCAGTTGCTAAGTAGAATAGGGGAGTTGGAGCTGCAGAAGGCTACCTTGGAGGAATCTGAGAGGCAATCTCAGGGGCAGAATGCAGAACTTAAAGAATAGATTACCTCGTTGACCGCAAGTCTAGAAGAGGCCAAGGAACAGCAGGTCAGTATTCAGCCTTTCAAGGAGCATGTTCTGGCACAGAAAAGCAGGATGCACCAGCTGCAAGTGGCCATAAAGGAAGAGAGGTGCAAGGTCTTGCAGGTGGACAATTGGCTGGAAGAGATTTTGGAAACCTCTTCATATTTTGTTGACAGATCGCAAGATATCTTAGAAGTCCTAACAAGAAGGATGGTGAGATTAGAAGCAAATGAAGAAACCCCTGCAGATCTACCATCAAAAGATCAACAAGCCCTAAGGCAAGACTATAATTTACTGGAGTTTTCCATAAACACAGCCAAGGAATTCAAGAAGGCTGTCAAGAAGAAAAAGGGGGCTTGTGCAGAATTCTTCAGGAGACTTTTGATCACTTATAATCACTACCAGGTTGAGGCTGAACAGAAAATGGATACCTTTCCAGACCACAGCCTATTTTTGGAGATTTTGCAAAAAAGATATCAAGAAGATGAACAAAGGATACAACACATTAAAGCTTTAGACGAGCGGACCCTGAGGAATGAAGTAGATCATTCCGCGGTTAGTGTGTAGTTATTAGAATACCAACTTCACCTGAGCGCAGCCAAAATAGAAGTCATAAGAAATCAGGTTGCTAAATCCGAAATAAATATTCGTTTCCTAGAACCTTTTGAATTCAAAAGCATTGCCTCAGAGGCTTCAACATAGAAGAAATTTTTGAATAGTCAAGCGGGACCCTCCTCATGAGCATTTTATTCATTTTATTGTAATATATTGTAAATTTTATAGGCACTTAATGAAAGAAAATGTGGGAGGTGAAGAGTTGGGGAAGCCCAAGAGTCATTCGTGGGCAACCCAACAGTTTTGTTCTTTTTGTATAAATATAGAAACTCTAGGCAAGAAGAAGGACTTTTTCCCAGTTAGATTGGAAGACATATTGTAAGAAGAACTATTTCCTTTTGCAATAAATAATTACAGTTTGCCTGTTGGAGAAATCTTGGTGGAATGTTCAAATGTTATGCTATGGATTTGTTGAAGAGGAACTATTTCGTTTTCAGCTTTGTGTCCATTAACTATGAGATCGTTCTAACTCTTTGAACCTATGTTCTTGTATGAGTGATCTCTGGTTTGTTTTATGAAAATTTCCACTATGAGTAATGAATGTTGTTCATAGACAATTGGCTATCTGGTTGTTCAAATATCTTTAAATGTTCATGTGTTTGAAAGAAGTATCGGCTATCTGCGATTTCTTTTTTATAATGCATGCACAAAATACATTACTCATTAATAAGTGACAATCTTGCTCCCTAGGGATAGGTTAGGTAGTTAGTTTTAACTTCTTGCTGTGTGTGTGATTTAGATGCAAGAGAGCCTAAGACGAGAGGTAAGAACCTGTGCATCACATTGTAAACACTCATTGCATTCTCAATCAATCTGCATTTTAGATAGGCATTTGCATGTCATACTTAAAACTAAAAAATACAAAATATATACGGTGGACCAGGTCGCAACCAGTAAAACCTTTTATTTTTGTTACTTGACCTATGGTAGTCGGACCGTAAACTGGACAGATTCCCTACACCAAACAGTCACGGGCTAGTTGGGAACGTTGACTGGGGAGAATCCCTTGCTGTTGTTGCCTGCGATTTTCCAGGCCTCAACACATTGTTAAGGAAACGATTTTACTTATAAGTGTAAAGGTATAGAGTAACTAATAAAAAATGTTTGTGGATCCAAGATCCCTTTACCTTTTAGCAGAGATGCATCAATGAGCTAGGTGCGGGCTCCAAACTGAATAAGAGTTCTAGGTGCGGGTTGTGATTCTTTGACATGTTTTTATTGGAATGGTAAACGAAGGAAATCACCCATCCCTAAAAGAAGAAAACAAATTGCTTTAATTGGAACTTAAACCTACAATCAATTTTTTTTATTCTAGTGATAGGGCATGGTAAACCTAAAATCAAATTTTTTTATTCTAGTGATAGGGCATGTAGCAATGCTTGCTCTATAGTGTTACACTATAATAACATTACTTCATGCTTTAAAACTCAAGTAAACCATAAATAAACTTGACAACTAGTACATATTCAGGGTATTGAAGCTACTAGTTGTTCAGTGGATCTAGATTTATCAAGTTTTGTATGCTTCATCCTAAGGCCATATGAAGTTGGAACCAAAGAGCCAATAAATGTTGGAATATCTAGGTGGAGAAAAATTGCACCATAGAGCTTGGAAGAGGGAATCCCATGTTGAAATGGGTACTATTGTATTATTTTTATAGAATTTCAACAAGATTTGGGCGATACCATCATGGTCGAAACAATCAAGGCGCAGTTCCATGATCAACGATACATGGGAACCTGAATTGAAGATCAAGTTATCCGCGATCCACAAAATCATATCTATTTTCTCATCTATATCTATATGGAGGATGGAAATTATGGGCTCTGATTCTTCTTTTTCTTCATCCTCCTGGAATCCCGGAATGAATGTAGGAAGAAACTCTTTCGCAGCAAGAAAAGATCAGTTAACTTGGTCTCATTGATAATTAGTTATATCCGAATATTAGAATATTCTAATGGCCAAATGGAGCTGGGGACTCCAGTTTTTAATGTGCAAGGATCAAGTTTGAATCGACAAAGACTAGTTGAATTCAACCTATCTCATAGAGTGAAGAACATGATTTAAATATGAAATTGCAGGGATCGTTTTATTATATCCAAAGTGAATATAAAAATATAAAAATATACTATGAAAGCTTTTGTCTTGCACTTTTACAAGAATGTTATTAATTAATGTTAATACAAGTATAAATCTAATAAAGGAAATAAAGAAAAAAAAAACTAGCACATTACCAAAGAGAACTTCTAAGGTAACAATTCTTACCTTGAATTTTGAAAGATAGCACTAACTTTGTTTATCGTTGGAGGGGAAATGTGGAGAGCTGGAAACTCATTTTTTGAAAGATAACATTAAGTCTGTTTATCGTTTGAGGGAAAATCTGTAGATTTGGAAACTAATTTGATCATTTGATTAACGAGAGATGACACTTCACCACATCAACCTCGTTCTTTCCACCATGTTGGGTCCACAGTGCTCTCGAGAATGCACACATACTATTTAAAAGCAAAAATCGATCTAGATGATTAAGAGTTAAGGAGGCGAAATTGTTCTACGTGACGTTTGAGGTCGAGATCGTTTGATTGGCTTTCTATATTACCACAATGGGTCCTCAAATCTAGCTTGGTCTTAATCAATGGGTCCCCATGCCTCCATTTTATGTGTTGCCTTAATCCTTGGGTCCATATGTGGGAAGTGTGAACTGTGAAGCGTAATGATCTGAAGTGAAAATGAAGAAAATTTGATATCTTATCTTTTGGCTTTAAAAATTCTAATATGGTTTCCAAAACTGGATTGTATATAATGTTGATATTTGAGTTTGAATATAACATTAATTAAAAACAATAATGGACAAAATGCACTCCGATATTACACAGAATTTTAACGTGGTAAAACCCTAATTTGGGGAAACATCCACCTCAGTAAAGTATTGATGTCTTATTCCTTTCAACAATGAAGATTACAATCAGGCATATCATCTGCGCATTTCATTCACTCTTTTCGCTCCTCTCCAAATACATTTAAATACATTTAGTCAAGAAGTTACATTAACGGAAGAACTGCCATCGGTTACAGTAACTCCTAATCAACCAACAATTACAGTTGAGAAACCATTTTAGTTTAATTAGTTGTTACAAATTTAATAATCTCCACCTTGACAACAAATCATCAAATACTTTGCCGAGACTATTCATCACTTCTTTGTTAAACCAAGAGAATCCACACACCGACGCAACTTCTCTAATATTACTGGTTTTGTAAACATATCTACACAATTTTCCTTAGTATGAACCTTTTTTAGATCTACTCCACCTTCACTAATGGCTTCCCTTAGAAAATGATATTTTAAATCAATATGTTTAGTCTTACTATGGTAAACATGATTTGTAGCCAAATGTATAGCACTTTGGCTATCACAGAAAATAGGCACACTGTTCTGCAACCTTCCAATCTCTCCAAGTAGACCTTTCAGCCAAATTGCCTCTTTGCAAGCATGCAAGGCAGCAATGTACTCAACCTCTGTAGTGGATAAAGCAATTGTTTCCTAAAGCTTCAACATCCAACTTATAGCTCCACCTGCAAGAGTAAAGACATAACCTGAAGTAGACCTTCTCTTGTCCAAATCATCTGCAAAATCTGAATCAACAAAACCGCATATTGAATCACTGGTATGATTAAAAGTGATACAATAGTCACTTGTGCCTCTTAAGTATCGAAGCACCCATTTCACTACATTCCAATGTTCCTTTCCTGGATTTGTCATGTATTTATTGACAACACCTATTGCATGTGAAATATCAGGTCTAGTGCACACCATTGCATACATCAAACATCCTACTGCATTGGCATATGGAACACGAGACATATAATCATTTTCTTCATCACTACTAGGACATAAACCTGAAGAAAGCTTAAAATGGGAAGCCAAAGGAACATTCACAGGTTTTACCTTGTTCATTCCGAACCTTTCAAGTATCTTTTCAACATACTTCTCCTATGAAAAACTGAGCTTACCATTTCTTCTGTCTCTGTGTATTTCAATACCCAAAATCTGTTTTGCAGCTCCAAGATCCTTCATATCAAATGCCCTAGCCATTTGAGCCTTCAACTTGCTGATTTCGCCCATACTTTTACTTACAATAAGCATATAATCAACATACAATACTAAGATAATGAATACGTCATTTAACTTTTTGAAGTACAAACAATGATCATACTCACTTCTAGTATAACCTTGGCTCACCATGAAAGAATCAAACTTCTTGTACCATTGCCTGGGTGACTGTTTCAGGCCATACAATGATTTCCTGAGCTTGCAAACTAGTTTTCCTTTACAATGCTGCACATAACCCTCTAGTTGTTCCATAAAAATCTCCTCATCCAAATCTCCATGTAGAAAATCCGTTTTGACATCTAGTTGCTCTAACTCCAAATCAAGCACTGCAACTAGTGCTAACACAATGCGAATAGATACAAGCTTGACAACAGGTGAAAAAAACTTATGATAGTCAATACCTTCCATCTGAGAATACCCTTTTGCGACCAATCGAGCTTTGTATCTTTCAATCTTACCGTCAACACTTTTCTTCAATTTGAAGACCCACTTACACCCAACCACTTTCCTATCTTTAGGGAGTTCAACCAAATTCCATGTGTCGTTCTTCTCCAGAGAATCCATTTATTCTTTCATTGCTATTTTCCACTTAGCATTTTCAATGCAATCAATGGCTTCTTGAAAACAAGAAGGTTCTCCATCATCAGTAAACAAAGCAATAGATGAGACAAAATCAGTATACCTCTTAGGAGGCTTTCTCTCCCTTGTCGATCTTCTTGGTGTAGGTTGTGGGGTTTCCACATCTTCTTGAATTTCTTCATCTTCTATGACTTCATTTTCACCAGAAACTTCTTCTTGTTCCTTTGAGTCATGCGAAAATCGGTTCTCCAATTGAACTAGCTGTTTTGATAGTACATGTTCTTGTTCCACATCAACTTTTATATTTTCTGATTTAATCAGAGAAGATTCATCAAAAATTACATCTCTTCTAATGACAATTTTGCGGGCAGTAGGATCCCACAACCTATATCCTTTTGTTACATCATCATAGCCAACAAAGATGCATTTCTTTGACTTGGGATCTAACTTAGAACACTGATTTTTAGGAGTAAGAGCATAGGTTTCACAACCAAAATTTTTTAAATTCGAATAATCACAACAAGGATTATCAGTCCATACCTCTTCTGGAATTTTACAATTTATTGCCATGGAAGGTGACCAATTTATTAGATAACAAGCAGTTGAAACTGCTTCTGCCCACAACTCTTGATTCAAATTAGCATTGCTGAGCATGCTCCTTGCTCTCTCTAGAAGAGTCCTATTCATGCGCTCTGCAACACCGTTTTGCTGAGGAGTGTAAACATTTGTCTTATGTCTTACGATTCCTTCGTCTTTGCAATACTTCTCAAACTCCAAAGAAGTAAACTCACCTCCATTATCCGTCCTCAAACATTTAATTGTCTTGCTTGTTCTCTTCTCCACCATAACTTTAAATTGTTTGAATGTATCAAACACATTAGCTTTCCTTTTCAAAATATAGACCCAAACTTTCCTTGAAAAATCATCTATAAACAATACGTAATATGATGCTCTTCCATAAGAAATAGTAGGGGATGGACCCCACAAATCCGAATGAATGTAATCAAGAATACCTTTACTAACATGACTCCCTGCATTGAACTTTTGTCTACATTGTTTTCCAAATATACAATGTTTACAAAACATCAAATTCAAAGTCTTTAAGTTTGGAAGTAGTTTTTGATTCATTAATATTTGAAGTCCTTTCTCACTCATATGACCAAGACGCTGATGCCATAATTGAGTGGATCTTGACACCCCTTCAGATATTAATGTTGTATCATTAGTTTGAGTTTTTCCAATCAATTTGTAAAGGTTTCCTACTCTTTGTTCCTTCATGACCACTAAAGCACCCTTAGATACTTTTAGTATTCCATTTAAACCTGTAAACTTATGACCACTAGAATCCAAAACTCCTAATGAGATTAAATTTTTCTTTAACTCAGGTACATGCCTCACATTTGTAAGTGTTCTTATCACTCCATCAAACATTTTAATTTTTGTATTTCCAAATCCAAGAGTCTTACATGGAGAATTATCTCCCAAAAGAACACAACCATCATTAACTATTTGATAAGAAGAAAACCATTCTTTATGAGGACATACATGGTGCGAAGCACTAGAATCTAACAACCATTCTTCATTATATCCCGAAACACTACAAATGGATAACACCTCATCAATCATACCTGAATCAGACTTAACTGAATTTGCCTCAGACTTGGAGTCATTAGATTCTTTTCTTTTGCAACAGTCTTTTTTGAGATGACCAGTCTTGTTGCAATACCAACATTTGAGTTTGCTCTTTCTGCACTTTGACTTAGATCTGGAAGATCCTCTTGACTTTTCTCCTTTTTCTTTGGAACAACCTCTAACATACAAAGCTTCAGGTGTAGAGGACTCAATATTAGCCTTATTTCTTAATTCCTCAGACAACAGTGCTCCAATTACAGTGTCAAATTCCAAAGTGTCAGATGTACTAAGACTAATAGAAGATATGACATGACCCCAAGACTCAGGTAAAGTGCATAATAGATTTACAGCCTTATCTTCATCCTCAATGTGAACGTCCATACTATTCAACTGGAAAATAAGATTATTAAATACATTTAAATGATCTGCAATATTTGTTCCTTCTTTCATCTTCATACCATATAATTGTCTTTTTAAATAAATTCTATTTGTTACAGATTTGGTCATATATAGGTTTTCTAATATATTCCATAAATTTACTGTTGATTTTTCTGCAGCAATGTTAAATAAGACATCATCCGCAAGACATAACCAAATTGTTCTAAGTGCTCTCGCATCCAAATCCTCCCAATCATCATCTGACATAGTTACGGGTCTTTTCCTTTTTCCATCTAAGGCCTTCTGCAACCCTTGCTGAACTAACAGATCTCGCATCTTCAGTTTCCACGACTCAAAGTTATTCTTACCGCTAAATTTTTCAATCTCAAATTTTGAACTAGACATTTTTTCCATTACATTGTTAAGTTTCAGACTTTCAAATACTACTCCAGAGTTTTAATGACCCAATAAATTTTCAGCCTCAATTCAAAATTTTCAATATATAATAAAAAAAACTTCTAGCCTTCCAAAAGATATATAAATATATATATTCCAAATACTTCCAATTTCAGCCTTCCAAAAATATATAAAGATATATATTCCAAATACTTCCAATAATAATAATAATAATAATAAATTCTCAAAGTATTTTTATTATTATTTTCTTATCTGCATACGGCTTCCATCATACGGCTTCCATCTTTCATTTCATTCCAGCTTTTCATTTCAGCTGCAAATATTCATGTCTACAGCAGTCCACGAGGACTAAATTCTCCACCAGCCTCATTGTTGTTACAACTAGCATTCACCACAAATCCTCACGTTCAGCAATGGCATGCTTCACGATCTCCAGGTCACAGCCCTTCAGCCTCGGTGAGCATTTCAGGGTTCTTCACGGCCAGGCCTCGGTGAGCAATTCATCTGCAGACAGAATCTTCAATTCACGGCTACTGTGGCTGCACTCTATACGATGCAGATAGAATCTTCAATTCACAGCTACTGTGGCTGCACTCTATACGATTCGCAGATGGGAAAGTTCACAGGCACAACTCTTCACTTCCAGCACCGGATCTTTTTTCTTCAACGACTTTCTCCACAGTCCAGCAATCAGCGACAGGCATGAACTAAGGTCTATGGCCTCCTCTACAAGATAAATCCGATACCACTTGTTGATATTTGAGTCTGAATATAACATTAATTAAAAACAATAATGGACAAAATGCACTCAGATATTACACAGAATTTAAACGTGGTAAAACCCCAATTTGGGGAAACATCCACCTCGACAAAGTATTGATGTCTTATTCCTTTCAACAATGAAGATTACAATCAGGCATATCATCTGCACATCTCATTCACTCTTTTTGCTCCTCTCCAAATACATTTAAATACATTTAGTCAAGAAGTTACATTAACGGAAGAATTGCCACCGGTTACAGTAACTCCTAATCAACCAACAATTACGGTTGAGAAACCATTTTAGTTTAATTAGTTGTCACAAATTTAACATATAACATGAAAGCGTTGAACACAAATCTTGAAACCCTAAGCTTTAGGTAGCATAAGATTCACGCTATACAAATTTTGGGAAATGTGATTCATTCTTCTTCAATGTTGAGACAAAGGATGCATGCAAACGTAGAATCTATCTTATAAAACAATGCAGATGCTCATTCTATGCTGAGACAAAAATTGCTGGTCATCCGAGCCCATGACAATCAATTGCAGTCTATTTTTTTAACTGATATCCCATATGTTTTGAATGGCAAATAAAAATTGAAATTACATCTTTTGATTGATGCTCCTTCATTGCTGAGATTGAGATCACTGGTGACTGAGATCTAAGATTGCAATATTTACTTGAAGTATATCTTACTCTAACGAAGATTGCATTTTTTAATTGGCATATGCAATTACAGAGGATAAAAAATTGCAAAAGAAAAAGACAGTAGCAAAACTCAACAGTGTCTGTGAAAGCTACAATAATGAAAATTTTGAGCTCAACAATATAATTTGGAAAAACTATGAAATGAGTTATTGTAAAATACCCATAATAGTGACTAATAGGTGTGTGACAACTAGATCTTTGAGGATAAACAAGACCCAAGACAACATGAAAAAACCGTGCAAACAATAGATACAAATTTGACAAAATTGATCGTCCATGGTGAATTCTAGGAGAAAAATAGCATTGAAAATTTCTAAATCTTAACAATAGATACAAATACGACAAAATTGACCATCCATGGTGAATTCCAGGAGAGAAATAGCATTGAAAATATCTAAATCCCAATACATTTTATAGGTAAAAACAACCAAACCATTATAATATCAGTAAACCATAAAATGACACCCAAGAAAACACTCGCAGATTGCCAAAAATGCCCTAACAAATTTTACAATAATTCACAATACCAAGCACAAAATTACAATCAATATTACATTCAATATCCTCATTGATGGTGTCCAAGAGGGCCTCAATGTTGAATCCACGCCATATTTTATGGCATAGAATAAGCGGTTGTTTGATGGGACCTGTGCACCCACCCAAAAAAATAAAAACACGCTCATCTTGGTTGCTCAAATTTGCAAAAAGTTTACTATCTCTATATAATTACCGTGGTGTTGTTAGATCATGGCGCTACAATGAGGGATTGAAATTTCTTCATGCTCCCATGTCGTCTACTTGACTGAAATAGTTGGAAACATTTACCATTTAAGAATTCCAATTCTCCACAGTGGGATTTTGAGATGGATTTCAAGTAAACACCATCCCTGCATGATATCATAACCATACAACCTATATTCGATAAAATAACTAGAAATACAATAACCGAACTGGAAACAATCTTTAAGGAACACATAATTCCTTTCTTAAGATGAGATTTCCTCTTCTAATTCGAGACATCTATAGATGGAATACAAAAAAATATTACCTTATGAATCCTTCAAATTTATTTCAAGAAAATGTATTACAAAAGGTTGTTGCACAAAGAACCTAAATTATTCCAACTTGAAACCACAAGAGATGCCAAAACTCAATGAAGTTCCAAAATATTTATATAGGCACTGCATTTGAAGGGAAATAATAAAGTGAAACCCACTCCAAGTGCATTTATACCTTTCTGAACTAATAGGGTTCTCATCTTAAACATGGAGGGAAAAATAACTTCCAATTCTAAAAATGGGTGGGTTATAAAGGTTTCAACTTGGATTTGACAAGAAATCTCGGGTGAATACAACCATTTCCTCAATTTAAACAAAATATAGATGGATAAATAATTATTGAAAGCATTAATTACTAAAAATTAGGGGCCAAGGAGGATTGGATATGAATTTTAATGTAAGTGAGGAGGCGAATCCATGATTTGAGGTAAATTTGAGAGGGCTAAATCATTATTTTTTATTTCCTCATTAATAGGGGGGAGGACGATTTGTTTTTGGACTATTAAGTTGTATAGTAAATATTGGATGAACCCATGATTTGAAGTAAATTTGAGAGGGATAAATCATTATCTTTTACTTCCTCATTAATTGGGGGAGGACAATTTGTTTTTGGACTATTATTTGTATAGTAAATATTGGACGAATATATTAAATTAAAAAAAAAATCTATATTAAAGTTCGCCCATTAAATATTTCTTACCCCTTTAATTTCTTCTGTGGGCTAAATTGTGCCCCTAAAATCAACCCTAGTAAAATATGCATGTTTAAAGTTGAAAGGTCATGCTTTGTTATGGTGGTATAATGTACAAAATGACAGAGTGGTGAAGAAAGGAAAGGAGAATATAAAGACTTGGGATGGATTGGTTGCTAAGTTAAAGTGTAAGCTCCTTCCCATAGAATATATGATCTCTTTTTTTAGGAAGCTACAGAACCTGAGGAAAGAGGAGATGAGTGTGAAATAGATCATGGAGGAATTCTGCTTCATGTCAAAGTACTTCTCCATCTCTCAGATCCAATCTACCATTTACTCTAGATTTATACTTTCAGAGTAGGAAGGTACATCCATCTTAGCCTTACCTCTCATTTCTATGAGGGATTTCAATAGTCTATCTTCTGTCTCATCTAACTCCTCATCTCTTTATTGAGCCTCCCTGACCTCAAATTCGTCATCACTATGGTCGAGGATCTCTACATGATATCCTCATCATTGGACCTCCTTCATGATCCCTCATTCATTTTTCAATGTCCTCATCATCTAGATTCATTCTTTGAAGGTTTCACAGTAAATAGTGAATCGTGTTCCTTCCCATTGTATTCTACCTCGTGTTCCTTCCCATTGTATTCTACCACATACATCAATACCTATCTGGGCCATTTCTATGCTTCGATGATCGAATCAACACTTCCATGATATCCTCATCATTGGGCCTCCTTCATGGTCCCTCATTCATTTTTCAATGTCCTCATCGTCTAGATTCATGCTTTGAAGGTTTCATAGTAAATAGTGAATTGTGTTCCTTCCCATTGTATTCTACCACATACATCAATACCTCTATGGGCCATTTCTATGCTTCAATGATCGAATCAACACTTCCATGACTCTACCCAACCGTAGTCAAAGTCATATTTTTCTCTTTTCCAATCACAACTGGACTCTTGACACAGGATATCCTCTTGATATGATACCAAGCGGTGTAAACATAGGCTGACTTAGATGGTCAGCTACTAATAAAAGCACACAATGACACACACACAAGTACAAAATTTCCAAGAAGTATACCATTTCAAATAAATATAGAAACCTCTATACAAGAGAAATTGCAATCAGAGTCAGTCGGAATACACATCAACTGCTTCACACAAGATAAGTAAGATGGAATGTAACATCCTCAATTCCATCATATACTCTTATCTACACATAATGTAGGTTTGGCACACAGTCCCTACTTCCTGCTCAATCTAGCTCTCTTCTCCTTTAAATAATTTCTAGAAGTCCCTTTTCAACCTAAGGTAAAAGTCTTGTTCTCTGAATGTTTACAAGTATTTATAATTGTGCTTCAACACATAGTCCTCAATTCCTTCTTCGAGAAGTTCTATTAACCCTAGGAACTACCATGGACACATTAAATACATCCTCATGTTCAATCCCGTAAGTTTTTCCACCTAGTGTCCTTCAAAAACTGCCATAACTATATGTAACCACTTCAACTACCTCGCTTCTCTACTTCTCTATTTTCTAGTTGTTTAGTCGGTTGGTAAATAGTCGTTGTTGGGTCATCCCCAATTATTTTCCACCACTCATCACCACACTTCGACTACTCCCTAATTAGTATTACAAATTATTTTCTTATGTCGACCTTAGTCTCGTCGGTTGCTACACTTCTCCTATTGATTGTTTTCCCATTTACTCAAAGTCGTCGACTGTCCTCTCGACTCTTTCGTCATATAACGTTGACTATTTTAGTTGCACCTAGATTCCCTTACATCACTTGTTTGTAGTATACTTAGAGTTCCTTCATTTCTACTCCATGATGCATGTAACTGACATAAAAGGTTTTCTGACCCACAATTGCATATATCTTATGCCTTGTAGTAAGTCAGTTATTTTGTATTTTTATTCTCTTGACTACTCTATTGCGATGTGGATAGTATCTTCCAATAACAATTGATGTTGGGATCAACAATGAAAATATCTTAAATGATGAATTTTATATTGGTCTACGCCAAAAGTGTACTATTCGCGAAGTTTTCTTCTATTTGAAAGTAGTAAATGTTTAATTTATTCACTCTAGAATCAAAGGGAAGAATTATCTTGCTAATGACGATCTCTTTCTATGCTTTGTAGGAATATTATGACTTCTTTGATGCGTTCATATGTGTTGTCAAGGAAAATTATGGAGAACATGTTCTTATCCATGGTAGTTGCTCAAAGTTGTTTTCATTGTCAAGATTATCCTTTAGCTCACAACTCATTGTCATATCAATATGTATGCATATATTTACTTTGTATGGTAGCTACTTCTTAGCATTTGGTTGGAAGTTTGATAAGACGTGCTTCGGAGCTAGAAATTATTTCCATTTCAAATACAGTGGAGAATATTGGTTTTGTTGGACTTGGAGCAATGGGATTTGGCATGGAAACACAATTTATTAAATCAAATTATCATGTTTGTGGATATGATGTATGTATGGCATATAAAAGAATTTGTAATTAGGGGCTTAATAAAGTACTTATTTGTTATAGTCAATGCTAAAATTTGTATATTTGTTGCCTTTCACTATTGGGCGCTTAAGTCATGAATAAATTATATGGATTCGAAGTGCACTTTTTATTTGCATGTATATGAATCGACTTTATCTGAGTTTGAAAAAGAGGGTGGATTTTCAGGAAAGAGTGAAATAGAAGTTGCAAAAGGTATCTTATGATGTGAAGAAGAGCCAACAACTGTGTTTGATAGCGCCATTGTTGAAACTAACTTTAGTGAGGATTGTGTGTATGGGTTTCCAAGTATGGAAGCATTGGTATCTTTAATAGACCAGAACACTTTGTAAGATTATAGTGTATGCAAGTCAATGAAGGTATCCATTGTACCATACATTGAAGGGAGGGTGCATGCGATTGCACTCCAAGCACACAATGCTATTGTGACTTAATTCATTAGCGTGGTGATTGACGGGATTTAGGATGGCAAAATGTTTACACTTAATCCTTATGCCAAGCATTCAAGGACTACCAGTCAAACTGGATGACAATGCTTGCAATAGTGTAGGGTGATCACTAGAAGAGATAACAAGTATGGAAACATTACTACCATGACTTGCATAATCATTCTCGTTTTTAGAGTCACCGCACACATCCCACGTAGGAACCCTCTCTCTTATTTGTTCGAATGTAGGGTACTTAACCCCAGCTCTCATCTATTGTAGTGAATCTACCCATACTGATTGATAGAGCCCTACGTATACCTTCTTATATCTATAGAAACGACGTATACCCCAAGATTTTAGGTGTGCCAAAATAGAAACAAAACTAGTTTTCACATACGATTTGATAGATTACTTTGTGTAGGCATTCAGAACTTCCTATTTACATAGGAAAAGACATTCCACATAGATATTCAACAAAACCCTAGAACTTTTTCTCATGGATAACTTTTGGTTGAGAAACCCCAAATAATTGATGGATAGTGCCTTGATGGCTGCTTGGATGGGCTATGGGAACATTCTTCTTCCTTTTTGTAGATTCATACTTCTCATCTGAGCCAAGAATTAGTAAGAAACCCATCCAAGTGATCACTCACACTGTTAAAGTTGATCAAGGCACTCATAAATGTACTCCAATCTGGTTACTTGCTTCTATAAATAATTAGCTTGAGGGAAAACAATTTAGTTCTTTCACTTATCTATATCTATATATATATAACTAGAAGACGGTAATACGTGGGATTTATAAGCGTACTCCACCTTACACTATTAAGGATAAGTGTATAGGAATAGAGTAATTAGTAAAAAATATTTGTGGTCTCGAGAGAGAAACGGCAGCTGCGGCAATTAACTTGAGTTACTGCGCAGACAACCTTATGTTTTCCCCTTTTTACTTTTTCAAAACTTGTGACTCGATTTTCTTGCGGCGGAATTTACTGCGCGAAGAAATTACTGCGCAACAGGATTACTGCGCGAGAGTTACTGTGAAGGAGTGACTGCGATGGACTCTTCACCTGCAAAGGTCTTTTACTTTGACTTTGAGCAACTTTTTACTGTGACATGAATTTGGTTGCGACCAACTCATGTGCAAACAAGTTTTCACTTCCACGCAATAACTTTATATTTCTATTTCCTAGTCTTAGGACTTAAGAATATGAAAAACACTTTTTACTACGATAACCTAGGATTAATTGTGACACAACTATATTGCGATTCACTCACAATATCATATAAGAAAATAATAAACAAGATTTGTGTCGAACCTCTGCACATAAAACTAGGAACTTTTACACAGTGAAATAATTATGGATTATTGATGTCTTTTACTCACAATAAATGTAAACAACATTCACTCTGGTAAATATGGAGAAGATGTGCGGCTATCTAAAACATTCATTCAACCATAAAATTAAGGATTTATATTTCATATGACGGCATAACAAAACTTACAACTGTGAATACAAACTTGGTAAAAACACAGAAGCTTGAGCTACAAACTCTTCAGTGAGTCTTCCTTCTTCTTCTTCTTTGCACTTCTCTTCGTTGTTGCTTCTCTGTCTCTTTTCTTCTCTGTGTTTATCTCTGGGTATATTTTTTATTTACAATTTCATTCTTCATATAGAATATTTCTTCTGACTAACCGTCTTAACATTTAAAGATTGCAATTACTTTCTACCTAGAAACTTAGCTTCAACAACTAAATTCTACTGTCTTATATGTGAGAGATATGAACTCTTGATCTTGTCAGACTCTTTGACACTTTCTGACCTGCTACAAACTCTAACAGAGTCGGCTGATTGGATTATGGATCAACGAGTCATTAATATTTCCAACACTCCCCCTTAATTATGCGCAGATCGTAATTTAAAAAACAAACTATTACAAAACGTTTTTCAAAACAAAAAACATGCTCTGTTCATGACATAGTTCACTGTACAGAAGTTGTCATTCCCAAATAACTTCGAAGATACTGAAATGTATCCCTTGCCAATGGTTTTGTAAAGATGTCTGCAAGTTGATCTTCAGACCTGCAAAATTCTAAACAAATTTCTTTGTTGTTCACCAACTCTCTTATGAAATGATACCTTGTGTCAATGTGTTTGGTTTTCTTGTGAAACACATAATTCTTTGACAAGGAAATGGCTGAATTGTTATCACAAAAAATGGTTGTTGGTTCTTGCTGGTTTTGTGAAATATCTTTTAACATTCTTCTCATCCAAACAATTTGACATGCAACGCCTGTAGCTGCGACATACTCTGCTTTTGCTGAGGATAGAGTTACTATGGGATGTTTCTTAGAAGCCCACGAAACTGTACATGTACCAAAATGAAATGTGTACCCAGATGTGCTTTTCCTGTCATCTATGTTTCCTCCATTGTCACTGTCAGTATATCCTATAAGTTTAAAATTTTCTGAAGTTGAATACATTATTCCAAGATCTTTTGTACCGCTTACATACCTCAGAATTCTTTTACCTGCTTGCCAATGTGAGTCTTTTGGTGACTCCATGAATCTTGATATCAGACTTACTCCATACATAATGTCTGGTCTTGTCGCTGTTAAATACATAAGGCTACCAACAATCCTTTTAAACAACGTAGGATCTACTGTTGATCCATCATCATCTTTACTCAATTTTAAACCTGTTATTACTGGTGTTGGGGATGCCTTGCAATTTGACATATTAAATCTTTTTAAAACTATGTTTCCATACTTAGACTGTGATATGAAAATACCACTTTCAGACTGTTGGACTTCAATGCCCAGAAATAACTTCATTAGCCCCAAATCAATCATTTCAAATTCACTTTCCACGACTGTTCTAAATTGTTTTATGCCAAAATCACCAGTAAATATTAAATCATCCACATACAGGCAAACAATTAACATGTTACCTTGCTCATTCACTTTGGTGTACAGCGTTGGCTCACTTTCACTTCTGTGAAATCCATTCTCAATGAGATAGGAATCAATGCGACTGTACCAAGCTCTTGGAGCTTGCTTTAAACCATAGAGCGTCTTCTTCAGTCTATACACTTTTTGTTCTTGTCCTAAAGCTTCATAGCCTTGTGGATGTTCTGCATATACTTCTTCATCCAAATAACCATTCAAAAATGTTGACTTAACATCCATTTGATAAACATGCCATTTGCTTTGTGCGGCAATGGCCAAAACAATTATGATTGTATCCATGCGTGCAACTGGTGTGAACGTTTCATTGAAATCTATCCTGGGTTGTTGTGTGAACCCTCTTGCTACCATTCTTTCCTTGTGCTTCTACACATTCCCATCAGCATCTTGCTTGGTCTTATAAATCCATTTAACACTGACTACATTTTTATCTTTTGGTACATCAACCAGTTCCCATGTCTGGTTTTTCTAAATGCATTCTATTTCTTCATCCATGGCTTGTGCCCATACTTCTTCTTCAACATCTTCCTCAAATGTTAGTGGATCATCTATTTGAGAAAATAATGCAAAGAGAGAGAAGGAATTTGGTGTACCAGATTCATATATCTCACGCAGACTTCTTGTCTTCACTAGATCTGTTGATGTCGAACTGCTTGATGGCATATGTTGTCCTCTTGGTGTGCTTGTCGATGTAGCTTGAGCTGCGATTTGTGTTGATGTTCCTTGTGTTGAACCATGTTGCGGTGTCATGGGAGTGGACGATGCTGCGACCGGTTGATTTAGTTGTGGTGTTTGAACCACTTCTTTCGTCATGTCTTCATGGTCGACATTCGACACAATCTTGACATTCTTCTCGATGGTTCCATCACATGATTCATTCTCAACAAATTGAACGGCGCGACTAATGATTACTTTCCTTGCGACAGGGTCATACAACTTGTATGCTTTTGTGTCTTCAAAATAACCAACAAAAATACATTTTTGTACCTTCTTGTCAAATTTATTTCTTAGCTCATCTGGCACATGAACATATGCAACACAACCAAAAACTTTTAAATTAGAAACACTATGATTCATACATGTCCATGCTTCTTGAGGAATCTTGTTCTTCACGCTCTTTATTGGACATCGATTCATAATGTATATGGCAGTTGCGACTGCTTCACCCCAATATTCATTTGGCAAATGCTTGGCTGCTATCATGCTGCGCGCCATTTCCATAATGGTTATGTTCTTTCTTTCTGCGATACCATTCTGCTGAGGTGTATACCACGCAGTCAATTGCTTCTGTATGCCATGCGTTTTGCAGAAATTTAGAAATTCATTTGAAACATATTGACCACCTTTGTTTGTTCTTAGGATTTTTATGCAGTGTCCACTCTGTTTCTACACGAGTGCCTTAAACTGTTGAAAACAACTAAATACATCAGATTTATGTTTCAAAAAATATACCCATGTTTTTCTTGACTAGTCATCAATAAAAGTAAGAAAATACTTGCAGCCACCAATGGACGTTGTCTGCATTGGACCACAAATATCAGAGTGCACGATCTCAAGTGGTGTGCGTGCTCTGTATGAATTTCCAACTGGAAAATTCTCTCTATGCTACTTGCAAAAAATGCAGCCTTCACAAGCTCTGTCTGGTTTGTCAATTAATGGAAATCCTTTTATTATATTCTTTGTTTGCAGCAACTTCACTCCACCAAAATTCAGATGTTCAAATCTGAAATTCCATAACCAGGAATCATCCTGAACTTCTGTTTGAAATGCATCCTAAAAATCAGCGTTGTCATTTTCTTTCTTGTCGCAGTGAACAACTTCTTCTTTACTTTCTGCCTTGAATGTAGCTTCTGTATTTTCTGGAACTATCCTCAATGGAAACAAGCGATTGCTTGTCATTGGCACTCTTGCTATCAGCTGGTTGCTTGGACGTACATCTTTAATCACACAGTGATTATCTTCCATGTAAACTCTGTAGCCTTTCTATATCAGCTGTCCAATACTCAACAAATTATGTTTCAGAACTTCTACATGGTAAACACCAAGCATATACTCATGCTCCCCTAGTTTGGTTAAAATACTAACAGCACCTTTTCCCAAAACAGTGACTTGGACATTATTTCCAAGTGTAACATCAGTTTGAACTGAATTATCTAGACTGAAAAATAAATTTAAATTACCAATCATATGATTGCTGCATCCTGAATCCAAATACCATATGTCACATGGAATTTCTTGGATGGTATTGCATTCAATTGGGGATACACATGCCATCAACATTATGCTCGAAAAATTGCTAGTGTTCGTCGGCTGATTATGACTTTGCTTTCCTTGGTCATATTGCTTCTTTCTGCATTCATATGCATAATGACCAAATTTTTTACAGTAATGACATTGAATCTTTGATTTATCAAACCTGAAACTACTTGGCTGACTTGTGTTCTGATTCTGTCCTCTACCAGCAACATCTAAAGGACTACTGCTGCGTCCTCCTCTTGAGAAATTTCTTCCTCTTCCTCTGAAATTATTTCTCCCCCTGCCTCTTCCACGGCTTATAGATGAGTGTGTTGCGAATGCACCTTCCAATGATGTTTGAGTTCTGCTGAGCCTGTGTTCATGATTGATGAGTGAACCTTGCAACTCATCAATAGTAAACGTTGTCATGTATGTGTGTCCTTCCAAGGTTACAACCAAGTTTCCAATCTTGGGGGAATACTTCTGAGAATTTTCTCAACCACCCTTTGGTCTGTTATGGTTTCTCCATGAGATTTCAGCTGATTTATCAAACCAACAACTCTGGTATAAAATGAGTCTAGTGACTTTGAATTTTTCATGGATAGAGATTTAAAATCTCTTCTCAGAATTTGCATCTTTGAAGTCTTTACCTTATCCAAACCTTGATAAGTTGTCCCTATTGTATCCCATGCCTGCTTTGCGGTAGTTGTTGCTGCTACTCTTGGGAGTATGCTTTCATGCATGGCTTGATGTATGTAGAAGAGAGCTTTTCCATCTTTTTTCCTCTATTCCCTCAAGATATCTTTCTCAAATTGTGAGAGATTATTATATGCCGTTTGATCTGCTGGTTCTGCATAACCATTCTAAACAATATCCCAAACATCTTGACCTCTAAACAAAGCCTTCATTGTTAGAGACCAATATTCATAATTCTTTCCTGTAAAAATCGGAGTTTGTAAACTCGACATATTTGAACTAGAAGTAGAAGCCATTTGATTTTTAATTTTCTTTATAAAATTACTTTTTCCCTTTTAGAACAAATTTTTTTTCCAAACTAGCTCTAGCTCTGATAGATCTTAACTTGAGTTACCGCGCAACACAACCTTATATTTTCCCCTTTTTACTTTTTCAAAACTTGTGACTTGATTTTCTTGTGGCGGAATTTACTGTGCCAAGGTGGCGGAATTTACTGTGCCAAGAAATTACTGTGTAACAGGATTACTGCGCTAGAGTTACCGCGATATGAAATAATTAAGGATTCTTGATGTCTTTTACTCACCGTAAATGTAAACAACATTCACTGAGGTAAATATGGAAAAGATGTGTGGCTATCTAAAACATTCATTCAACCTTAAACTTAAGGATTTAGAACAAAACTTACAGCGATGAATACAAACTTGGTAAAAACACAGAAGCTTGAGCTTCAAACTCTTCAGTGAGTTTTCCTTCTTCTTCTTCGCACTTCTCTTCTCTGTTGCTTGTCTGTCTCTTTTCTTCACTATGTGTATTTTTTATTTACAATTTCATTCAATTTCATTCTTCATATAGAAGATTTCTGCGGACTAACTGTCTTAATATTTAAAGACTGTAATTGCTTTCTACCTAGAAACTTAGCTTCATCAACTAAATTCTACTATCTTATATGCGAGAGATCTGAACTCTTGATCTTATCAGTCTTTTTGGCACTTTTTGAACTACAAACTCTGTGAGAGTCCACTCATTGGATTATGGATCAGCGAGTAATTAATATTTCCAACATGTGGATCCAATATCCCTTTACCTTTTAGAAGAGATGCATCAATGAGCTAGGTTCCAAACTGAATAATAGTTCTAGATGCGGGTTGTGATTCTTTGACAATTTTTTTTTGGAAAGGTAAAGGAAGGAAATCACCAATCCCCCAAAGAAGAAAACAAATTGCTCTAATTGGAACTTAAAACTAAAATCACAAAATCACAATTTTTTATTCTAGTGATAGGGCATGTAGCAATGCTTGCTCTATAGCGTTACACTATAATAACATCACTTCATGCTTTAAAATTGGAAGTAAAGCATAAATAAACTTGAGAGCTGGTACCTATTCGAAGCTACTAGTTGTTCTGAATACTGGATCTAGATCTGAGAGGGGATAAAAGTTTTATCAAGTTCTGGATGCTTCGTCCTGAAGCCATATGAAGTTGGAACCAAAGAGCTAATAATTGCTGGAATATCCAGGTGGAGAAAAATGGCACCATAGAGCTTGGAAGAGGGCATCCCATGTTGCAATGGGTACTATTGGATTATTTTTATAGAATTTCAACAAGATTTGGGCGAT
This sequence comes from Pseudotsuga menziesii, assembly GCA_001517045.1. Taxonomy (NCBI): domain Eukaryota; kingdom Viridiplantae; phylum Streptophyta; class Pinopsida; order Pinales; family Pinaceae; genus Pseudotsuga; species Pseudotsuga menziesii. Next base: position 568,461 of record LPNX010227340.1, on the reverse strand, counting down.
ACCATCAAGATCGAAACCTGAATTAAAGATCAAAGATACGTGGGAACCTGAATTAAAGATCAAGTTATCCACGATCAATGATACCTGGGAACCTGAATTATAGATCAAGTTATCCACGATCCACAAAATCATATCCATTTTCTCATCTCGCAAATCGAAATATCTATATGGAGGATGGAAATTATGGGCTTTGATTCTTCCACTTTCTTCATCCTCTTGGAATGAATGTAGGAAGAAACTCTTTCTCAGCAAGAAAAGATCAGATAACTCGATCTCATCGACAATTAGTTAGTACACGAATATTAGAATATTCGAATGGCCAAATGAAGCTCGAGGACTCCAGTTTTTAATGTGAAATGATCAAGTTTGAATCGGCATAGAGTAGTTGAATTCAACTATCTCATGGAGTGAAGAACATGATTTAAATATGATATTGCAGAGATGTGTATGTAAGCATAAACTTATGAAAGTCTATAAATTGTTTTCTTAATCTTGTTTATATATTCAAAGTGAATATAAAAAATATTAAAATATACTATGAAAGCTTTTGTCTTACACTTTTAGAAGAATGTAGAGTTGGAAACTGATTTTTTGAGAGATAGCACTAAGTTTGTTTATCGTTAGAGGGAAAATCTAATGTGTAGAGCTGGAAACTGATTTGATTCGATTAACCAGAGACGACACTTCACCACATCAACCTCCTCCTTTTTACCACTCTGGGTCCCCAAGTTCTCTCGAGAATATACGCAGACCATTTAAAAGCAAAAATCGATCAAGAGTTAAGGATGCAAAATTGTTCCACCTGACGTTTGAGCTTGAGATCGTTTGATTGGATTTCTATATTTCCACAATGGGTCCTCAAATATAGCTTCGTCGACTTGGCAGGAAGAAAACCCATTTTTCTTAATGAATAGGTCCTCATACCTCCATTTTATGTGTTGCCCTAATCCTTGGGTTCATATGGTTAGGATACGAAGTATATATATGTAGAAGTGTGAAGCGTGGCGATCTGAAGTGAAAATGAAGAAAATTTGATATCTTATCTTTTGGATTTAGAGGTTTTGATATGGTTTTGAAACTGGATTGTATATAACAAGAAAGCATTGGACAAAAAAAACTTGAAACCCTAAGCTTTATAGAGCAGAAGAATTGTTAGGTATAACTCTCGATTCAATTCATTACATAGCCAAAAGCATTTATTTATACATATCATAGGACGGTTGTGTTTCACCTTCCGCCCAGCCTTTTCGGCTTCCTGACTATTCAGTTTTCTTTATTTATTTACAATAATCTCTAACGGATTATATTCTAACAATCCCCCTCTTAATCCGAAGGGGTGTTCGTAAGTCCGAGCATGTTTCTGAATCTTTCAAACTTTTCTCGTCCAAGCGCTTTGGTGAAGATGTATGCAATTTGATCATTTGTGGAACAATGTCGAAGATGGACTGTCTTGGCCTCTACATGATGTCGAATCAAATGATACTTTGTGTTGATGTGTTTGGTTCGATCATGGAATCTAGGATTCTTAGCCAGCTTGATTGCATAAGTATTGTCGACCAATAATGGAGTGGAGTTCTCTTGTTTTTCTTGCAAATCTTCAAGTATCTTCCTGAGCCATACTATTTCTTTCGTTGCTTCAGCTGCAGCCACATATTCTGCTTCTGTTGTTGAATCTGCCGGAACTGACTGTTTGCGTGATCTCCATGAGACAACTGCTGATTCAAGACTCATAGTGTATCCAGAAGTTGATACTCCTGTCTCCTTATCGCCATCAAAATCTGAGTCTGAGTAACCAATAAGTTTGAAGTCATCCACTTTAGAGTACTTGAGTCCAACATCTTGAGTCCCCTTCAAGTATCTTAGAACTCTTTTTGCAGCTGACCAGTGTCCTTCACAAGGTTTATGCAAGAACCTTGAAAGTATGCCAACAACATAAGAAATATATGGTCTAGTTGTTGTAAGATAGATAAGGC
>LPNX010227340.1:508585-565116 GCA_001517045.1 Pseudotsuga menziesii | reverse complement strand
TTTACTAGCATCTTGGTCATCTTTCTTCTGGTTGTGCTTGTCTTTGATGGAGTCCCACGAAGCCCAACACTGATCTGATGTGTGCCCAGTCTTTCCACAATGCTTACACTGCAAATCTGATCTTTTGTTTCTACCCCCTCTGCCTCTGAAATTTCTTCTTCCTCGGCCTCTCTCTTTGCAAGAGAGAGTGGCACCAACTATTGATGACAAAGATTGCATCTTTTACAACTGTTAGTGTAATGAACTTAATATGACAAAGAGAATGAGATAATAGAAAAAAACAAAAACCTTGCAGGTCTGCAGCCTCTGCCAAGGTGATTTACAATCTTAATATGCTGTCAATAAGTTCATAAGCAAATTTTTAGCACCAGTCAACGATCTCAGCTATATGAAAGAAGCAGGTCTAAGTCTCTGCTACTTTTTCCAATACAATCTATGTATAATTACAGCTGCACTAGCTGGAAATAAGCTCTATTCACTATGCAGGTATATGTCGCTGCCATAGTATTTACATCAGTCTAAGACAATTTAGCAGCAATACAATTTATATGGTGGTGTACAAACATAAAAAATAAGTTCTGCAACCGTTTACAACAATATTTTCAATTCTTCATGCAATCACGGTTCCAATATAGCAGTCACGAGGCTCTTTACTCAATGAAAATAAACAGATGCTTGCAGAAGTTTCTAGATAGACCTCACTCAAAAATCTAGGGTTTATGAATCAATACTAATGGAACAGCACCAGCAACGTGCCAAAAATCTCCATGATACCCGCAGCTTTTAACACAGTATCCAGCATGACTCCATATGCAGTCGAACAGAAGTCAGTGACAACAAGAAGGCGAAACTCTAACAATATTCACGCATCTAGCAGGTGGATATTGGAAGCAGTCTTCATGCACTTAATGCTCCATAGCTCCACCTCAAATCTCACAAGGAACGCAACAGTCTTCTACATATATCAGTATTCAACGCAGCAAGCATTATATATCAGTCAGCAATACATACAACATATATCAGTCACAATACCACTTCTTCATCGCAGCAACGGTTCAACGCAGATATAAGGCGTGGTCAAGCACTGATAGGTCTTCAACGCAGCAATGGTTCAACACAGATATAAGGCATGGTATTTAGTGGGAGATCTAACCGGTTATAAAGTAAATAATGCAGTGACGACTGACCCCACTGCCATCAGATACACACAATGGATTTAGTTATCCACAGAACTGTATGTAAACACAGCGATATTGTCTTTTGGCATTATTCAACCAGACAGATATGCATAAAACTACCAATAAACTCGACAACACAGCATTCACATCAATACACGGGTTTCTCGATCGATTGTTCTCTTTATTATTCCGCCCCCTGAAAGTTGATAAGCTCGTCACGCTACCATGCCAAAGGACATGTCAGGATGGCAGTGTTTGCTTCACCTCCATGCTTCAAGCAGATGGCTAGAGAGGTTTGTACTTCAACGCAGCACGGTCTTCAACTAGTCTCTAGGCAGCTAATCTTCAGTCTTCAATGCAGCGTGGAAAGAGAGCACTAAGACACAGTCCTGAACATATTACATAGGAGGCACACCACCATCAGCCTGAAGAGGGACCGGAGGACTAAAATTTCCCTTGCGCACACAGGTAAATTTCCCTTGCGCATGCAGAATGAGTATCAATTTTGCAGCATCAACAATCCTACTCTCAACACCACGCAGCAGTCTTCAATCTCCACGTACCGAGTTTTTCACAAGAGTGCCTTCACGCGCTGGAGGAGATACCAATAGCATTCTTCATGCAGGTATTCAACAACTACAGATCGCAGAGGATAGAAGAGGCGGCCCACAAAAAATTAGGGTTAGGTATACGCCCAAACATATGAGCGATAATCCATATGTAATGAAAAAAACATTAAAAATTGAGGGCACGCAGGCTGGCAGGAGAAACGAATGCAAATGGCAGACTGACTGAGCAAGCAGTCTGGCAATGGACTGGCAAGCAGAATGCCAGGACTGAAATGCAGCATGGCAGGAGTTACGGCAGCGCTCTGATACCACTTGTTAGGTATAACTCCCGATTCAATTCATTACATAGCCAAAAGCATTTATTTATACATTTCATAGGACAGTTGCGTTTCACCTTCCGCCCAGCCTTTTCGGCTTCCTGACTATTCAGTTTTCTTTATTTATTTACAATAATCCCTAACGGATTATATTCTAACAAGAATCACGATATACAAATTTTGGGCCATGCAAATCATTCTTCTTCAATGTTGAGACAAAGGATGCATACAAAGGTAGAATCTATCTTTTAAAACAACGCAAATGCTCATTCTATGCTGAGATAGAAATTTCTGGTCATCCGAGCCAGTGAGAATCAATCGCATTATATTTTTTTAACTCGGATCCCATAAGTTTTGAATGGAAAAAAAAGATTGAAATTACATCTTTTGATTGATGCTCCTTCATTGCTGAGATTGAGATCACTGGTGACTGAGATCCAAGATTACAATAATCACTTGAAGTATATCTTCCTTTAACAGAGATTGCATTTTTTAATTGACATATGCAATTACGTTAGAGATAAACAATTGCAGAAGAAAAAGACAGTAGAAGAACTCAAGAGTGTTTATGAAAGCTACAAGAATGAAAATTTGAGCTCAACAGTATAATATGGAAAAACTATGAAATGAGTTATTGTAAAATAACCATAATAGTGACTGATCGGTGTGTGACAACTAGATATTTGAGGATAAACAAGACATGAGACAACATGAAAAAACCGTGCAAACAATAGATGCAAATAAGACAAAATTGATTATCCGTGGTGAATTCCACGATAGAAACAACATTGAAAGTATCTAAATCCCAATACAACGCATAGGTAAAAACAACCAAACCATTATAATATCAGTAAACCATAAATTGACATCCAAGAAAAAACTCGCAAAGTGCCAAAAATACCCAATGGATTTTTGAACCAAAAGTTACAATAGTCCACAATACCGACCACAACATTACAATCAATATTACAGTCAATATGCTCTTTGATGGCCTCCCAGAGGTCCTTAGTGTTGAATCCACACCATATTCTGTGGCATAGAATAAGCAGTTGTTTGATCGGACCTGTGAACCCAAAAACAAACAAAAAAAAACATGCTTATCTTCGTTGCTCAAATTTGCAAAAACGTTTACTATCTCTATATAATTACTGTGATGTTGTTAGATCATGGCGCTACAACCAGGGATTGAAATTTCTTCATGCTCCCATGGAGTCTACTCGTTTGAAATAGTTGGAAACATTTACCATTTAGGAATCCCAATTCTCCACAGTGGGATTTTGAAATGGGTTTCAGGTAAACACCATCCCTGCATGATATCATAACCATACAATCTACATTCGATAAAATAACTAGAAATACAATAGCCGGAATGGAAACAATCTTTAAGGAACACATAATTCCTTTCACCAGATTAGATTTCCTCTCCTAATTCGAAACATTTATAGATGGAATACAAAAAAATATCAGCTAATGAATCCTTTAAATTTATTTCAAGAGAATGTCTTACCAAAGGTTGTTGCACAAAGAAACCTACATGATTTCTACTTGAAACCACAAGAGATGCCAAAACTCAATGAAGCTGAGAAATATTTATTAGGCAGTGCATTTGAAGGGAAATAATAAGGTGAAACCCACTCCAAGTGCATTTATACCTTTCTCGACGAATAGGGTTCTCATCTCATGAAACATGGAGGGAAAAATAACTTCCAATTAATACAACCATTTCCTCAATTTAAAAAAAATATGGATGGATAAATAATTATTGGAAGCATTAATTACTGAAAATTAGGGGTGGAGGAGGATTGAATATGAATTTTACTTGAGAGCCAGGAATTGAGGTAAATTTGAGAGGGAAAAATCATTATTTTTTTACTTCCTCAGTAATAGGGGGAAGGAGGATTTTTTTGGGACTATTATTTGTATAGTAAATGTTGGAGAACCCGGGATTTGAGGTAAATTTGAGAGGGATAAATCATTATTTTTGTACTTCCTCATTAATAGGGGGAAGACAATTTGTTTTTGGACTATTATTTGTATAATAAATATTGGACAAATATATTAAATTTAAATAAAATCTTTCCATATTGAAATTCTCCCATTAAATATTTGTAACTCCTTTAATTTTCCCATGGACTAAATTTTGCCCCTAAAATCGTCCCTGGTTACTTTCAAGTAACGTGCAAGTAACACAATTTTCTAAAGTATATTTCTTATTTTCAGTGTGGAGGGGTCCATCAAAAGTATGAAGCGTGGGTACTCGTTGGATGTGGAATTGAATTCTACATCCAACAAGTGCTCCATCTCAAAACTTGAGCAAAACCAAACGAAGATAAGTTGAAAATATGAAAAACAAAAAGTAGTTTTAGTATCTTTTCTTTCAAAATTTATAATATTATTTTATTATTTTAACTATCATTTTATTATTTTCTTTATGAGGCCCATTTTAGACCTCAAATTTCCTCTAATAAAAGGAATGTGAAGACAAAATGTAATAAATTGATGTGTTTGATCAAAGTTGTGGGTTGAAGATCATTTACATCAAGTGCTGTCAAGGATTTCAGGCCTTGCACAAAGGATATTTTCTTAAGGTGGTAGCTGAATTTAAACCACTTGCCACATGTATGTTTCATGTGGAGTCCTTTTTCTCCAGCGCTAAAACCACTTTTTCCCACTTTAAAGTGTATTATGGAAACTGAAAAAAGGGTGATTTTGTTATTGTTTAGAAAAAGAATTGGTTTCATCGACAACACACGAGTACCTTCCCACCAATCGGATACAAAGTATTTCTACTGTTTTCCAGCCACATAGCTTGGAAAAACGCTGTAAATTTTTTTATTTTTCTCCCATGGAAGGTTTTTGTGAGTCTGTTTCGCTTTGTAAGGACATGTATGAGAAAGAAGATTTTATAGTTGATATGGAAGGGAATGTTTTCGACCCCATTTTGTCTATCAGTACGGTTTATCAGTTCAAAGAGAGGTTAATTAAACTTAAATAGCAGGGAATTGATGTTTTGAGTGTATTTGGGTCTTTTATTTACCATTTCAGCTTGGATCACATCCTTCCATTTCCCTAAATTTTTCCTCTTGTGTGCAAAAAATTATTCTCGATCGGAGAGGTTGCTTATGAATGCTAATGGGTCCAAAATTCTCTGTCGAGTGAACTCACAACCTGTTAGAGAATATTTAGAACTGCATGAGTCTTTTTCTAAGAGCCCTGAGCCATTCAATGAATAAGAATTAATTAGGGTTTAAATACAATGTATCCCTGAGAAGAAAAATGAGTTATTTTCCAAAGTCTTGAAGTCTAGCCAGTATGTTGAAGGTTTTTCTTTTCCATTTGATGTCATTGTTTTCCAAGAAAATGTGCAGTTGGTATTGTCTCTACTGAATCATTTTTTGGGTCATGATAATGATAAATTTGTTATTGAGGTCATGTTAATATTCTTTATGAAAGTCAGACAGTCAGATTCATGCTAAGTCAGTTGTCTTAATCTTGATGTTTTCCTAGCTGATCTGATCCATGCTCAACCAATGAGTTTCCACACTCGGGATCCTTTAGATATCAAGCATACCTATTGAACATGTTCATATAATCTAATGAAGCAGAGTTGAAATTCTTAAACACTACATTTTCCTCAGATCCTTCAAATCAAATCGGTATGTTTAATTTTGTTAGAATTGTCATGTCAGAGGTCTACATAACTATTTTCAATATTGAATTATCAAGGGTACTAGAAGTCAGGAAAGACATGTTACCATTCGCCCCAGAAAGCGGAACATGGGATTGGTTTCTATACAAGGAGCACATTATTATCACTATTTATGGATTCACTGAAGCACCTAATATTTAACCAGCATTTTTAACTCCGAGGACTATTTCCCTTGAGTTTGTCAGACGACGGCTACATTCACAAGAGGAACAATTTCACAGCCTTAAAAATTCATCTGATGTTAAATTTCCTTTCAAAATTGGGCCATTCATCATTAAGAATAAATTTGTTCTTCCTATAATAGAAAATTATTGTAGGCTATGAATTTCAATACATCTGAGAAGATTAAATATGACCCCCACCAAATCATATCTCAAAGAATGCAACAAGATAGGAATAAGGCATTTTAACATCAAGTGGTGGAGGGATTGGATAAAATTTTGAAGTTGTTAATTTTTTTTTATCAAAATCAACAGGAGATAGAACAAGTTAATGCAGGTCAAGGAAGATATCTTTCCCTATTAGTTCAAACACCTGCTAAATCATATTGTTCCAATAAAAGGATTATCTCAAAAGTGAGTAGTATGGATATTTATGAAGAAGTCTCACGTAAGAAGATTAAAGTGGATCGATTGAATGATTTTATTGGTGTGTAAGAGAAGAGTTTCACTATGTCAGGAGAGAATGCCTTGTTTCAGCGACCAACAGTGCTCATTTTCAGATGTTCAAAATGTTGGATAAATTTCCCAAGTATAAATACAAAACTAATTTGATTTCACAATATGCAGGAAAAAAGAAGAAAATTCTAGAAGAAAGAGATAAATTGTTTCCTTAGGTTAGACAATTATCAGAAGAAAAGGCCTCATTTGTTGCAGCAAAGGACCCAGAGAAAAATAATTTGAGAATTGCAGTTGTAACTGATGGTGAAGTGTCATATATGGAAGTTAAACAAGTGATAAAATCATTATTCCTCACAAAATTTAGATCCACACGCAAACAAGTGAATTCCTTTATGATGATCTTTTGCAATCATCCTTACAAATTTCAAAAAATTGGAGTCAGTGGTGGAAACGTTAGAGGGACAGTTGAAGCAAGAGAAGGAAGAAAATAGAGCAATTCAGCCTCAAATTAAGAGATTGCATGCATACATTGTATCCTTTGGAGCAGATCCAAATAATGTACAACTTACCGAGAATATTTTGGATGAAAAAAATACACAATTCAGATGTTTAAGAAGAAATTAAAAGTTTCCAGCACCCAACATGTATAGATCCCAAAGCTAACAACCTTGCAACAAGAGAAGAATTCAATCTACCAAGAGATGATGGACTATAAATCCATAAATTTAAAATTTAAAAATGAGTAGCAAGACTAGGAAAAAGTAAAATCTGAGTTATTATCAAAGATTTCAGTTTTGAATTCAAAACAGGTTAGTGGAAAACAAGGGATAGAAAGGCCAACAATTGTGTCTTCCACAGTAAGTGAAAAGCAAGTAGTGATCCTTATATAAAGTAATTGTGTTGGTGTGCTTCCGGTCGACCGAGGTTCAGATCCATTTCTTTGTCAACAAAGCCTGAGATATCGACCCGATAGAGAAAGACCCCGTTGGCAACACTTGTGATGCATATGCAGTCTCACCCGAGATATTTATTGGGAACTGCCGGAACCAGGTTTTTATATTTATGTAGGGACTTCTATACTTACATTACTTTATCAAATCACTCAATCGAAGCCAATAATTATACTTCTCATTATATGTTTATTCATTCAAGATAACAGTCGACTCATCTGTTAACACAGATCAAAACATTTAACATAAAATACTTATCACAGATTCAATCTATTAGCGACGTGACACACACACACACACACATATATATTGGTTTATTCATAAACAGATGTTGTGCAAAATATTTAGATCTACTAATTCTCAACATACAAGCATTCGAAATAAACATAATTATCTAAGAAACAAAGAGACAAAATTTAATGTGGAAACCCATCTAGAAAAAACCACAAATGTTCTCTTCATCTAGCATGAGAAATCGGTTAGAACCTTTTGTCTGTGCACTCAGCTTGCATACTCTTCTTTAAACGTTCTTTACAATTCCTACAGATTTCTCTCCTCTCATGCTCTTTGGTTTTGGGTCTATGTATTTATTCTGTTCTTCTCTCAACTATTAATCAACACATAGCCTGGATCGATTCTCCAACTAAGAATCTATGTTCTCTCTTCACCCTAGCCCCTCAATCCCAAACTAACAACGAGCCACGAGCCACACGTAACCCGCACATAGCTTGGGTTCTCCCTTTTATAAGATTTTAGAAATCTTAATCAACCGACTCTTTTCTGTTAGCCGATAAGTTGTCAATTATATTTTCGTACATTGAGTTACAACTGAAAATAGGCACTATCTACCCAAAATACAATTATGATTTTTACCAAAAGTGTGCTTTATTTTTACTAACTCTTTACCCATGATCAGTTGAACTTTCCTTTCAATTTCTTTATTCTTCTTCTATCGCGGTTCCTTCTATCGCATCTCTCCTTCTGTTACGGCTCTCCTTCTGTCGCGGCTCTCCTTCCGTCACATCTCTTCTTCCTTCACATCTTTTCATCTATCACAACACTTCTTTCATCCCAGCTTCATTTTTGTCTTGCGATCAGAATCTTTATCTTCTCGAGTAGAATTCTATCAGATTTATGACTAACTTTTCCTAGGGCCAAAATCTCCCCAACACTCACTTGTGGCTCGTCTTGAGCCACATTAGTATGAAACCTCCATTATTGCAACCTTACTTTGAAAATACTGAAATATTTCCACTACCTTTTTAGTCTCGTGTTGCACTTATGCTTCTATCTTCTTTAAATTTTCAACAAGTTCATAACTGATGCATTCTAAAGTTGTAAGTCCTATTGACCCTAATGCTTGAGAACCTTTTCATGTACAGGATGAATGATTCTTGTAACTTTCTCTTCCTTTTCTTACACCTCTACGACCCTATCACTTCTCTTTTATTGTTGTGTTCGCATTGTTATGACCTGCTATTGTATCTTCTTCATATTGGCATCCTTCACCATTTTCTCTACTATTGGCAGCTTCTTTACCTCATTCTTCAGCTGGTTAACTTCAACTTCTGCAATGCACAACTGCTTCATTACCATTTTTAGTTCTTCATCGTCGATCAAAGCTTCCCATGACTGAGAAACATGCTCGACTGCGTTGGCACATAGTGCCTCTTCCTCTTCTATCCTCGTCGCAGCCTCAGTGGTTTCTTTTTTTCTTTCTTCCAGTACCTATGGAGGTGTACTGGGTTTCACTTGTAATTCCAACTCCGTGACCCTCTTGCAAAGGTTTTTTTCACTTTCTGCCAGTAAAAAAGACTTTAGCTTATGCAAAAATTGCATGCGTGATGCCTTCATCCGTAAAATTGTTGCAAGCGATTGTAATAGTCGTGTTGAGTCGATGTTTGTCCTCCTCCCGGGTCTTGGATTTTTTCCTTGTTTCCTGAAATTTTTTCTTCATCTTATTGATAGACTTGTGCAAATATTTTACCTGATTAACCAATGCACGTTCTCGATTCTTCATTTCTGCAACTGTAACTCTTTGTCGCTAGAAACAATATTTATATCATTCTTAGTGACAACTTCGGTTAGAGAGGTGCAATATCCAACATCTCCAAGATTATAGGATAACTTTCACAGAACCTCAGAACTAGATTTTTTTTAAAACCGTTTTGGGACATATGTTTCATGAATTTGATCACCTTCACTGTCAGGTATTTCTATTCCACAATATTTGGATCAAACTCATCTTCTAGTCTCTTGAAACCTTCGTGATTTATCCCTTCGACACCATCCAATCCCTTTTCTCTAAAACCTTTATTTTTACGAGACAAAAGTTCATCGACGTCACCAAATATATCATGAGCTTCTTTTAAAGTTGAAGACGAAATACTAGGCTCTTTCCTTTATTCGTCATTGTTCAAACTGCTTCTGGTACAATTGGTGATACCAATTTATACTTTTCATTTTTTCCAAGTTTTACCTTAGGCACATCGATTGATCTGGGTGGGACATAGTTTTGCAACATGGATGCAAACCCTACTTATTAATCTTCTGGTGGCGGTGTTACCACCTTCTTGCGGGTACTAGATCGTTTCCTTTTTGACGTGTCAGGTGGGTCTGGTCATAAATGAACAGGTAAAATCACCAGTGACTGTGCAACTTCTTTTGCAACCATGGTCGACGATGGAACAAATGGGGTAGTGTATTCTATAATGGGCATAGGTGAAGGTGTCTCGACACCTAATTCTACAATGGTGCTTGTACTGGAGATATAAACGACAATACTTTATGAAAAATCACCTCGGATCTTATAGTTGCAAACACAACAACCCAACGTACTCAATCGGATGCAATAGAAATGAATTAAACTTCGACGCAAAGATGATATAAATTTACCTGTTTAATCAGTCTTTCCTTCACACGAGAGGGCAATAAATGGAAAGGTGGCAATGATTTCCATCACATGGAGCAATCTTTCTAATCATTACAAGGAAATTTCCAATCAAACCGTCACTTTGCATGTTAGTTCAATGGTAGTTATTGTGCAATAATGGTGGAAGTGACCAAAACGTACGTCGTTGAAATATTCCACGTCCTCAAATTAACTACAACCAACTATCTCTTTGCAACAAAATTTCATTATGCAACAACAATTTTCTTCCTGTGATAGGTATACTTCCTTCGACACACTTCTTTCCTTGCGAGAGACATAGATTCTTAACCACCATTTTTATTCTGCGACAAACATATAGTATGCAACATTTTTTCCTTTATCCTCAAAATACATAATGCCTACGACATAACACTCAATATTTGAAACAAAACACTCATAATTTTTACAGAAATAACATTCATAAATCTGTGTCTTTTGTCTTTTGTATTTTTTTTCCAATCGACCAAGTCGCAGCTATCCTGGTAAGGATTCAATCTAATTCCATTCATGAATCCTTTAAAAGGTGTTCCATCTAATTTCTGCAATTGTATTGTGCCACCTTCAGTGATCTAAATGATAACATATGGTCCCATCCAATGTTTTCTCATCTTGCCAAGATGCTTTAACACATTACTGTCATACAGGAGGACAATTCCTCCGACTTGAAATTTATTATTCTTGATGTGTCTATCGTGCCAGATTTTTTATCACACCTTCTCAACATTTTGATGATAACCTGCGACGAAACGCTCTTCCTCCAACTGCACAAGTTGCAACAATATTTCATCGACAACACCAAATCAATCATTTCAGTAATCGTAGTTATTCTTAGACTAGGTACAATGTATTCCATCATCATAATATCCTCTTGTCCATACACAAGTTGAAATGGATTTTGGCTTATCAATTTCTTACAGGTTGTGTGATATGCCCATAGTACCGCATAATTTTTTTGGTCCCAGTCATCTCTTCGAATGTTGCAAATATTCGTCAATGCGTTCTCCGAGATCTTGTTGATTTCCTTGAGAACACCATTTTATTGTGGGTTATATGGTGTCATCTTCCTATGTTGGAACTGGAATTCTTCAATTAATTCGTCGATCAACTAATTTTCAAAGTGTGTGCCCTAATCGCTTATGAAAATCTTTAGGAATATGAAGCTAGTCACAACATTGTCAAACAAAATTTTTGTAGTAGTCACAGAAGTACAATCCTTTACTAGCACTGTTTCAGCCCATCTAGTGAAGTAATATGTCGTAGTAATAATTTATTGTGCACCTGTTTTTTTTACTTATGGGTTGATAGGATCCAGAAAATAAACAACCCATTTGTCAAATTCCTGTAAAATTATCTGAGGTACTAGTGGAATTTCATCTCGTCGTGATGACTTTTCGGTTCTCTTACAAATATCACAATTGTGACAATATTCTCTAGCATCCACCATAATCCTGCTTGTAATATCTTCCGTACTGTAGCTTTTCCATCATAACGGCCTCTTGGGACACCAACATGTGCTTGATTCAATATTATTGGTCGCTCATGTCCCAATGCATAGCAATGAAGAATTTCATCAGGTCCCATTTAAATAGTTGTCTAGTTATTAATTGAAAATTTGCAGGTCACACCACTAATTATTTATTCTACATAGTATTGAATCCTTCTAGTGCATATCTCGTACTCAAGAATTGTATAGTCTCTATAATGATCATCAAACATCGTGATCGCAAATAATTACGCATCAGGAAGGCTATCGACGAGATTACCAAGTTCTTATCCACTTTCAAGCCTCAACAGTTGGCCTGGTCCTGAGTTCAGTAGACTCGGCTTAATAATGACTTCAAATCCAAATTCCTAGAAAAGGAGAAGCCACCGACAAATCTTGGCCCCCAACACTAGCTTGTTGACCAGGTATTTCAACGCTGACTTGGTGCAATTCTTCTCTGCGATTAATAATTTTCTTCTAGCGAAGGAAATAGGATTATAGTACACCACTGAGCGCGATAGATGATGTATCGACATGTACATGAAATTCCTTATTCTAGTCTGGTAAAACTAGTGTGGGAGTTGTGACCATATTATTCTTTAGGATGTCCAGACTCTCTTGCCAGTGTTCACTCCATTGAAACGTAACATCCTTCTTCAACAACTTCTCCAATGGATAATTCACCTCTACATATCCCTTGATAAATTTTCGATAGTATCCTGTATGTCCCAATGTTGTTCTCATTTGCTTCATTGTCGAGGGTGGTGGTAAGCTGATGATGATCATAATTTTAGTAGGATCGACCAAGATTCCATTGTGAGAAACCACACACTACAACAAATCCTGGAATTAGCGTCCCATTTAGCGTCCCTTTTTAGTGTATTTTTTTTTTACATTGAGTGGTCAAACTAGACGCTAAATGGGACGCGTCATGGACAAAACTAAAACCGTCTAAAAAAAAATCTTTTTTTTTTTCTTTTTAGATAGCATCCTTTATGACATCCATAATAGTGTCTATTTTTTTACTTCCAGAATAGCGTCCAACTTTGCTTCCTAAACAACGTCGAGGTTTGCTTCCTAAATAACGTCATGTTTTGATTCCTAGTGAGTATCTGCTTTTGCTTCTTAAATGACATCCCTGTTAGCGCCATATTTTCATCCTTAATAGCACCATGTTAGCATCCAATATTGCATCCATTTTTTCTACCACTTTAGCAACCCATTTTGCACCATGTTTTACTTCCAAATATGTGTCAATTTTTGCTTCCAAATTTGCAACAATTTTTGCTTCCTTTTTTGCATCTTTTTTTCTACCAAAATGACACCAAATATGTCTTCTATTGTTGCACCATATTTTGCTTCCTATGCAGTGCCATGTTTTGCATCCAAAGTAACGTCTTATTTTTCTACCATATCAACGCCATGTTTGGCTTCATCATTAGCGCCACATGTTGCATCCTTTTTAATGCCTAGTTTCGAATCTCTCATGTTTTGGTCACTAATTTAGTCGTTTTTAGTAGTTTTATATACGAATTTTGGTCATTTTTTTTTGTCACTTCTCTCTTATTTTTTGCGTACTAATTTAGTTGTTTTCAACCAATATTATAATATCATTAGGGCATGGAAGAATCGAACCACCAACCTCCTGCTTGTAAGGCAGGCACTCTTCCATTGAGCTAGTGACCCTTTAAGAATGTGAGAACCTAACTTACAGAGTTCTTTATAATGGTAAAAATGATCAATACACAACTTTAAGTATCTAATGGTTGACAAAGGATGATAGATTGTATAATTTCACAATATATGATCAAGTAGGTTATGAAATCCATAAATCTTTTCTAGGAATTTTGAACAAAAATCAAGAACTTGGCTTAATGGGATTGCAAAAATAACTATTCCCTAGCAACTATAAGTGTACAAATATATGAGACCTGTCAACAACAATTATCTTAGTGTGGATTCCAAGGATATAGTAGATAAGCATGATCATCCTAGATCCATGTATAAGTGGAACAATAAGGAGAATCAAAAGAGGATGATTCAACCCAATATTTGGTGCTTCACATGGATCCTATCTACCATGGGATGAGAAAAGTTCCTTCTTCCATCAAGATAATGAGTATCCACAAGGACAAATGGTTACGATATATTAAGATGCCAATTCATAATGTTTATTCGCTTCCCAGGGTGATGTTGCAATGCTTGCACTGGGAGATCTACATGATCCCCAACAACATTGGATATAAGCATATTCATGGGGCCATAGATTATAGGATGAGGTTGTCTTTCCTCACCAATATGGAAATCAATACGAACAAGGTAACTAACACACTATATGTATGTTACAATATACTAGAAAGAATTTGTATGTATGTTACAATATACTAGACACAATTTGTATGTTACAATATAGCGTGTTTGGCCATCAAAAAATGATTCTAGGAATTTCAAACATTCATTAAGAAGTATGTTGCGTATTATCTCTTTGAAGCAACAACACTAAGCACTAATTCCTGGCAAGGAACATCCACATAGCAAGCATTGGAAACAACAATAAAATTCAATCTGAGCACATACAACCATCCTAGGTTGTTCATGGCACTTTTTTAGATCATTGCAGCTATAAGCATGCCTTTGAAAATCGTAAGCAAGCCAAAGAAAATTCTGATATCATCATCTAAAGGTATAATAAAGGTTGTTGCAGGGGTGAACCAACCCTATTCTAGGGCATCCTTTTGCAATAAACAACAGTACACATGTGCTTTGAATGTGTCAAATATATTGGATGAGAGATTTTATAGTGCTTTCTTGGAGTATCTCAAAGCTCAGTGGATGCCTGAAAATAGAGATTTGGGGAATTTTGAACAGTAAAATTATTTTTGGGTGTATTCTAAACAATTATATCATCAAAACAACACTTCAGACCTATGAATAATGGATCTTAAGGGAATTTGATCAAAATCATGTTTAGGTTGTCAACAACCATTTATACATTTGTATCAACTGGCTTTCCTTTCAGCAGATTTCATATCAAATTAATATGTCCATGGAATTAACAAATGGAATGGAGAGTTTAAAACCTATAGTAGACCATATTGGAGGTCCTCACTTTAGGAACATTTTTCTTCATCAATTGACAAGTTGGTCTCTTTGTAGAAGTAGGTCTGGGCACTGAAAGGCCCTAAAGAATACATTATGGATTAATTACATTAAGGTTTGGCCATTCATTAATAACTAATATCATACTAAAAGTTAACCATTTACTAATTACAATCACCCCCCCCCCCCAAAAAAAAGATAGAATAGATCCATCTTAAACATGGATCGTTTAAACAAAAAGAGTTTTACAGCTGTCAATCCATGTCTAGGGCCTTCTCAAAGAAGTATAGCTATGTTTATGGCATGTCCCATCCAGTTGTAGCCTTGTAATGGCTAATACTCAACAACTGAATCTACTAGGAAGTCAAGCAGTCAAACAACACAGTCTTGTAAGCTTCAAACAATCAATAGCCCACTCAATCTGGTCAACAACAGGCTTCTCCTTGGTAAATGGCAACCTCAGTTTTGGGATTGGAAAAGTGGCAGTAGCTCACTTGTTCAGAACAGTCATCTTCTATGGGTATTTTTTCTATTCGTATGTGTTCCCTAGAGGCAACTTGATTTTCATGTAAAATTCTACTCATTATCTGTTCATGTACATACTTAGTCAACTCATTTAGAAGAAGAATTATTCATTATTTAAGGTTTTATTCCTTGAAAGGTTTCCCTATAAAAATATTTGTGTTCTTTCTTATACTATTGATTAGCTATTATCTACTTTACTACTGCTACAATCTCAAATTTACATTTGTTGAAGTATTCTAAAGTTAAAAGGAACTGTTACTGCTATTAAATTGAATCCATGTTGAAAATTTAACAGCAAGAAACCATACCTCTACATCATATGCAAAAGGTATGGACGTTGTTACAAGAGAAGAGATAGAAAATGTCAAAGGGTGAGGAGATATTAATTTTATACATGTGATTGTTGATGACCTTATTGCAAGGTCTGGAACATGGCCATGTTGTCTTGTCATTTTGGCCTGAAAAATACTATTTCTATTATGCAAATTCATCGTTGAACAAGGATTTCCATGAAGAGTTGGTGTAAACTAGTGAGGCACACAGTCATGTCATTGTGAAGGAATAAAGAAGGTGTCAAGGTGTAAAGTGAGGCAAGTTAAAAATTCATTACATAAGGTTCAAACCCATGGAATATGTTAAATAATTTGCATACATATTTTTAAAATAGTTTAAGTCCATTGCAATGGGAATCAAATACAAGGGCTTTGAAAGTCAACAATGGAATCCCACGTATTTTGATTTGCAGTTCTTCTTGAATGTGTACATCTCTTGTTGATTGATGGCATTATTCCTATTGAAATTTGCAAGCAAATACCTTTGAAATTGAGACCTGGTGGAGAGACTATACCTTTGAAATTGAAACTTGAACTATGCGAGACATCAAAATTTATGCACATAATAATTTGCACAAGTGACACCATTTTTCTTGTCAACCATGCACATGGGTCCTTTTATAATCTCATGTATTGAAGATCATTGAATGACCAAATAAGGTTGACAAGAGAAGAAAATATTTTGTTTCAAGTTTTTAATATCCCAAGTCAATCTTCATATTGAATATCGATAGTATATAGTGAGGATGTCCAGTAGTAGCTTGCTGCTTAATTTTCATGACCTAATGGATGCAAAAGCCAACCCCTTCAACTCACATATTATAGCTCAAGGGGCACAAGTTTTGATAGAATTCACAATTCCATTAAATTTATTTTTACCTTTTCTCTTCACACATAATTATATGACCAAAACATACACGTAGATCCCAAGAACACTTGGCTTCCCACATGAAGGTTGGTTTTCCATTTCTACTTGAAAATAATGGAGGCTTATTGTTAGCCCTAATATCCCCATCATAACTTAGTTCTGTTGAGTCTTTTTCGCTTATAGAAATACATTTATAAAATAAAGGAGATCCAAATACAATCAATTATACTTTAAGCTTTTACCTCTCATTTATTATTATCCTTGAAAAATTTAAAATATAAAAATCCCTTGTCTTTTTCTTAAACACAATTTGAATTAGGTTCTGAAAAAATTAAAATATAAATTCTTGGTCAAGAAAATTTCTTTTAGGTAAGAACCAACAGATTTAATAAAATAATAAAAACAATCTATGTTTGCTCAAATAATTTTGATTTGGAATTATAAAAAACAAGTTCTATATGCAGAAGAAATCTTAATTTGGTATGGATTTATACCGGTATGGAAAATATGAAAAGATTGTAATCCCTTGTCTTTTTCTTGAAACAAAATTTCAATTGATTTCTGAAAAAAAAAAAAAATATAAATTCGGTGTCTTCTTCTTGAAACAAAATTTATTTTAGGTAAAAACCAACAAATTTAATAAAATATTAAAAACAATCTATGTTTGCTCAAATAATTTTGATTTAGAATTATAAAAAACAAGTTTTATATGCAAAAAAAATCTTAATTTAGCATAGATTTATACTGGTATGGAAAAGATGAAAAGACTGTAATCCCTTGTCTTTTTCTTGAAACAAAATTTCAATTAGGTTCTGAAAAAATTAAAATATAAATTCCATGTATTCTTCTTGAAACAAATGTTTTTTAGGTAAGAACCAACTAATTTAATAAAATAATAAAAATAATCTATGTTTGCTCAATAAGCGACTTACAGTGTTTGAAGTTCACTAAGGTGACCAATATCGGATGGGAGATTTCCCTTAAGCCCCATGGCTGATAGTGTCTTGTACAGGATTATTAATTATGAGATAAATGCTTGATAGTAGAAATCCAGTCCAAGACCAACTAACGTGGATATGGTATAAATAAACGAGATATTTTTTTCATTCAACACGGTACCCACGAAACTAATGGACATTCAACCTATATGAGAAGTTGCAGACATGCACAGACAGAATGAGAATTAAATTCCACGACAATTTTTTTTTATGGGCTTTAGGTATTTAACATACAAACTATGTTATTGGTAGAAATTATAACAATACAAGATGATTAATGTGAAATTAAAAAAAATAGATTGAAGTTAGAGTTATCACATAAATAACAATCATATAATATTGAAAATGGATGCTTACAGTGAATTAATTTGGTGGGACTTTGTGCAGTTGACACCAACCCATTGAGAACTTCAGGGATCATAGACGCTCCAAGTTTGTGGCTCCATGTTTTCCCAATTTGATTTGAGTGCATTGAGAATGGTAGCTGCAAGAGAAAATTGCAATAAATATAAGACAATCTAGAGCTCTGTTCAAGTTGTGTAATGTTACAGAATGTTTTCAACTGTGTCAGATGATGGAAATAGTGAAAACTGAATATATGAGAGACTGCATGGATGGCTAAGAAGAGTGGGGTGACAAGCTAAGCGTCATTGGAGTTTCTGAGTCCTGAAACTCCAATGCACATGCAAATAAGAAATACATTAATGGAAAACCAAAGTATGGAGTCCCCATGAATTCCTCCTGAAACATCAATGCAATGCCCTGAAGCAGCTGTTAAGGATTGTTTATGGATTTTCCAATCATGCACACACTGCCGCCGATATGCCATTTATAAAAAAGAGTTTGAATTTTATTTAATATTGATGTTGTTGTTATCAATTGATTCTTCTCTTCCCCTTGGATCAGATGGATTATTAAATTTAGGGTATTTCTAATGGTACTTGTACTTGTTTTTCTTTTTTCGACGATTTGTATTTTTTTTCCATTTTTTGACCAAATGGTATAAGAAATTGCAATTTTAAATCAATGAAATTGCATATCCAAAATATCTTATAAAACAAAATACAAAATATCTTATTAAAAAAAACTGAATCGATATCTACATCTAAAAAACAAGTTCTATATGCAGAAGAAATATTAATTTAGCATGGATTTATACTGGTATGGAAAAGTTGAAAAGGCTTTGTTCATACTATAGTTTAAAATTTGAACTTCTCTTCCCCTGACTTTCCCTCTCTGTGTGAGGTCAGGGTCACTACTTCCAGATTCCGATTTCATTGCATTAGTCAAATGCATACTCTGTACACCACAAACAAACCAGGTTTCTAGGGTGCTTTATATCCTGCACTGGATTTTGATCATGACAGAATTCTATGGTGTCTTGCAAGACTGAGATTATGGGACAGAATATGGGAAAAGCAACAACCCCAATTAACACAGTTCAAGTCCCATTGCATTGATCAACATCACCCTTTGATAAGAAACCATCACGAAAGCATAGACCTAAAACTAGGAACCAAAGTCAAGACAGTGGAGTCAAGCAAATGTACATTCCCATGGTTGGTACCCATCCAATGTAATGCCTGTCCCAGGATTGTTTGGAATAGTAAAGGTTTAGAAAATTCTTTATTATTCCTTAGTTCCAGAAATACTCATTAGTAACAGAGAAATGTTTTTTTATGCTCAAACAGGGACAAAGAAAGCCGGGGATTACACACTGAAATTTTCGTTCCAAGAAAAATATTAACAATTAACAATTGACATAATTTCTCTACAGGCCAAGCAATCATTTCATGTCTAATAAAACCATATAGATTTTATGTTCATTTTGAAAACAATTGATGAAGAATACCCATTACATTCAATAAATCAACCACTACATTCATACAAAAATATCATTTGGCACTACATCCATCAACATAAAAAAATCATTTTCTTTGGCACATGGTATATAACACAACATACCAATGCTTGATTCAATGTTGAATATCATATAGGAGATTGATATCTGGGTTGAAGAACAGTAAATTCATATACAACGAATAGTAGATATTTTATTATATGGATTATCTTGCATAGATAGATGCAAGGATAATACCTAGAACGATCTCCCAAACCAAGATCAGACGTTTCTCTTATAAAAAATCCTTGACAACGTTCAGTTTCCTAAATCCAAAATTGGTCTCATCTAGGAACATTAACCCTTGAATACCTGCAACTCAGTGCTAAGCACACAGTCCATGGTAAACGCTCCTTGGATTGATAGTAATAATACATCTCTTTTCACATGAAATGGTGATCTCGTTGTAGTCTTGGTAATGGATAGCCGATAAGGCTGCGACTTCTTTTGGAGTTAATGGAAGACAACTTTGACACCTTCACCTACAACATATTCGTGATTCCTAGCATAAAGAAAATGGAATCTGAGAGAGCCACTCAACAATAGCACAACGGATCAAAACCTTAACCTGGGTTAGTAGCAAGAAGGAAGAAAAAGAATTCCTCTTTGCCATGGATCTTTGTTTCATCCTCTTCTGGGTATAGGCGGGAAAATTTGGGGAAATTTGATGGGATATACATTTTGAATTTTGAGATAAATGCAAGCTCTAAGAGTGATTGGTTTAGTCTCTTTTCTTTTTCTTTCTTTTTAAGATAAGAGATATAAAATATTAAAAAATTATAAGAATGTGACATACAATTATATTAATTAAAAAGTATAATTATTAAATATAAATATAAATTTTATTTAAATATTCAAATATAAATATAAAATAGTAGTTAACTATTTCAATGATATTTATATTTTTTTTAAACTTTAGTATAAAAAAGATAATTTATACATTTAACATAAATATAATGCTATGAGATTTATATATTTTAAAATTAATTGTTACAAAATTTTAAAACGAGATAAAATTAAAAAAAATAGACAAGCACAAGGTTAAAAAACACAAAAACATAGACATTAGGTTATACTAAGAAGAAACTTATAATGTGAAGGAGTGTAAATAAATAAACATATCAGCTAAAATTGTTTTTCTATGACGAGTATCTAGGGAGGAGCTAGCGTATGAATTATTTGTATCAATAATGTAAGTGTCAACACATAGTCCATATTAGATAATGCCTTCTAGAGAGTGTCCTGCATTGACAAGGCCCTAGGTTTAATCTTGTGTAGCGTCAACCTACTCCTAGTAATGGTCACTGTTGAAGAAAATGTAGGTTCACTCTTAAAATCTAGGGCCAACGAACTCATAGTATAAGGAAGGACACTGGTAATGTATTTATGAGTAAGTATGTGTCATACATAAATGACTCTTTTAAGCAAATTAATTGTCCTAAAACCTCTTGATGTAGCACAATATGGAGCTTGTGTGGACTGGTGGCTATCAATTAATGTCTTAACCACTTCCTCCTTGTTCTTAGCCATTTTCTTGCTTATTTGGAAGTGGTTAAACCTTGGAGACCACATTATGGAGGTTACTAATGATGTGTGCTAGCCTTGAGTCTATTTTTGGCATGAAATTGCACATGTGGATTGTTCTTCCTACTTCAGTGTGGACCAATTCTTTATTGAAGACTTATGTTTGTAGGCATCAACAAATCAACAACCAAAATAGCATGTCAAGCAAGCCCAATGTATATTGATTAGTGATGTTCTCAATACTGATTTAGCTATTGAAATATCTAAGGAAAAAGTGCAGGTACCCCTCATTGAACTTATGAAATCCCAGTCCAAAGAGTTTGAATAAAAAAGATATTAGAGTTGAAAGAGACCAAGGAGATGTCATTTGTGTCAACTTGTGTCAAGGTGTGAACCAAGGAGGAGGGAACGATACTCATTCTTCATTCTATGTTACAGTGTTGGTCAATGATCTAGTTTTTTCAACTCATGGGATATTCAGAACTTCCTACCTTCTTGGATTAATTGAATAATGTCAGCACTTCAGATATTGTGCCTAAGAACTGCCCTGTTTAATTTACTACTACCTACCTTATTATATGTTTGTGATTGGTTGGGTCAGCACTATGACCAGTCGTATCTTTCCTACTTGCTTTTACTTATGTGCATCATACTATCTTGTTCCTTAACGAATATAAAATTAATTACCTCAACCACATTGAAGGAAGACGCAGGTTTATACATCCTTTTGACTTCCTTCCTTCATTGGGAATGAAAATATTGGTTTGTTGCATAATTGTATGCTTGAATTAGTAGCCTCAAACAATGTGATGGCCCTTGATGTTATTAATAATCTTTCATGCAAATATCTAGACCTTATCAAAGTATGTGTGATACGGAATCAAGGAAAATCAAGGTCCATGTATTGATCAAAGACTTACAGGAAAGACTTGTTGCATACTTGGATGTTGTATTTTTATGGATAGTTGGTGTCGTTGATGTACTAGATCCAAGGGGTATGTTTCTCTCTAGGAAATGGGTTTTCAAATTTAGGAGGAAGCATTTAGTTAGAAAAAGTTATAAACCTGAATACTATGTTCATTGAGATTCGTATGCCCTTAATTGCACATTTTCGCAAGATGAGTAGTTAATCGCCACAAGGAGAGAATCTTTACCTTATAAGAGTGACAAAATAGTGATGAATTCCATAGATACCTCTTCTCACTTATGGTTAGTAGTTCCAAATAACAATTTTCATAACCAGAAATATCTGGTTAAATAGGATATAGTTGAGAGCCCATAAGAATAAAAATATAACGATGATAATGAATGTGATGATTGATACAAATACTTGTGACATTTTAAACACCATTCAATGGTCACAAGGTATGATAGGACACAACTCTTGGAGACTTAGCCTATTTATTATACACCAACACACACTTAATATGTATGATTTACGTTCATTAAATTTGTAGTGACATAATGTTGGAGAATACTAAGATGAGGAACATTTTATGCCTTGTTGTTTTGGAAAATATCACATTCTTTTGTAAATTACTCAATATCAAATGCCATTATCAACCAGCAAAAGTTGAGGAGACATTCCTATGAGTTTTGTGTTGATGTATTTGTAACTTCGAAATGTATTCACTTGTATATTTCATGTATTGTACCCCGATGTTTATTCCGGGAAGTATCTGTAATGTAATTGAGTCATGTCATGCCCCGATGTTCCCATCGGGAGGTTCTATAATGTAAACAAGTCATGTCAATTCATTGTGGGTAACCCTCCTATTGTTCAAGGGTTAAATTCCCCACAGCTGTGGGGCCATAGGGTTATTAGACTCTCCTAGAGAAGTCGACCCTAGTGAGTTATTGTCAAGTCGGGAATTAGTATAAATAGAGAGTGAGCCTCTCTATTTATCACACACTCACTCACACTCAATTGTAGCGCATAACTGGGAGAGAAGAAGTTGCTGGGACAAGAGAGAGAGAGACTACTATTGTCGGGAGATCATCTTACTATTTTTGGGATTTTGCTTTTGGTGCTGATTCTATCTCTAAGGAAGTTGCGGGGTTTTCTCCTTTATGGTTTCCCCGAGGAAAATATTTGTGTTCATTGTCTCATGTGTTTGATTGTTGTGCTTGTTATTCTCTCAGATAAGATCCTAAGTTAATGCTAGCTTAAATGATAAAAATATAACCTGGTATTAGAGCTAACCTGAGAAGAAGATATTGTGTAGCTACGAAAACTAGGGCTTCCTACTTTTTGGATCTCTCTCCACAGATTTTCAGCAAAAGAAGGTTGGGATGACTCTTCTCTCCAAGGTGCATCTTTTTGTCGAAGCAAAATCTGATTCTGAGCATTTTCAGTTTTTGACCTGATACTACTGCCAGAAATTAGGGCTTTCCACAGAAGTGGAATTTTTAAGTGAGCCCAGGCATGGGTTGATCTCCTCCTCAAAATTGAATTTTAGAGATCAAGATCAAAGGTTTTGGTTGGACAGAACTCAAGGAAAGTCAAACCCTAATCTGCTCCTAAACCAACACTATAGAAATTCAGCTCCAGATCCAGATCTAGATCCGGCATCTTAACCTGGTAAGATCTAAATATTTTGTATTTCCATTTGAGGTTCTCAGTTAAGATGTCTCATTATACCAAACTTGATGAAAAGCTTGAGGGAGGTGATAACTTCTGAGCTTGGAAGTATAGGATCTCCCTAGTCCTGGAAGAAAATGAGTTGGACTCCTACATCAATGAGGAGGTTCCAGTTCCATATGGAGATGAGGCTAAGGATTTACACAAAAAGAAGTTGGTCATGTCTAAGATGATTATTGCTGATTCAATCAAGGATCACCTCATACCACAGGTGTCCTCCCTAAAGACACCTAAAGCTATGTTTGATGCCCTGACCAAACTGTTTGAAGGAAAGAACATAAACCGGAAGATGACCTTGAGGAACCAGTTGAAGAATGTGAAGATCCAGAATGCGGAGACCATACAGTCATACTTCACAAGGGTCTCCTAGATCAAAGAAAAACTTGAAGCAGTGGATGAAGAAGTGGAGAATGCAGAGATTGTAATGACCACCTTGAATGGTCTCCCTAGGACATGGGACTCTTTCATTCAAGGGATCTATGCCAGAAAGAAGCTAGTCAAGTTCAACAGACTATGGGAAGAATGCTCTCAAGAAGAGGCTCGGATAGCAGCTCGAGAAGAAAAGATGGAAAGTGAAGATCAAGCTCTCACAGTACAATCTAAGAAAACCAGAACTAGCCACCACAGAGGTAAGCACTCTCACCAGAAGAGTAACTTTAGAAATCCTAGAGATATGTCTAAGTACATTTGCTATACATGTGATGAAAGAGGACACTTTGCAAGAGATTGTCCTAGAAACAAAAATATCTCTCACAAGAAGAAGGGAAATAAGAGAAGATATCATGCTCATGCTGCAGAGGATGATGAACCTTCCACAAAGAGAGTCAGACAAGATAGTGATGACTCTTCAAGTGATGAAGAATATGTTCTGATTTCCACTGTCACGGGAACTATCACACATGGTAGCAATGATTGGCTTATAGACAATGGTGCTTCCAAACATATGACAGGATTCAAGAAATCCTTTGTGAAACTATCTGAACATGAATCGCCTCACAAGGTGAAACTTGGAGATGACTACTAGTATCCAATAAAAGGTAGTGGTGAATCCTCATATAATCTAGACTTTGGAAAGTCTATAAAGATGAAATATGTATTGTTTGTACCTGGACTAAAGAAGAACCTCCTCTCCATATCTGCATTGGATGCAAAAGGAATGAGGGTTGCATTTGTAGATGGCCAAGTTCTCATGTGGCCAAAGGGAAAGTCTATTGATGATGCAGTAGTGATTGGGGAACAAGAAGGAGGTCTATACAAATTGAAGGGCCAATCAGAACAAGATTTGGTTCATGACTCGGTAGAACCAAATGAGATTTGGCATAGAATACTTGCACATGTGCATTATAGAGCACTACCGCTTGCAAGCAAAGCTATTGAAGGTCTCCCAGAAATGCATACAAAACATGAAGGTGTATGCAAAGGATGTTCGAAAGGGAAGAACACAAAGAAGACATTTCCAAGTAGCAAGAGAAACGCAAAAGGAATCTTGGAAATCATCCACTCCAATGTATGCGGTCCAATGTCATCCAGTTCATTAAGCGGGTATGTATACTATGTTTCTTTTATTGATGATTTTTCTAGGAAGACATGGATATACTTTATGAAAAACAAAGATGAAGTATTCAACAAGTTCAAGGAATTCAAAGCCTTGATCGAGAACCACACAGAAAATAAGATCAAGACCTTTCGATCAGATAATGGCAGAGAATTCACATCAAATGAATTCAAAGAGCTATGCAAATTCAGGGATTAAGAGGGAGTTATCCACTCCATATAATCCACAACAGATCGGGATTGCAGAAAGGAAGAATAGAATGATCATGGAAGCAGCAAGGGCCATGCTTCATGATCAAGATATTCCCATGCATCTATGGGCAGAAGCTGCCAGAACAACGGTATATGTACAAAACCATACTCCACACAGAGTACCCGAGAACAAGACACCTGAAGAAGTCTTCTCCGGTAAGAAACCAGAAGTCAGGCATCTCAGAATATTCGGCTATCCTATATACATATACATTCCGAAAGAAAAGAGGACGGAGTTATATCCTTCAAGAAAGAAGGGTATATTTGTGGGATACTCTGAAAGCTCGAAGGCTTACAGAATATACTTCCCAGGGTTTAAGAAGATCAACATTAGCAGAGATGTAACATTTGATGAAGATTCAACCTACATAAAATCCAGGAAGAGATCGACTGAAGAACCTGAAGAAACAGAAGCACCCATAATTCATGATACAACCATGAATGAAGAAATTCAAGAAGAGGATCAAGAATTAGAAGAACCTCAAGAACCCGTGGATCCACCTCAGGAGAAGAATCCTCACAAGAGGAAACTTTCTTGGGTACATGAAATTATCCAAGGTGCAGAAAGATATGGATCTTCAGAAGAAACACACAGAGGAAGAAAGAGAACTAGGTCCTGCTCCGGTTATGTAGCCCTGCTATGTGACATTTGTTGATGTAATTGTAACTTCATAATTTATTCAATTGTATTTCTTATGTATTGTAACCCGATGTTTATTCCGGGATGTATTTGTAATGTACTTGAGTCATGTCATGCCCCGAGGTTCCTATCGGGAGTTTCTATAATGTAAACAAGTCATGTCAAGTCAAGGTGGGTAACCCTCCTATTGTCTAAGGGTTAAAGTCCCAGCAGTTTTGGGGCACTAGGGTTATTAGACTTACTTAGTGAAGTCGGCCCTAGTTGGGTTTAATCAAGTCGCGAATTAGTATAAATAGAGAGCTAGTCTCTCTATTTATCACACACCCACTCACACTCAGTTTTATCACATAGCTGAGGAAGAGAAAGACACTGGGGCAAGGAAGAAAGAGGTTACTGCTGTCGGCAGATCATCTTACTGTTTTTGGGTTTCACTTTTGGTGTTGATTCTATATCTGAGGAAGTTGCGGGGTTTTCTCCATTTATGGTTTCCCCAAGGAAAAACACTGTGTTCATTGTCTCTTGTGTTTGATTGTTGTGCATGTTGTTCTCTCAGTTAAAGATCCTAATGTTATGCTATCTTAATGTTAAAAATATAACATGGTATCGGAGCTAACCTGAGAAGAAGACACTGTGTAGCTGCGGGAACTAGGGCTTCCTACTTTTTGGATATCTCTCCACAGATTTTCAGCAAAAGAAGGGCAAAATAACTCTCCTACCTAGGGCGCATCTTTCTGTCGAAGCAGAATCCAATTCTGAGGTTTTTCACTTTTGGACCCGACACTCCTGTCGGAAATTAGGGCTTTTCATAGAAGTGGAATTTTTTAGTGAGCCCGGGCCTGGATTGATCTCCTCCCCAAAATCGAAGTTAGGGATCAAATTCAAAGCATTTGGTTGGACAAAACTCTGAAAAAGCAAAACCCTAATCTGCTCCTGAACCAGCACTACAGGATTTCAGCTCCAAATCCAGATTCGACATCTTAACCTGGTAAGATCTAAATCTTTTGTATTTTTGTTTGAGGTTCTCAGTTAAGATGTCTCATCATTCTAAGCTTGATTAAAAGCTTGAGGGAGCTAATAACTTCCGAGCCTGGAAGTATAGGATCTCCCTGGTCCTGGAAGAAAATGACTTGGACTCCTATATCAGTGAGGAGGTTCCAGTTCCAGAGGGAGATGAGGCCAAGGCATTACATAAGAAGAAGTTGGTTATGGAAAAGAGGATCATTGCTGATTCTATCAAGGATCACCTCATACCATAGGTGTCCTTCCTCAAGACAACTAAAGCCACGTTTGATTCCCTAACCAAACTGTTTGAAGGGAAGAACATCAATTGGAAGATGACTCTAAGGAACCAGTTGAAGAATGTAAAGATCCAGAATGAGGAGACCATCTAGTCATACTTCACAAGGGTCTCCCAGATCGAAGAACAGCTGGAAATAGTAGATGAAGAAGTGGAGAATGCATAAATTTTGATGACAACCTTGAATGGTCTTCCTAGGTTATGGGATTCTTTCATCCAAGGAATCTGTGCTAGGAAGAAGAAGCTCGAATAGCAGCTCGAGAAGAAAAGATGGGAAGTGAAGATCAAGCTCTCACAGTACACTCCAGGAAAGGAATAAGGGAAAATCATCATCACCAAGGTAAGCATTCTCATCAGAAAAACAATCTTGTAAGAAGGGATCCATCCAAACTCAGATGTTATACATGCAATGAAATAGGACACTTTGCTATAAATTATCCCATGAATAAGAATGGATCCAAGAATAAGAAGAACTACAAAAGAAGACATCATGCTCACACTGCTGAGGATGATGATCCTCCCAGGAAGAGAGTAAAATAAGAAAGTGAAGACTGTTCAAGTGAAGATGAATATGTTCTGATCTCCACTCTCATGGGAACTGTCACTCATGGAAGCAAAGATTGGCTTATTAACAGCAGGGCTTCCAAACACATGACAGGTTTCAAGGAATCCTTTGAGAAACTATCCAAACATAATTCACCCCATAAGGTGAAACTTGGGGATGACTAAAAATATCCCATAAAAGGTAGTGGTTAATCCTCCTACAAGCTAGACTATAGAAAGTCTATGAAAATGAAGGATGTCTTGTTTGTACTAGGACTAAAGAAGAATATTCTCTCCATATCGGCACTGGATGCAAAAGGCATGAGGGTTGCATTTGTAGATGGCCAAGTCCTCATGTGGTCAAGAGGAAAGACTATTGACGATGCAATAGTAATTGGAGAACAAGAAGGAGGATTATACAAATTGAAGGGCCATCCAGAACAAGCTTTAGTCCATGACACAACAGAGCCAAATGAACTTTGGCACAGAAGGCTTGCACATGTGCATTACAGAACACTACCACTTGCAAGCAAAGCTGTTGAAGGTCTTCCAGAAATTCAAGCAAAACATGAAGGGGTCTGCAAAGGATGTGCGAAAGGAAAGAATACAAAGAAGACATTTCCAAGCAGTGAGAGAAAGGCAAAAGGAATCCTGGAAATCATCCACTCCAATGTATGTGGACCAATGTCATCAAGTTCACCAAGTGGGTATGTATACTATGTTTCTTTCATTGATGACTTTTCTAGGAAGACATGGATTTACTTCATGAAGAACAAAGATGAAGTTTTCAGCAAGTTCAAGGAGTTCAAAGCCTTGATCGAGAACCACACAGAAAAGAAGATCAAGAACTTTTGATCAAATAATGGTAGAGAATTCACATCAAATGAATTCAAATACTTATGCAAAGAATCAGGGATTAAGAGGGAGTTATCCACTCCATATAATCCACAACAAAATGGGGTTGCAGAAAGAAAGAATAGAACTATCATGGAAGCTGCAAGAGAAATGCTTCATGATCAAGATCTTCCCATGCATCTATGGGTAGAAGCTTCCAGAATAGCTATGTATGTACAAAACCATACTCCATACATAGTACTTGAGAATAAGACACCTGAAGAAGTCTTTTCCAGTAAGAAACCAGAAGTCATCCATCTCAGAATATTCGGTTTTCTAGTGTACATACACATTCCAAAAGAGAAGAGAACGAAACTAGATCCTTCAGGAAAGAAGGGTATATTTGTGGGATACTCTGAAAGCTCGAAGGCTTACAGAATATATTTCCCAGGATTCAAGAAGATCGACATTAGTAGGGATGTAACATTTGATGAATACATAGCTTACAACAAATCCAGAAAGAGACCTGCTGAAGAACCTAAAGAAGCAGAAGCACCTAGAATTCATGATACAACCATGAACGAAGAAATTCAAGAAGAATATAGAGAATTTGAAGAACCACAAAGACCTGTAGATCCACCTCAGGAGAAGAATCCTCACAAGAGGAAACCTCCTTGGGTACGAGAAATTATCCAAGGTGCGGAAAGATATGGGGCTCCAGAAGAGAATCACAGAGAAAGAAAGAGAACCAGATCCTGCTCCAGATATGTAGCTTTACTATGTGACTTTATCAATGAAAAACCTACCAATTATGAAGAAGAGGCAGAACGGAAAGAATGGAAGGATGCTATGATTGAATAGTATCAATTGATCACAAAGAACAATGTTTGGGATGTTGTTCCAAGACCAGAAGGGAAGTCGGTTGTAACTTCCAAATGGATCTACAAGATCAAGCATGTTGCAGATGGTAGTATAGAGAAATATAAGGCAAGGTTCGTGGCTCGAGGTTTCTCCCAAAAAGAAGGAATAGACTATGAAGAAACCTTTGCACCTGTAGCCAGATACACTTCCATCAGATTAGTACTTGCTCTGGATGCAGTGATGAAATGGAAGATACACCAAATGGAGGTCAAGACTGCTTTCTTGAATGGTGTAGTGGAAGAGGAAGTGTATGTAGAACAACCACTTGGTTTGAGAAACATGATAGGGAGTCTCATGTGTGCATATTAAAGAAATCCCTGTACGGTTTGAAACAGGCACCCAGGACATGGTACGGCAGAATTGATAGCTTTCTATCAAGTTCGGGCTTTACCAAGAGTAAAGCAAATTCCAACCTTTACTACAAGGTTGAAGATGGCAACCCAGTGATGCTTCTACTATATGTAGACGATCTGTTTGTAACAGGTATGGATGGGTTGATTACTGATACGAAGAGAAAGCTTGTTGCCAAGTTTGAAATGAAGGACTTGGGTATGATGCATTATTTTCTAGGCATGGAAGTGTGGTAGAATGTGGATGGAATCTCCCTCGGACAAGGGAAGTATGTAGTAGGGATCCTGAAGAGGTTTGGGATGATGGACTGCAAGGCCATGACCACACCTATGGCATCGAACTTGAATCTATTGAGTGATGCTTCATCAGAGATGGTTGATGCTACGATGTATCGTCAGATGATTGCATCCTTGATGTACCTAACGAACACGAGACCAAACATTTGCTTTGCTGTGAACACCTTGAGCCAGTTCTTGATAGATCCGAGAAATGTTCACTTGATTGTTGCAAAGCATATTCTGAGGTACCTGAGGGGTACAATTGATTATGGGCTCAAGTATGAGGTGAATCAGAAGATTAACTTGGAGGGTTATGTTAATTTAGATTGGGCAGGCAGTTCCATCGATAGGAAGAGCACTTCAGGATGTTGCTTCAGTATGGGATC
This sequence comes from Pseudotsuga menziesii, assembly GCA_001517045.1. NCBI lineage: Eukaryota > Viridiplantae > Streptophyta > Pinopsida > Pinales > Pinaceae > Pseudotsuga > Pseudotsuga menziesii. The sequence continues at coordinate 534,415 of LPNX010227340.1, read as the reverse complement.
ATGTGTGATCTCTTGGTTTAGCAGGAAGAAATCCTGTGTGACACTGAGTACAGCTGAAGCAGAGTATGTCACAGCTTGTTCAGCTATTTGTGAGTCATTATGGCTGTGGAAGCTACTGTCTGATTTATTTGATCTCTAGATGGATGCTACTTGTATACATTGTGACAACCAAAGTTGTGTAAAGTTGTCAGAGGATCTAGTGTTCCATGACAAGTCAAAGCATATCGAGATAAAGTATCGCTATATCATGGATATGGTGCAGAGGGGAGTAGTGAAGCTCCAGTATGTTGTGACGGAGGAACATATATCTGATGTGTTGACAAAGCCATTGGCTAGGGTGAAGTTCGAGTACTTCAGGGAGAAGCTTGGTGTTCTCTAGATCGAGGTTTCCTCCAAGGGGAAATGATGAGACCCAGAGCCATTCTGACATGGTGAGAGGATTGGTTCCTTCGATGGTCATATGTAAGGGCTGAGCCATTCTGTCATGGTGAGAGGATTGGTTCCTTCCATGTCAAATGTGAGTGCTGATCCATTCTGATGTGACTGTAGGATTGGTTCCTACATGATCAGAAGTAAGCGTTGAATGCCATTCTTGGAATGGAGGCACCTAGTCCATTACCAGGTAGCTCAGTATGGGACTAGGGGCCATTCTGATATGACTGTAGGATTGGTTCCTACATGATCAGATGTGAGTGCAAGCCCTTCTGACATTGGTTTTCAGATGTAAGTGCAGAGCCCTTTTGGCATGAAGGATTGGTTCCTTGCATGGTCGAATATAAGTGCTGAGCCCTTTTGACATTGGTTGTCATATGTAAGTGCAGAGCCTTTCGGCATGGAGGATTGGTTCCCCGCATGACCAAGTGTAAGTACTGAGCCTTTCCGACATTGGTTGACGGATGTGAGTGTTGGGTGTGTCTTTCTGATATGATTATAGGATTGGTTCCTAAATGATCAAATATAAGTGTTGGGTATCCCATTCTGACTTAGGGTCAGATATAAGTGCTGAAAAAGACCTACATGGAGGCTAGGCCTACAACCAGCATGAAAAAGGGTTGGATCTGTAGAACTTCCTGTGACGAGAATAATCATGAGATAGCACCCGTGAAGATCCAGTGATGATGATCCAGCAGATATGATCTAGATCGAGGGATGATCCAAATCCAGAGATGATGCTCCAGAGATGATCCAGATCCAGTGATGATGATCCAGATCGAGTGATGATCCAGATCCAGGTGAACATGACTTAAAGATGAAGGTGACTTGAAGATAGAGATGACTTGAAGGTGAAGATGATGAAGACTCGATGATGATCCAAATGATACAGAGAAGAAGACTTGTGCTGATAAATTGTGTTGAGAGAATACCTTCCTAGTTAAGAGGGAGTGTTGATGTAATTGTAACTTCAAAATGTATTCACTTGTATTTCTTATGTATTGCAACCCAATGTTTATTCTGGGATGTATTTGTAATGTACTTGATTCATGTCATGCCTCGAGGTTCCTATCAAGAGTTTCTATAATGTAAACAAGTCATGTCAAGTCAAGGTGGGTAACCCTCCTATTGTCTAAGGGTTAAAGTCCCCCCAGATCCGAGGCACTAGGGTTATTAGACTCACCTAGTGAAGTCATCCCTAGTTGGGTTTAGTCAAGTAGGGAATTAGTATAAATAGAGAGCTAGCCTCTTTATTTATCACACACTCACTCACACTCAGTTGTAGCGCATAGATGAGGAAGAGAAAGAAACTGGGGCAAGGAAGAAAGAGGTTACTGCTGTCGGGAGATCATCTTACTGTTTTTGGGTTGCACTTGTCAAAACCCCAAATTTTCACAAAAATTTAAAATTTTGAGATAACATAAAATGATGAATATGTAGTTTACTAACAGCAAATGGTTAGCGAAAAATGAAACAGTCCAACAATTAGTATTACACATTTTCAAATTACGTTAACTAAAGCAACTTCTTTTTCGTAACGTAAATAAGGTTTACTTGCATACTGTTTTCTTTCAGTTTACTAATGAGTCTACTTTATGGAAAGTAGGTGGAATCTAACTTTGAATCCTGGGCTTAATTAGCATTTATGCTAATGCAGACAGATTGCTAGTTCTTACAGGTTCACAGGTACGATCGAACAAGTAGATGTTTTAAATTCATGAAGTATCAAGAAGTGTTTCTGTTTGCAAACTAATATGCTAGTAAAATAAGCTGATAATTTTCAAGCAACTTCAATGAGGTAAAGTAGTTTATCTTTTCTAGTTTTTCTTGTAAGCAGAGTTCAGATAAACAAGTTTCTTTCTTTATCAAACTTAGCATCACCAAAGATACTTACCGTGGACTCTAAGCTCGTAATCTTTGTCACATATTCATTTCTATTTTAATATGCTTAACTTGCAAATGTTATACTTATTCGTACTATTTGTTTTTATTCATGGAAGAGCTTTTATCAATACTGATAGTAAAGATTTTCATTAGAATATGCGATTCAATTTCATTTTTAACCTTCTAGTTATGGTAAGTATCAACCTGTTACTTATATGTACAAACCAGTTGCTCACTAATAGGTTATCCGCTTCCTCATCAACATCGTACTGCATGTACTATTGTAATCACATACAATATCGTAGTCTTTACTAAAGTATCAAACTAATCGTTATTTACATTCTGTAGGGAAACTTACTTCCTGTAAAACTCCTTGATATTATAAGCTTGATTATTGTAAAAGAAATAACTGCATCATTTCAGATGGAATACTATTTTCCCTTGCTTCCTAAATCTAAGTCAATCAGTGTCATTCCAATTATTAAAGACTTGAGCATAGTTATTCCATTGTAATTTTATTATTACCATAATGTCTCTTTTACATTAAGTTAATGTCTATAGTGGCTATTATGGTAGATCTTTCTACTATGATCATAATTCTACCCTATACTAAGTACAGGTTATCTTGATCAATCACCAACTATCTTGTCCAACATAAAAAAATATGGTAAATTCTAGTATTGACAGGTTGAGAAGCAACTAAAGTCTAAGAAATTTTAAACCAACATCAATCTTGGTAAAAGTCATGTTTATTTTCTTTTATTATGCTATTCAACTTCATAATTTATAACCACCCAAGCTGTTTGTTTATAAATGATAAGTTCGGACTATAATACATGCATACTCCACAATGTTTACAAGTATATAAGCCTGCTTGTAGTTTGAAAGGTTCTAAGCATAATCGATTTCGGGATTATCCAAAAGATTAAGTGCTTACACCTTTCAATAGGTCAACGTTAACCAATTATTGTTTTTACCCAAATCGCCCAAAATCGAGCTATCAAACATTATGATAAACATTATATATGATTAATGATGGGATATATATATATATATATGCATATCATAGCTCATGCAATGTTTGATAAATATCATTGTTTTAATAATTGGATAAATGATCGCAGGTGGACTTTGGAATCGACCCCTGCATAGTTGGAAATATTTGAGGCCACGTGGTCACCTCCTATCCAAGTATTGGTGATATAAAACTCTTGCAACCCTAATCGCTTGTCATTCTCCCTCTGAGGTTCACACTGGCGTTTGGGCTGTTCTGCAAGGTTTCATGGCGGCCGTGAGAGTGTTCTTCCTATTCTAGCTTGCTCCAAAACTTGGGTTAATGTTGTTGTAGTCCCCTGAGCTCAGTCTTATTGCTATCCTTCGTAGCTGTGGGTTTTTATTAGGTGAGAGTTTACTGGTGTGTTTGCTCTTGGCACGTAGTCTGTCCTTAGCTCCTTCTTGCCTTCCTCGTGGCCTATCACTGCGATAAGAAGCTAAGCTTCACTGTTGTTGGTTGTGCTCCATCATCGCCGTAGGGTTTGAAGATTTTGTATGAGAAATATGCAGTTGGTGACAGTCTCTTCGCTAGACTGTTCGATACTCTTATTTAAGGTAATTTTTGGTTTTCATTCCAGAATCGAAGACTCACAGTAAAATCATGTTTACAGTTAGATTTTTCAATAGTAAAAGAGTTTTGAATTCAACGCACAATATTGTGCTCTCTTTGCAAGAACTGGAGACTATTCTTGCAACACGTGATGAAGATAAAGCTGGCTGTCTTCGAGGGATCGTGGCTCCAATCCGGTAAGCCCTAGGTTCAACGAATGGGTTCTTACCCTACTTGTAACAAGGTTGTCGATGGTGAAACCCCGAGCTTGGAAGCTTGTCCAGTTTCGCCATTAGATATATGGTTTTCCTTTTTAAAAATGTAGTTGGTTCTACTCTGTTTACAAACCCTCACTATGTCATTGGGTTGTCTCAGCCTTGAGCTAGGTGTTGTAATTAGTTTAAGTTTCTAGCCTTACGGCCTGTCAATGTAATACATTGGTTTTTAAAAAGATTTTCTTCGAGCTTGGACTCGTTTTTGTAGTGATAATGTATAATGTGACTCTGTGTATGTTAGGGTTTCCCTGACCGACTATTAATAAAGAATTTTACTGTCTATTATATTTTGTAAATAGATTATTGTTTTTAATTAATACTGTAACCCAGTCATAGTGTATAATTTATAAAATTAACCTACGTGTTCGGAAAGAACAAACTAGGGTTTTCCTAAATGAAACCCTTGTCTAATTTAATTTTTCAATTTATTTTTAAATAGGTTATGTTACTTATTAATTCTTTTTTTTATTTAGTATTACAGATGTGTTATGATAATTTTAAGTTGTACCTGTACATTTGTCTTTTCATTTGTCCTTAAAAGGACTGTAAACAGTCTATAGTAGTTTAATGGCTTATTAATATAATAATCCAAATAAATGGATTCTAGCTTAAATGTTTTTATTTGTAAAGATTAAATTTGGTTTAGGGTTTCGACCCTGTAGTTTTACCTTTAAAGGTATAAACCTGTTTGATAATTATAAAACAGTTTTTTACATAGATAGATATTTATTTTTATAATAGTTATTAATCCTATTCTCATTGTTTTTATTTACTAAACTGACAGATAGAATTTATCTAGAGTTCTTTGCAAAGATAAGCGTAGATTCTGTAACTTAGTTTGCTCTTTATAAGTTAAGTACTTTAAATATAACCCTATTTAGTTTATAGTAATTATTAGTCTTAAATGAATTGATATTATTAGAAAATAAACTATATGATTAGTGGTTATTTTCTTTACTAAACTGAATGTTAACACTGTAACTTGACTGTGATTTTTCTGCTGCATTGCAAATAGTTACTAAGTAAACACAGAGAAATATAAACGTATCATTACACAATTTAACCTCCATAGTAATTTAACTTGAATAAAATTAACCTACTCTATGTAACTACAACATCTTGTCTACTAAGATATTCTCTTATCATCTTCATCCTTCTACCTATACTAGATTACTGCTATTTCTTTTCCAATATATTTACATAAATAAGCTTGTTAAAACATAAACATAGATAACCAGATCATTATTCTTTTTAATAATAACCTACATACTGAAATAAATTACTCTGCTACTACAAAATGTAGAACCATATCTATTATATTCTATCTCTAATCATATTCTTTCATCTACTGTAAATACTCTATCTATGCTGGAGTACGGCCTAGTCCTTCCAGGTGTGGAAAAACACAGACTAGAATTATTTTCCATTCTAACAATTTACAAACTGAATATTTAACATTCAATTAAGAGTCAGATTCAGATTTATCTATCTAACACAGTAAAACAAAATAATGTAGAACCTGATTAGGATAGACAACAACAGCGTTAGGAGGCCATTCCTACCTACCAAACTCCTGGAAAGCGCTCAAACAACGCTTCCTCAGGACCCCCGAGCCTGTTCCTGGTCTTCTTGGCTAAGAACTGGTGGAGCATGCAAACAGTAGACTGATCCAATAGCTCAGTAAAACACCCTGCACTCAGCAGTAATATCTTTCAGCTTAAAAGCTGCACTAGATCACTCAGTAGTTATCCCCTCAAACTCTTTCCACAATTCCCTTCCATTGAATTTCTCCGAAGTACATTCACCTGAATGATCACTTCTCTAGAATGAGCAGCCTCGGCTCTCTTCAATGGGAACTTTTATAAAGATTGCCTAGATCTTTTGGGTCAGTTTTCATTAATTGAGCCACCTACTCTGATTCCACTTTCTTGGGGAATCATGACCCCAAATGTAGGGAGGTTGCCACCTACAACAATTGGAAGTGGTTTGAGGATGCTGCCACATGTCTGTTTGCTCTCCACCCAGTCTCCTCCACCAATTTGACCAGTAAACACTCTTTTAACAGCTCTCCTAAGTTGTTGTCTCTTCCTTTATTTATTTATAATTAAATATTCATAATTACATTAAATATCCTTGACTCTGCTGAGTCATCAATTACAAATTAGCATAAAGTTTAACATATTGTCCTCAAATAAAAGCAAATAATATAACATCGTTTTTTCAAAATTGGGGCATGTGACAGCACTTTTGGTGTTGATTCTATCTTTGAGGAAGTTGTGGGTTTTTCTACATTTATGGTTTCCCCAAGGAAAAACACTGTGTTCATTGTCTCTTGTGTATGATTGTTGTGCTTGTTGTTATCTCAGTTAAAGATCATAATGTTATGCTAGCTTAATGTTAAAAATCTAACAACATTATTGATAAAGAACCTTCCAACTATGAAGAGGCAACAAAAAGAAAAGAATGGAAGGATGCTATGATCGAAGAGTATCAATCGATCATGAAGAACGATGTTTGGGATGTTGTTCCAAGACCAAAAGTGAAGTCTATTGTAACTCCCAAATGGATCTACAAGATCAAGCACGCTACAGATGGTAGCATAGAGAAACATAAAGCAAGATTCGTGGCTCGTGGCTTCTCCTAGAAAGAGGGAATAGACTATGAAGAAACTTTTGCACCTATAGCCAGATACACTTCCATCAGATCAGTACTTGCTCTGGCTGCAGTAATGAAGTGGAAGATACACCAGATGAATGTCAAGACTTCCTTCTTGAATGGTGTAGTGGAAGAGGAAGTGTATGTGGAGCAGCCACTCGGTTTTGAGACACATGACAGGGAGTCTCATGTGTGTATATTGAATAAATACCTGTACGATTTGAAATAGGAACCCAGGACATGGTATGGAAAAATTGATGGCTTCCTATCTAGTTTGGGATTTACCAAAAGTAAAGAAAATTCCAACCTTTACTACAAGGTTGAAGAAGGCAACCCAGTGATACTCCTACTATATGGGTTGATTGCTAATACTAAGAGGAAGCTTACTGTTGAGTTTGAAATGAAAGACTTGGGTATGATGCACTATTTTCTAGGCATGGAGGTGTGGCAGAATGCAGATGGAATCTTCCTTAGACAAGGGAAGTATGCAATAGAGATTCTGAAGAGGTTCGGGATGATGGAATGCAAGGCCATGACCACACCTATGGCATCGAACCTGAAGCTATTTATTGATGATTCATCAGAAGCAGTTGATGCACGATGTATCGTCAGATGATTGGGTCCTTGATGTACCTGACAAATACGAGACCAGATATTTGCTTTGCTGTGAACACCTTGAGCCAGTTCCTGATAGATCCGATACATGTTCACTTGATTACTGCAAAGCATATTTTGAGGTACCTGAAAGGTACAGTTGATTATGGGCTCAAGTACGAGGTGAATCAGAAGATTAACCTGGAGAGTTATGTTGATTCATATTGGGCAGGAAGTGCCATCGATAGGAAGAGCACTTCAGGATGCTGTTTCAGTATGAGATCAGGTGTGATCTCTTGGTTTAGCATGAAGCAGTCTTGTGTGGCACCGAGTACAGCTGAAGCAGAGTATGTCACAGCTTGTTCAGCTAGTTGTGAGGCAGTGTGGCTGAGAAAGCTACTGTCTGATTTATTTGATCTCCAGCTGGATGCTACTTGTATATATTGCGACAAACAGAGTTGTGTGAAGTTGTCTGAGAACCCGATGTTCCATGACAAGTCGAAGCATATCGAGATCAAATATCACTATATCAAGGATATGGTGCAGAGAGGAGCAGTGAAGCTCCAGTATGTTGTGACAGATGAACAGATAGCTGATGTATTGACAAAGCCATTGGCCAGAGTGAAGTTTGAGTACTTCAGGGAGAAGCTTGGTGTTCTCCAGATCGAGGTTCCCTCCAAGGGGAAATGATGAGTCCATGAGCCATTCTGACATGGTGAGAGGATTAGGTTCCTTCCATGGTCAGATGTAATGGTTGAGCCATTCTATCATGGTGAGATGATTGGTTCCTTCCATGTCAAATGTGAGTGCTGAGCCATTCTAATGTGACTGTAGGATTGGTTCCTACATGATCATATATAAGCGTTGAATGCCATTCTTGGAATGGAGGCACCTGGTCAATTACCAGGAATACTCAGCTTGGTGTTGAGATGCCATTCTCTAGGAGAATGGAGGCACCTGGTCAGTTACTAGGAATCCTCAGTCTGGTACTGAGAGCCCTTCCGATGCGGTGTGTTCTCACATGGTCGGATGTAAGTGCAAAGCCCTTCCAATGCAGTGTGTTCTCACATGGTTAGATGTAAGTGCAGAGCCCTTCCGATGCGGTGTGTTCTCACATGGTCAGATGTAAGTGTAGAGCCCTTCCAATGCAGTGTGTTCTCACATGGTCAGATGTAAGTGCAGATCCATTCTGATGCGATGTGTTCTCACATGGTCGAATATAAGTGATGAGCCATTCTGGCGTGATGTGTTTACACATGGTCATATGTGAGTTCCGGGCCTTTCTGACAAGATGAGGTCAGATGTGAGTGTTGGGTGTGCCTTTCTGACAAGATGAGTTCAAATGTAAGAGCTGGGCGGGCCATTCTGACTTAGGGTCAAATATAAGTGCTGAAGAAGACCTACATGGAGGCTAGGACTACAACCAGCATGAAAAAGGGCTGGCTCTATAGAAATTTCGGTGACGAGAAGAATCAAGAGATAGCACCATTTTGAGATAACACCTATGATGATGATCCAGACTTGATGATGATCCAGATCCCCTGATGAAGAAGACTTGAAGATGAAGAAGAATTAGACAACTTGAAGATGAAGACAACTTGAAGATGAAGATGACTTGAAGATGAACATGACAAGATGATCCAGTTGATACAGAGAAGAAGACCAGTGCTAAAAATTTGTGTCGATAGAATACCTTCCTAGTTAAGAGGGAGTGTTGATGTATTTGTAACTTCGGAAAGTATTCACTTGTATATTTCATGTATTGTACCCCGATGTTTGTTTCAGGAAGTATCTGTAATGTAATTGAGTCATGTCATGCCTCGATGTTCCCATCGGTAGGTTATATAATGTAAACAAGTCATGTCAAGTCATTGTGGGTAACCCTCCCATTGTTCAAGGGTTAAAGTCCCCGCAGTTGTGGGGCCCTAGGGTTATTAGACTCTCCTAGAGAAGTCAGCCTAGTGAGTTATTGTCAAGTCGGGAACTAGTATAAATAGAGAGTGAGCCTCTCTATTTATCACACACTGACTCACACTCAGTTGTAGTGCATAACTGAGAGAGAAGAAGTTGCTATGACAAGAGAGAGAGAGATTACTTCTTTCGGGAGATCATCTTACAATTTTTGGGGTTTTGATTTTGGTGCTGATTCTATCTCTGAGGAAGTTGTGGAGTTTTCTCCTTTATGGTTTTCCCAAGGAAAATATTTGTGTTCATTGTCTCATGTGTTTGATTCATGTGCTTGTTATTCTCTCAAATACGATCCTAAGTTAATGCTAGCTTAAATGATAAAAAATCTAACATTTTGTCCAAACCCACATGACTCACTAAGGGACATGTATATAATGAGATGAGTTCCAAACAAAAAATGATGGTATGTTAAAGGTTATGGAACTATTATTGGTATTCCATGGCTAGTCCCAATGCCAATAGGTGCCTAGTTTGAATCATCCTGGGTGAGGTGCACTAATATACGCCAATGAGTTTATTAGGGATTCCATCAAGGAATGTTGGGAAGCATCACGGATTTCCCTGCAAAGTTACCTCTGGAAAAAAAACACAAGGTTGCATTACAGACAATACCTAGGAAATGCCAAGTTTCTTTATACCAAACTAAATTAACCACCAAAAACTTGGATGTATATGTTGAATATCTAAATTTATACTTAAAATTTGTTAATATTCATCCAAGGAAACAAAAAAAAAATACTAAGCATATATATTGTTGTCATATCGATAAAAAATAAATTTTAAACCTAGTTGATGGGACCAAGGGACTAAGTAAGAGAATTAAAAAAATACATTTAAATCCCAAAGCTAATCATAAAGAAATCAAATGGTACTGCTAAATACATGAGATGTTGTATCCTATAAGTGGTTTAGAAATATGCGAGCTAAATACCAAAAAAAGGAATAAATGCATCTAACAAAGAGTTTCAGTTGCAAAAGTATAATATATATTATTGGTATTGGATGCTTCTTGCATCAAAGTCATCAACAAATAAGGGTTGTTCTAGCAATGGCATGATTTATATAAGCATCAGTAGGATATGGTTATAAAGGTTAGTTTAAACTCTATACTAAACAACAATCATAATAACATGCATAAGAAGCATCATCAAAAACTTTCAACAGGAATGTTTCTTGCAACAATTTTACTTCACACCCCTTAGAAATAGTTATGCACCATTCACTAACCTAAATGAACATATTTTTAATGATAAGGTTTGAAGTGATCTACATCCATTTTCAATGTGGAAAAGTGTTGTGTCAGTCAAGAGAGAAAGGTTGTCCAGGATGAGAGAATTCGGTGCACAACATAGAACACATATTGCTTCTAGGGCACTATCAATTAGCTTTCTACATTACAATTATCTAGTGATCAACAAACACCCTAAATAACACATGTATCAAACTAATGTAAGCACAAGATGTGCTCTGAAAGATATTCCACTATCCAAGTTATTTGAACTTAACTAATTAAAATCACTAAAGAAATTGAACCACTTAACCACAACCAAATAGAGAAATCTCTTTCAAGTCATAGCCTAGATAAGCGAGCAGTTTACTAACAAACTCATCGGTGACACCTGTTATCCCTACCAATGATAGCACTTCTATTTTTTGCATTTTTTTTAATGCAAGAAAAATATTGAAGGCTTCTAGCTGCTGACATGAATCCATACACAATTCCTTAATTATTGGTGCCAAATTGTCGCCATTAGGATTCATGCCATGTAATTTTTAAGGTCATTTATATCTTGTTACAGTCATTTCGATGATAATAGGGTTGTTTAGATGTTGTTACAGACATTTAGGTGCCATTAGAATCAATTAGGATCCAAAATAGCTACCACATGCATAATCATCATTGACATCCACATCGTCATCGTCATCATACAATAAATCAACATCATTGTCGTCGTCATAGTCATCATCAATGTCATCATCAATATAATTGTGATAATAATGAGCAAGGATCCCTACTACCTCACAAGAATGGATGATATATTCTTATACTTATCAAATCATATCCATATGCTCCATCATAATTATCGTAATGCATCATCGTCATGTTGTTAGGGCTAATCAGATTCCATTAAGGTCTATCAAATGTTGTTGGGGACACTCAAATTCCATTAGAGAAATTTAGGTGACATTAAGATAATTTACCCCTCATTAGGATTAATCAAGATCCGAAAGTGCCATGATTACGATCATTTAGGTGCCACTATGATAAATCAAGATCCAAAAGTACTATCATATGAACCATGATTATTGAAATTGACATTAATATATTTGGCATCATGTTGGATGTTTTTCGAACACGATTCCTAGCTCTAAACCTAGCGCAGTTCCTTTCAAAATTTCTGGCATTATTCCAGGTGCTATACCTAGCTCTATACCTGGCGCTATGTTGGATTTTTTCTAGGCGCAATTCTAAGCTCTATACTTCACACTATGTTGGATGTTTTTCATGCCAAAATTCATTGCGCAATTCCTGTCGTTAACCCTAGATTAATATATGGTAATATGCTATTCATGACGTTTTTTTGCAGGCTATTTTGGGCGTTATATGGGATTTTTTTTGGACGCTAATTGGGACGTTAATTGGGATTCTAATTAGCGTCCACAATAGTGCCAACTTTTAAAACGAGACGCTAATTGGGATGCTAATTGGGACGCTACTTGGGATGCTAATTGGGACGTTAAGTGGGACGCTAATTGGGATGCTAATTGGGATGCTAATTAGCGTCCAAAATAGTGCCACTTTTAAGAAGGGATGCAAATAACACCATTAAAAGTGCCACCCCGTGGAAAGTGTCCACTTTGTCCAAAAAATGATGAAAAATACACTAAAAGTGATAGTGGATGCTAAAAAAGAAGCTAAAAGATACGCTAATCACAGGGTTTTGTTGTAGTGAAATGGCCCAACAAAATTCCAAATGAGGCACAAAAAATACATTTTTTAGGTTCTACGAAATATAATATTGTCGACATCGTTCCAACATCATTATGAAGCTCTCAATATGACCTTTTATGATCCCAAACATCATCCAGTTGTCGAAGTACACCTCAACAAATTTAAGAATAAAGTATTTGAAAGCAGCCACTACTATTTTGGAAAAGATAGCAGGATCATTCTTGAGTCCAAATGGAATTATGTATATTAAAAACAAACCCACTCCATCGCAAAGGTTTTCTTGTATTGATAATCCTTCACGATCCTGATCTGTTGGTAGCCAGAGAACCCACCAGTGAATGAATAGACTTCTTAACCCCTGACACTCTCCAATACTTCATTTGTAAATGGAGTCGGAAATGGGTCATGTAAGCAGGCATCATTCAACTTCCTTAGGTCGATGCAAATACATACTTCACCAGCAGTTTTCTTATCCTACACTACCATCGGGCTGATCCACTCAGATTCTTCAATCATTTTTATGATACATGCATCCAACATTCGATCTAACTATATCTTAATTTTTTATTTCTATCACAGATTCAGTCAATATGGTCACTTCTTCACAAGATTTGCATCAGGATTTAATGGTACCTTCATCTCCCCAAGGTCCCTGACAATCCCCTTCATCTCTGAAAATTTTGTAGGGAACAGATCCTAAAATTAATGCAGTAGGTCTGTGATCTTCCTGACAGTTTCATTGTCTCAATAATATCCAATATTGGCAAACTTCGGATTCTCTGGAGGCCCAATATTTAATTTCTCCATCAATCTCTGCCATTGAGGCCATTATGAGATAGATTTTTTATGTGTGACCCACCATCTGACAGGTGTAGCTTTCATTGCAAAGTCCAGGGCAGACAAGCGTTGATTATTGTTGGCTGCTATGGGCAGACCCGGGTTTACTATTACCAACCAACAACACCCCTAGATCACTGGCCCTTTCAGCGACAGACCACAAAGCAACCTGAAGTCTCACCCGAAGTGACTCTAATGGGTTGGCCAAGGACTCAAGTGTCTTGGACCGGGTTATGTGGCAATCCCACTGGTGTCTCGCAGCTCTCCCAGCTGCGGTCTCTCCTCTGCGTGTCGCACGATCTCCTGCTCGCGTCGCGCGATTTCCTCGTCTCGCAACTCTTCTAGCCGCAGGATATTCCTTTATACCGCCACGCGATTCTCTCCTGTGGCGCGCACTTTCTCAGACCCACGATATCTCCAACCTTATCGCATCGCCGCGCACGGTGCGACACGCAGCTCCTGCCCAACGCTAAGTCCTTTACCTGCGGTATCGCGCACCACAGCTCCTCTGCCGATGCGGTATCACCTCTCTGTGATATCCTATCTCCGCAGTTTAGCGCACTTAGCATTGATCGTGTCGACGTGCAAGACTTAACATACAAGGCTATTCGATACAGCAATAGAGACTGTTATACGCAAAGCATAAATGAACCATAAACAGCGTGCCAAAGATGTTAACCTATATTTACTCTTCTATATTGCTGTGAACTGATTAACACATCCATTCATTAAACTCTAAACAAGTCCACAAACTGATTGAGAAATGCATAAGTAAACATAACACATAAACCAATCACATAACACTGATTTTAACGTGGTTCACCTCCAGGATGGAAGTTACGTCCACAGAACTGTGTTTTTATTATAGCTCAGGGGAAGGTAAAACACAGTTCTGCTGCACCGCATATGCAGCTTAAGATCTTCTCTCTTAGATCTCTTTTCTCGGTTATATTGCTCTCCTACAATATACTCTTCCCTCTCTGTCGATCCCTGCGGATCTTTACATACATGTTCTATAAGCCAGCTACTGGTTACCGTAAGATTGCTACCGCTGATAACAGAACCAGAGCTAGGCTTTTACAACAGTCTAATAATCTACAAAACACTACTAACTAACAAAATGACTAGCTAGCTCTTCAACCCGCCAACCCTTTTACAATACAAAATATATTCTTATATAGGCAGCCCGAAGGTCTTGCCATTACAACACTGTGGGCCTGTCCCAACAGTAACCCAAACCCTAACTAGTGACAGTCAGCCATATATGTACTTGAGGTAGCCGCTTTCCGTCACACCACAGCTCTCTGCAGTCTTCCATGCTTCTCGGCACTGATCATGGGTACTATGCACCGCTTCTCTTTTCTGTCCTTTGTCTTCAATGCTTCAGCCTCATTGCTCCTTCTCCTTTATGAGGGTCGTTGAGCCCTCCTGTCTTCCACCGCTGCCTTCAATGAAGTGGTTGAGCTCTCTCTTCTTGGCCGCTTAGGTACCGTTGCCTTCTTGACTTTTCTATCTTAAAATTCATGGTTTCCGGCTTTACTCTCCAGCTGGAAACGTGCTACGGCGTCGTAGCTCTGTCTTAACTTCTTTCCGTCAAAAGTTATCTTTCTGCCAAAACTAGTAGCTTCTTCTGTAGCTGCGGGACCCTGCTCCAACAGTCCCCTAACACTTACTTGTGGCTCGTCCTCGAGCCACCTACAGCTGGCTTCTCCTGCTGTAGCTTTGCCTTGGCTTCCTGTGAAGCCCTCTGCAACCTGTCACGAAGTCCTGTGACTTCCTTCTGCATCACTTCGACACTCTCTTTATAGTTTATGTAACTTGATTCATTGGGCTCTCTTATCCTTCCTGCCCAATGTCATGGTTTCGCTCTCTTCGCTCCTGAAACCTTTTAAGAGCCTGCTAGTGTTTGAGAGGTTTTCTACAGAGATCCTTTCCTCTTTATCTGGGTTAGAACTTTTATCACAAGGAAATTCTATATCTCCGAGCCTTCTCAAACATTTCATTCAATCTGGAGCCTCGTATATGAGGGAGGGGCAAACCATGAATTCCGTTCCGAGAACAAGCCTTTGCCTGCCTCCAGGAATTCGACCGACTGCTGGGTTTGCTGTCCTCTTCCACTTCTCTTCTCTTCGAAGTGCTCCAGGTACCGATGCTGCCTTCTGATCATCATATTTTTGTTGCATTTCCTCCGCAATATTTAGTGCTTTTCTTAGCTGATCAGATAGGTTGGCGACCTTCTCCCATTGCTTTCTTTTTCTCATTTTTACTTTCCACCTAGCGGGATATTTCTTCTCATCATTCTTCTGCTCTGCTCTCTTATCTTCAGTGATCGACTCAGTGTTCTTCTTCTTCTTAGCAGAGATTTTGGTGACAACTTCTACTTCTGGTGCTTAACTCTTCATCCTTAGCGGCTGTTTGATTTGTGCTGTACTTAATTTCACAACCCTGGGCGACGTCGTCATGGCGGACCTACGGCCACCAGGGTCAAAGCGTCTCAGCATGCCTTCTAGAGGTTCGTCCTCGAACATAACCCACTCAGTAAAAATAGCGGACGTGCACTGGCTGTAACTTCTGAAAATCACAGCGCTCTGTAACCACTTAACTCTGGACACAGAACTCTGAACAACTTAACTCTATGGCTCTCGGGTTTTCTGCAAATGTAACCGTCTCAATTGAATACTTTCTACTTTTATGCCCAATACGATAATCCCGGACGCAACGGTCATCTAGAATGGATCTGTCGGTCGTCATTAATGCCTGGACAAGACGACACCCTCCATCCGTTCCCTAATAAATGCGGAAATCCGATCGAATTTCCCTCGAAGCGTGTGTGCACAGGCGTCGGTCTCGTCGGAGATTTTCCAAATCTGGAAACATTAATTATACTGCTGCCAAATCTACGGTAAGATATACCGTTCATTACCTCATTAACTACCTGTCAGCTGCTGACTTGACTGGCCTTTGTCGTTTTGCAAAACTGAGTACGTGGCACGGGGAAACATCGCGCTGCTGCGATGCGACTCCACATCACCTGCATAAAACAAAGTTGTTGTTGTTGTTGTTGTTTTTTTTTTTTTTTTAATCGGCCGGTGTAGACTTGTTCCCGGTGCGATGCCTCATTTCAACTACACTGGACATCTGCGCCACCATAAACTGGCTAAGCTAGGTTGAGAGGTGGGGTGGCTATCACTATAGGGATTAAGCCTACTGCCATTAATCCATGTGGGAAAAAGATCCCCATTCAGCTGGCTGAGCTGAACGGCACCTCCCTCTGTGACTTGCTGTATCTGATATGGCCCCAGCCAATGTGTCTTGAACTTCCCTGGAAACTTAATGAATTTGCTATCATAGAGGAGCACTAGGTCTCCCATCTGGAAAGTCTTATTCTTAATGTGTCTGTCATGCCAAGCTTTTTCTCATGCCTTCTGCACTTTCTTATGGAATCCAGCAATGAATCTGTCTTCTTCTAAGGAAAGCAGCTGTGCTAGCCTTTCCTCAACTGTGTCTATATCAGTCATCCCGGTAATCTGAACGATTCTTAAGCTGGGAAGAATATACTCCATAGGCATAACAGCCTCCTGCCCATACACCAAGCTGAAAGGTGTATATCCCGTAAGTTTCTTGCATGTGGTCCTGTACGCCCATAATACAGCGTTAACTCTGAGGTCCCAATCATTCCTTTGGCTATTGCAGATCTTAGTAAGAGCATTTTCTAAAATCTTATTAAAGGCCTCCACCGTACCATTAGCCTGTGGGTGGTAGGGAGTGCTCTTATGGTGTTGAATCTAGAATTCTTCTGTCAATGCCTCAATAGTGTTGTTCAAGAAATGTGTGCCTTGATCACTCATCAAAATTACTGGGCATCCAAATCTACTGATGATGTTTTCAAAAAGGAACTGTGCGTCTATGGCAGCATCGCAATTTCTTACTGCTTTGGCCTCTGCCCATCTAGTGAGGTACTCTGTTCCAGTGATAATATATCTCGCACCAGTGCGTTTTCCTGGTGGGTTGATAGGACCCACAAAATCTATAGCCCATTTGTCAAATGCGCGCAACGTGACCTGCGGTCGCAGCGGCATTTCATTGCGTCGCGAGGGTTTTCCTACCCTTCGACAGATATCGCAACATCTGCAAAAGTCCTTGGTGTCTTTATACAATTTAGGCCACCATAATCATGCCTCTAGGATTTTCTGCGCAATCGGCTTTCCTGCGAAATGACCTCCTGCGGTTCCTGTATGTGCCTCTCTGATAATAGCGTCTTTTTCGTGCGGCATCACACATCGGCGCAGAACTTCATCCGGGCCTAACTTGTATAGGTGTCCTGCGATGAGGGTGAAGTTTGCTGCTTTAACAACCAACGGCTTCTTTTGCTGCTTAGTAAACTCGTCAGGTGCTACTCCCGTAGTGAGGAATTGAATAATATCGGCATAGTACTCGTTTGCGATCTGGATGGAAAACAGTGGCGCATCTGGCAGATTTTCATCTAGGTTACTTGGCTCTTCTCCTGAGTCTATCCTCGACAGATGATCAGGTCCTGCGTTCAGTCTTCCTGGTTTCACAATGATTTCAAAATCATACTCCTGAAAGAGGAGTAACCATCTGCAGATTCTCCCCCCTAACACTGGCTTATTGACCAAATAATTTAACGTGGAATGGTCAGTGAACATCTTAAATGAGGCACCCAACAGGTAGTGCCTAAACTTCTGGAGCGCGTACACCATAGCTAGGCCTTCTCTTTCAGTTGTGGTGTAGTTCTTTTCTGCTGTCGAGAGCTTTCTGCTAGAGTATGAGATAGGATGGCCAATTTCCCCTTCTCCTGGTTGTGTTAAAACAACCCCTAATGCGATGCCAGACGCATCCACATGTACATGAAATGGCTTAGTCCAATCTAGAAATACTAAGATGGGTGCTGTAACCATCTTTTCCTTAAGTGTGTCTAGACTCTGCTGACATTCCTCATTCCATAGGAATTTTACATCTTTCTTGAGCAATTTCTCCATTGGTGCTGTAATCTTTGCGTAGCCCTTGATGAACTTTCTATAGTACCCGGTATGACCAAGTACTGTCCTCAGTTGCTTGACTGAGTTGGGTGCTGGAAGGTTTACAATGATGGCAATCTTCGCAGGATCTACCATCAAGGCTTGTCTGCAAACAATGTGACCCAACAAAATACCAAATGGTGCACAAAATATACATTTCTTCAAGTTTAGAGAGATCTGATACTGCCTACATTTCTCTAGCATCAGTCTTAAGTCTCCTATATGTTTGTCGATTAGTCCAAATACAGTCCAATCATCAAAATATACTTCTAAGAATTTATGAATGTATTCTTTAAATACAGCAACTACTACTCTAGAAAATATAGTTGGTGCATTCTTAAGACCAAAGGGCATTACCGTATACTGGAACGAGCCCCATTCTGTTGCAAAGGTGGTCTTGGACCGATCTTCTGGATGTATTTTGATCTGATGGTACCCTGAAAAGCCGTCAGTGAAGGAGTAGACCTCCTGTCCTCCCACATTGTCTAATACCTCATCAGTGAACGGTGTCAGAAATGGATCGTGAAGCGATGCATCGTTGAGCTTGCGCAGATCGACACAGATCTTGATGTCTCCTTTTGTTTTCTTTTCTTGTACGAACATGGGGCTAACCCATTCGCTTTCTTCTACCGGCTCAATGATGCCTGCTGTTAGCATCTTATCTATTTCGTCCTTTACTTTCTCTTTGTAGCTCGAATTCAATCTGTATGGGCGCTGCTTAACTGGTCTAGCATCCTCCTTCAATGGTATCCTCATAACTCCCATGTCTCCAACTATTCCCTTCATCTCTGTGAACTTGGTGGGAAATAGGTCCTGATAGTTATGTAACAAATCTGCTATCTGTCCGACTGTTTCATCGTTCCAATAGTCTCCAATAGAGGAAAACTTAGGTTCTGCGTCTGTGCCAATATTGATCTTTTTAATCTTGATAGGCTCGGTGATTGCTGGAATCTCTAACTGTGGTCCCCCAACATTGCGAGTTCCTTCTGACTCCGGAATGTTGGTGTTGCGAGGATTCTCATCCTCATCCTTATCTTCATTGTCCGACTTTGCTGCGAAATTATAGCACTCAAGCGCGTCTTGCAACTGGATGGCCCACTCAGGTTGAGCCTGCTCTGGGATGGTACAGTCTTCGAATATCTTGATCTTAATTATGTCTAGGGCCTGAGCAACACTTGGATGTTCTGATTCAAACACGAAGGTGAGTAGGAAACTGTTTGTCATAAATGACCATGTGGTCGTCCCTTTGTGCAACTCGGTCTCTATGTACCAGTTCCTTGGAACTGTGTCTAATGTGTGAATGAATCTATGAACCCATTCATCCTCGGGAATGTCCAACCAGTTCTGTTCACATGTCTGGATGTGTGTCCTGGGGTCAGTTTCTCCTGTGTACTTCTGCTGGACATACTCTCTGTCGACAAAAAACCTGATCGCCATCAATATTTTAATATCATCCCATGATGCGATATTTTCTTTATGCGCATACCACCATCTTACAGGTGTGGCTCGTACTACAAGGTCCATAGCTGCGATCCTCTGCTCATAAGGAATCTGTTGCTCAAACTGCTCAAAGAAGTCCTGGGTATCTGTCAGACCATGATATGATGGAATCTCGGTGATCTCTGCGCCAATCCATCGTAGTGACTTACTCATAAACGCACATCTGCGCGCTGAGACTTCGTAAAGTCTGTTCTACCAGTTTTCTAGGCCCACATCGGAATCCAATGCGCATGAGTTGTCACATCGCCAACTAATGTTCCCTTCTGCTGTTGGATTGATGTAGTCATTCTGGTTCGCAGTCATCTGGTAGAGACTGTCTATGTTATGTGCCTCTTCCTCTGCTCGGATGGGTTCAATGTATCTAGGACCCTGGTGAGGATCCAACGGTGCGATGACCCGGATCTGCGCATCCTCAAAGGTCATTTGTCTTCTCTTTAGGTCAATGACAGCCTTGCTACCGATCGCCCAATCGATACTTAATAATGCTGGATACGGATGACTGTCGCCAATGATTTCTATAACCTCGAAGTCCGCAAAAGTGCGAACTCCATCAATGTCAACTGGCACCTGTGGCAGTCGACCCAATGGTGATACTCGCTGCTGATTGGCTAATCTCAGGTGGATAGGGGATCTGACTAACTGAGGGCTACCCATCTGTTCCCTTGTCTGCTTAGTTAGAACGTTCACCTCTGATCCCAGATCTAAGATGACTTCATCCATTTCGAACTCTCCAATCTGTGTTGTGAGCTTCATCTCTCTTCCAGTCCTTGTGTGTCCTGTAATGTTATGAACAGCGCGGTGTGCACTGCCTGAGAGAGAGGGTTGCTGATACTGATCTATGATGCGCTGTAGCTCGCTGATAGATTTTTCATTTCTCAAGAGTTTCAAGCAACTGCGAAGGAAGGATTGTATACTTCCTGTCGATTCGTCCTCGTCGCATCTTCCTGATGTGGTATTCTGCAGTATCTGTTCAGGGTTATCCCCTAGACGGCGGTACCTGCGATCCTAATTGCGTAGGTTCATCAAAGGAAGCCTTGGCTTCATGAAATGTCTCTTTATTCTTCTGTAGGTCGAGTGCTGTTGCTTTACTAGGAGCTCTGCGCACCCACTCCTGACTTGTGTTCTTTTTGGTCTCCTGCGATGTCCCACTGGTGGAAGCACCGCTACGAGTCACAATATTGACTCTTGGTTCTGGTTCTGCCTGCTCAGCAGCAATAAGCTGGATGTTTTGGTGTACTGCTGGCTTAGGGTCTTTGATCTTAGCTATCAAGGTAGGGCACTCCTCTATGGTATGATCATAAGATTTGCAGTAATTACAAGTAGTTGTGGGGCTCTGACAGTCCCTAGCATAGTGTCCTACAACTCCACAGTTATAACAAGTGATTGGTCCACGACCATGGCCAAAACCTTCTCCTCTGCAGAAGCCTTCTCCTCATGCAAAGCCTCCTCCACGGCCTCGTCCTCTGAATCCTCCTCCACGGCCACCATACGTCGGATCAGGCTGTGTTCCTGCTACTGGACCCTGTGTTTCTGCTTGGACTCTGTATGCGTCATGTTTTCTATCTAACATGAGATCATAAGCTCGGCAATTCTGTTCATCATGTCCGACAGAACTGCAGAAGACACAGTATAGGTTCTTAGGTGTCTGTACATACTTCTGAAGCAAAGGGCATTGCTGAGGTGGGTGTCCTTGTGTTTTGCATATTTCACACCATGGCCCTTGCATTCGTGGTAAGGGGTTAGGAGCCCCTGACGCTAAGTATTCTACAAAGACTGGACAGTTATCTTTGGTATGACCCTGTGCTCTACATCGTAAGCACCATATGTCTTGCATAACCTCTTTTCCTTTCTTAAGTTCATGTATCTGTAACGTGAGGTTGGCCAACTGGTTCTGTAGAGTTGTCATGCCTGCACTGGTTTCAGCTAAGGGTGAAGCTTCTAGCTTCATTGCCATCTCCAACGTGTCATCCTGCGTCTGGAGTTTCTACTACATTAATGGCAATCTGATGTGAGGGAGCAGTGCTGCGATAAACCATTCCTTATGCTGCTCCGACGCAAACTCAAAACTTACTTGGTCTATAAGAGCTTTGAATTTCTGGTCAAAGTCCCATACTGATTCTGATGGTAGCTGCTTAATATCCTTGAGCTCTGTAATGCACTGAGACTCATACTTAGGTTTCTTGAACTCTTTAATCATGGCGTTCTTGACCTGGGAAAGTGTCTTGGGTAGTGTGGTATACTTTATGTACCATGTTAAAGCTCGATCTCTGAGTGTAGTGACCAACTGTACAAGTTTAAGGTTATCATCGTTGATTGTTTTAATGGTCCACATAGCTTCACATAGAAACCAATGTTGTTCCGGGTCCTCTGCTCCTGTACCCTTAAAGGTAGGTAGCTTCATATCATCTCCCATTCTATTTCTCTGTGGTAGGTTCTGATTGACTGGGTTACTTCCACTCAGCGGTGTAGGTGAAGGTGATGTAGCTGTAGCAGGTACTGTCTGTGAGCTACTGGATGGAGTACCTACGGGATTACTCTGAGTCCTAGTTTGTTTCTGTGGGGTATAGGGATGGTAAGGAATACCCCCCTCCGGTTGTTCTGTGGTACCAGGACTCAGTTGCTTACTATTTTCTGAGCTATCTCCAAATACAGGAGAACCGAAAGCTACTTTATATTTCTTGCCACTGCGTGTTCGTCCAATGTCATCAAAATCACTTTCAAACTCTTGTGACATTACTATCTGTACTTATTCATCTGAAATCATGTCCATTACTCCTTTTTTATGTAGCAGCATCTTAATGGACAAGTTTAGAGATTTTAGGTACTTACCACGATATCCTTTGAAGAAGTACCGCTCAGCCTCGCTGAAGCTTTTTCTCTGGTCAACTGCAAATTCTGTTACAAAGCCTCCTAACACACTCGCAAGCCAGAAGTCCACTGCTCTCGTAAGTGGATTGTCGAGTCTCTGTACGGTCTGAATCAGCTCCGGTGTCCAGACAATATTTCTTTTCTTCTTGAATATGTTCCTATATGTCAACTTGGATAACCAGTCGAAAAGCTCGTTTCCATAGGTCGCAAAGAATATAGCGTGTATATCTGAAGCGATATGCTTTTGTAACCAATCCTCTGTGCTCAGTTTAGGGCTCTGATTTTCTTTCTGGGCAAACTCCCTTAGGTTTGAATCCAGCCACTGGTGAAACTCTTCTCTAGTAGGATGCCAACAGAACATTAGCGCTCAGTTGTTCAAAACCGGCAACGAAACCATTTGTTGGCTACTATGGGCAGACCTGGGTTTACTATTACCAACCAACAACACTCCTAGATCACTGGCCCTTTCGGCGACAGACCACAAAGCGGCCTGAAGTCTCACTCGAAGTGACTCTAATGGGTTGGCCAAGGACTCAAGTGTCTTGGACCGGGTTTTGTGGCAATCCCACTGGTGTCTCGCGGCTCTCCCAGCTGCGGTCTCTCCTCTACGTGTCGCGCGATCTCCTGCTCACGTCGCGCGATTTCCTCGTCTCGCAACTCTTCTAGCCGCAGGATATTCCTTTATACCACCGCGCGATTCTCTCCTGCGGCGCGCACTTTCTCAGACCCGCAATATCTCCAACCTTATCGCATCGCCGCGCACGGTGCAACACGCAGCTCCTGCCCAACGCTAAGTCCTTTACCTGCGGTATCGCGCTCCGCGGCTCCTCTGCCGGTGCGGTATCACCTCTCTGTGATATCCTACCTCCGCGGTTCAGCGCACTTAGCGTTGCTCGTGTCGACGTGCAAGAATTAACATACAAGGCTATTCGATACAGCAATAGAGACTGTTATACACAAAGCATAAATGAACCATAAACAGCGTGCCAAAGATGTTAACCTATATTTACTCTTCTATATTGCTGTGAACTGATTAACACATTCATTCATTAAACTGTAAACAAGTCCACAAACTGATTGAGAAATGCATAAGTAAACATAACACATAAACCAATCGCATAACACTGATTTTAACGTGGTTCACCTCCAGGATGGAAGTTACATCCACAGAACTGTGTTTTTATTATAGCTCAGGGGAAGGTAAAACATAGTTCTGCTGCACCGCATATGCAGCTTAAGATCTTCTCTCTTAGATCTCTTTTCTCTCTTATATTGCTCTCCTACAATATACTCTTCCCTCTCTGTCGATCCCTGCGGATCTTTACATACATGTTCTATAAGCCAGCTACTGGTTACCATAAGATTGCTACCGCTAATAACAGAACCAGAGCTAGGCTTTTACAACAGTCTAATCATCTACAAAACACTACTAACTAACAAAATGACTAGCTAGCTCTTCAACCCGCCAACCCTTTTACAATACAAAATATATTCTTATATAGGCAGCCCGAAGGTCTTGCCATTACAACACTGTGGGCCTGTCCCAACAGTAACCCAAACCCTAACTAGTGACAGTCAGCCATATCTGTACTTGAGGTAGCCACTTTCCGTCACACCACAGCTCTCTGCAGTCTTCCATGCTTCCCGGCACTGATCATGGGTACTATGCACCGCTTCTCTTTTCTGTCCTTCGTCTTCAATGCTTTAGCCTCATTGCTCCTTCTCCTTTATGAGGGTGGCTGAGCCCTCCTGTCTTTCGCCGCTGCCTTTAATGCAGTGGTTGAGCTCTCTCTTCTCGGTCGCTCAGGTACCGTTGCCTTCTTGAATTTTCTTCCTTAAAAGTCATGGTTTCCGGCTCTGCTCTCCAGCTGGAAACGTGCTACGGTGTCGTAGCTCTGTCTTAACTTCTTTCCGTCAAAACTTATCTTTCCGCCAAAACTAGCAGCTTCTTCTATAGCTGCGGGACCCTGCTCCAACAATTGTCTGTAACTTTTTCTTCAAATTCTGTAAGAAAATATGTCAGGTTAGGTAAACCTTCATATGTCGGTAAATCATTTACCTCGATACCTACTTGTCTCACAGAATGTGTAATTCTTATGCATTCCTTAAAAATAAAAAATAAATAAATAATACAAAAAATATTGTTTTAAAAGAAGAAAAACAATGCAATCGGTTTTGCAATTTTTCCAAAGCTTCTCCAGAATCTAATGTGCATGAACTAACGTTATGCCAACTGAGATTTCTGTCGGCCATTGGATTCACATAGTCTTCCATTTTAGAATTAATTATATATATATATATATATATATATATATATATATTGTCGATAAGGATTAGTAACATCAAAAATTTCAATCACTTCGAAGTCAACATACATATTGAGTCCTTCTATCTCGACAGGCACCTAAGTCAGTCGACCGATAGGTAGTACTTTCAACTGATTTTCAAATATGAGATGGATAGGATACCATACAAGTCTCGTCTTCCCCATACTCTCCCAAGTATGTCTAGTCATAATGTTAACATCAGATCCCAAGTCCAGAATAATATAGTACATGTCGTAATCTCCTATTTGGTCAATCATTCTCAGTTCTTGATCAGTCTTCAAACTTTTCCCAATACGACTAACCCTTTTTTTTTGTCACGCCTCTTCTTGAGGTTTTCTATCAAAGCTATCAATTCTGTTGCAACATATTTATCTTTTATTAGTGCTTAGAATCTTCTAAAGAATTCTTTTAGCTTACTAACATTTTATGTCGGTTGCTTTTGGAACAGCTAGTCAAATCTATCAAGAATTCCCAATATTGGTCCTTCAGGTGGTATAGCAGCAGAATTCGATGCTTGATTCCTTTCAATTAATTCTTGTCTTGCATCCAAGAATACTTCCTTTTCTTTTTGGATGTAGAATGGTTCCTTCTTTTTTCTTGTTGGTCGCACCTGCGGTTTTCCATATGGTGTTTCTTGATCTTCCCTAGTCGCAACACCTCCTCTTTTTATGAAAACAATATGTGGATCCCTTGGATATTATGATTGGGGTTTGGATTGGGATTATACGATGGATTCTAGTTTCCCACATTCTCATTCTTCCATCTCACAATCAACAAAGAACATTCCTCGACAATATGATCAAAATATTTGCAGTACGAACATGTCTTAGTAGGACTTGTGCATTTCCTGGAAAATTTTCCAGGACGCCCACAATTGTAACATATAATTTGGACT
>LPNX010227340.1:410998-505561 GCA_001517045.1 Pseudotsuga menziesii | reverse complement strand
ACAGCTCCATATTCAGTCTCCATTGTTGATAATTTGCATGATCAATTGTTAATTGCTGTGAGTGAAATTAATCTACTGCAGGCCTGAATTTCTACATCTTCTACAACCAAATCATCCTCCTTGTCCTCAGCCTCTAAAAATTCCACCCCTTGGGTTGAGGGTATTGTTATTGCGGGTACTGGTTATGTGGATATTGGGCCTAAGGATACTACGCCTATGGATATTGATACTAAGCTTGCTCAACCTACATCTTCTCATCGTTCTTCATTAAATAGGTATCAATTGTTTTCTCCTGCAGTAGTTTATAGCTCTGTAGTCTTTCTCATCATGGCCTATTGATTTGCAGAATTTACAGTATAAATTGGTCCACGCACTTACGATCTTCTGTAAGTATAAGCATTATTCTGACCAATTCCCTCTAGTTTGACATATTCTACACCAAGGAATCCCTCGTGTATTTATTGGCTTTGGTGCTCCCGATGCGACATAATTCATAAATAATGGGAAGTTGTATTTTTGGTGCCCTTCGATTCTACATCTGGTACAACATATTTCTTCTTGGAATTCCTTCCCCTTCTTTATATCCTGAAGTTGTAGTGTAATGTTGGCTATTTTCTACTAGATTTGCATCATTCCTGCACCAGTCTCTCCAACCGATGAGGATTCCAACTTCATATCCAATTCCATAGCCTCTTTATGAGATACAATATTTTGATGCATCAAAGGAATCCAAATGTGTGGTAACAATTCCACAACGAACCATTCTTTGTGTTGAACGTCTAACATTTGAAATATTACTTTGGCCATCAGTGTCTTGAATCTCTGGTCAAAGTCCCAAATAGACTCCGTAGGAAATTGCTTAATTTATTTTAAGTTTGTAATACACTGCGACTCAAATTTGGGTTTTCTGAACTCATCTATTAATCCTACCCATATTTGATCTAATGTTTTATGTGAGACTCCTGTCGGAACCACGAAGAATTTCATGTACCAATCCAATGCACAACCTCTAAGGGTTGTGATCAATTGGTCTTTCTTGATGGCTTCATCTTGGACCGATCGCACAATCCACATGGATTCGCATGGAAATTGATGGTATATAGGGTCTTCTAACCCATTTCCATTAAATATTGGCAACTTTATATCATTCTCGGCCATTATATTTGTTCTTAGTACTGCCAGATTAAATATTTGGATAGTGGGAGTCCCTTGTCTGGTATTCCCACTATTATTGTTACTTCCATTAACAAAACCACTGGGTGATGAGTTTCTAGATCTTACCTCTGGGGATGTACGTGAGGTCATGGGTATGTCATACTTGTACTCTAGGTCTATAGATTCTTCTTCATCTTCTTTTTCAGATATAGTCTAGTGTTCCTCTTCCTCGTCCTAAGCACCTTTGTCGAAGTGCGACACCAATTTGTAGTCCTATCCTCTGATCGCATTACAATGTCTTCTAGTCGCAACCCTTCTTCTCTTTCTCGACTAAAATCTTCTGCCACTTATTATTTGTCCACCTTCTAGTTAAGCTTCGCTATCACCAGGAAACATATCACGTTACTCTACTCCATTTTTCTAAACTTCTCTTGTGACATATCCCAAGTCTTCATGCACAAATATTTATTCATCTAACTCCATTCTCAGGATCCCTTTCTCACATACGAGCATCTTAATCCAAGTCTTTAGATATGTCAGGTATCATCCTCTAGGTCCTTGGAAAAATTCTTTTTCGGATTCACTATATGACCTTATAGTGTCAAAAACACTTTCAGTGATGTATCCTTCCAAAATACTGTCAACCCAATCGACAGCCAAAGATATAGTGTTGCTAATACTTTTCAGCCGCTGAATCAGCTAAGTGCTCCACTCTATTGGTTCTCCTCCTTGACAATTTTTCTTTTGTGTCGCAAACTTTAACAACCATTCGTACAACACAATGGGAAATTCGCTAAAGAAAATATCATGAATATCGGTATAAAGGTGTCGCTCCAACCACTCTATTGGGTTCAATCGGGAGCCTTCACTTTCTTCCCATGAAAACTCTAGTGCCCTAAAATCCTACCAATCTTGAATTTCTAGCTTCCTTGGGTGCCACAACATGTCTCAACCAAAATTATTCACGGTACCACCAACATAGCCATTTGTTGGAGAGATTCCGGTTGACCCAGGTTTAGATCCATTTTTTCATCAACAAAGCCAAAGATTTTGGCCCGACAGAGTAGGACCGCGTCCGCAACACCTGCAACATAGATGCAATCTCACCCGAGATATCTATTGGGAACTTCCAAAACCAGGTTTCTACAATTATGTGGGGACTTCTATACTTACAGTACTTCATAAAATCACTCGACCAAATGCAGGAATTATACTTCTTTCTCTCTTTTTATTCATTCAAGATAACATTCTACTCATCCGTTGACACATATCACAACATTTAACATAAAATACTTATCACATATTCAATCTATTAGCGGTGCAACATCTCTCTCTCTCTCTCTCTCTCTCTCTCTCTCTCTCTCTCTATCTATCTATCTATCTATCTATCTATCTATCTATCTATATATATATATATATATATATATATATATATATATATATATGGGTTTATTCATAAACAGACGTTGTGCAACATATTCATATCTACTAATTCACAACATGCATGCATTCGACATAAACATAATTATCAAATACACATAGAGACAACATTTAACGTGGAAACCCATCCGGGAAAAACCATAAAGGTGCTCTTCATCTAACATGAGAAATCGGTTAGCAGCTTTCGTCTAAGCACTCAACTTGCAAGCCCTTATTTAGGAGTTCTTTACAATTCATACAGACTTCTCTCCTGATCTCATGCTCTCTGGTTTTGGGTCTATGTATTTCTCCTCTTCTTCTCTCAACTGTCGATCCACACATGGACTGGATCGATTCTCTTGCTAAACATCTCTCTTCTCTCTTCACCCTAGCCCCTCAATCCCTGACTAACAACAAGCTTCGAGCCACATGTAACCCACACACAGCTTGGGTTCTCCCTTTTATAATTTTTAACAATTCTTAGTCAACCAACTCTTTTATGTTAGCCGATAGGCTATCATTTCTATTTTTGTACATTTAGTTACAACTAAAAATAGGCACTATCAGCCGAAAGTACAATAATTCTATATTACCAAAAGTGTTCTTTATTATAACTAACTCTTTACCCATGATTAGTCAAACTTTCATTTTCAACTACTTTATTCTTCTTTTGTCTTGGTTCATTTGGTGGTGGCTCTCTTTCTGTCACATCTCTCCTTCCACCGCGACGCTCCTTCTACCGCAGCTTTCCTTCTATTGTAGCTTTTTTTCCTTCGCAGCTCTTCCTTCGTCGCAACTCTTCTTCCGTTGCAGCATCCTTTTTGTCTTGCGACTGGAATCTTTATCTTCCTAAGCATAATTCTGGCTGAATTCTGCACAACTTTTCCTAGGGCCAACAAATTGACCAAGTCCATGTCACAAATTACTTTAAAGGATGAATAAATCAATGGAATGAAAGAATAAAATTACAAGCTAAAAGAAGAGATGGATCATAAATTCAAAGAGAAGAATAAAGCCCAAAGTGATCAAAAGCAGCTACAAAAGAAAAAACAATGAAATCAAGGTCAAGGTGACAAGTAAAGTACTTCTACAAAGAGCTAAGCATCTCATTTGGGATTCGTTATCAGCATAAGTTATAAAATTCAGATCATATTTGAATTACATCGATGACGTGAATGACATAGAAAACACATATTTACACAGATTTGAGGTTATGAATGAAACTATGGACAAAATACCTTTGGAGACAACTCATAATGAAGAAAATGTCCTAAAT
The DNA here is from genome assembly GCA_001517045.1 of Pseudotsuga menziesii. Classification (NCBI taxonomy): domain Eukaryota; kingdom Viridiplantae; phylum Streptophyta; class Pinopsida; order Pinales; family Pinaceae; genus Pseudotsuga; species Pseudotsuga menziesii. Next base: position 501,711 of record LPNX010227340.1, on the reverse strand, counting down.
ACATTGACTAATACATATCTGTAGGCTTTGTAAATAAAGGATAGGACCATTATTATTTGGGATAGGAAAACCATTGGCAATCATCATCATGTGAAGAATGTACAAACTAAAGCATAGCAAATGATTCGGTATGTCCATAATTTTAAGGATTTGTTCAATAGGTATTTTAAAGATGGATTTCCTTCCTTATGGGATGAAAATGAGAAATTAATTCCTCAAGAGAAATATCATAACTTGTTGGTCCAAGTTTGCATGGATCACTCAAAATTTCAAGACTTAACCCATGGGCTGGATGAAAATACCATTATTGAAAAATTAACTGATGATTTTGATATATTTGATCAATTTCAAATGATTAAGTCAAAATTTCCTCCAATTTCCTATGCAACTTGTGTGGAAATTAAATTTTTGATCAAGAAAATGGTAGGTTATGAAATTCCTACTTAGGAGCAATGGAAGGTCGTTGAGAAATTCAACAAAACCATGTACAAACTTTACTTATAATAGATAGTTGTTATGATTTATATGGTGACAATTGTTTCCTTGTAGATTCTCCTAATCAACAAACATATAGGCATAGAATTAACATTCAAAGGAAAAAACAAGTATTTCAAGGCAATTAAATAACATATAGAAACAAGGAAGCAACGAAGAATTGACACAGTTCCATAGTTTTAGGGATTTGTTTGCAAGAATTCTATTTTTGGAAAATAGTTAGTTAGGGTTCTCTCTTGAAGAATTTTGTATATATTTCATATTTTTGAAATGTAATGAGGGTTGGATTCTGAGAGAAAGAGACTACTACGTACTATAATTTCAATTTTTATTAATAAAAGTTGTTGAGATCAAAAGTTCAAATATTTTTAAAGTAGAGATTCATGCGCCATTGTTTTTTTTTCATACTGTAATATTCTTATGTGAATGTGTTTCCTGTGCCATCGCATTTATGTTAATTATTCATGTTTGGATGAGAATAAATGAGTTGGAATTCATCTTTGATGATCTAATTCATTAGATTCAAACATTATCTTTGTTATTCTAAATTTAGTATAGAATTCATCCCATCTTGATGCTATGTGTTAATGGAATGTTTTCTTTGAGTCTTCCATTATACTGCAACTATAAATTGTCTGAATAAATGATGTCTATATTTCCTCTATGAATGATTTATTCTACCACCAGTCTCTAGAAGTTTGAAAGTAAATATTTGTTGACTCCATGCCCAATGGTTTTACCTCTAATTAAACCACATTATTGAAATTTTTCTATTCTAGAAAATCTATCCACTGTTTAAAATACATCAATGGTTGTTAAATTGTCCATAGGACAACAAATTCATTAAGAGATCCCCCTTTGGATTTAAATGGATAGCTTTTAATAATAAATATTGGTTTTAGGTTACCTTGGGAGTTTTCTTCCACAGTCAAAGAGAATTTTTGAGAGATAACATTTTGGCGCCATTGCCATGGATACTAGAATATTCTTTATCATGTAGTTAAGTTATGATTGTTTAGACCTAAATTCTGAGGGAAAACATAAATTCAGGAACAAGATTGGTTTTTCATTTTCTCTATCGACTCTATCGTGAGAAGACAACTTCATTAGAGAATCCTGGATTATAGAAGATACATGAGAAGGAATTTGTATCCTGAGCCTCTTGAAATTGTCTCAAGTTTAGAAAATATCCTTCCAAGAAGGAAAGAAAGATAAGAATCGGGTACTTTCCATTTAGAAAAAACATTTTCTCTACCAAAAGAAGGAGTTATAAGTATTGAAGATGTTGTTTTTTTATCTGAAATTTGAGAAATAGTTATTTAGGTCAAAATCTGAGTTAGACTTGATTCAAACAATCTTTGATGAAAGAATGTTCTAGTCCTCTATTCAATAACCTTTTTTGAAAGTTCACAATTTTCCCTAGAACAAAAACTTGAAGAATAAGAACTATTTATAGAAGGCTTAAAATTCACAAATCCTTTAGTCTTCCTTGACCCACAAGTCCCATATTCCTAATCTAATACACATTGTCATACTTCCATAGGTTCACATATTCACATTTCTTCTGTTCATACTCCTCCAAAATATTCAACTTCAGGTCCTACTACCCTGAGATTCATGGCTGCTAGATTTTCTCATCTTGCTCTTCCCACCCTATTACATGATTTACCCCAAAATTATGCTCAACGCATTGTAACCTATGATGGAGAGGGGGGTATTACAACACAATATCACTTGGATAAGTTTAATGATTTTGTAGATCTGGAAGAAGTTGGTGATGATGATCTGAAAATCCTTAGGATATGGGAAGAAAAGAAAAACCCACTGCAAATATTGACTCAATATAATAACTTAAAAAATAAAAACATTGAATCAGTACAAGAATTTTCTACAAGATTCATGAAGGTATATAACTCAATTCCAACTCATATTAAACCTCCTATTTGAGTTGCCCAACTCCATTATGTTGATGCTTTTAATAGTTATTTTGCATTGATGTTAAGGGAAAGAAGGTCTGCAACATTACCTAATATTTTGAATGATTCCTTAGAGTTGGAAGAAAATGTGATGGCTTCTGTAAAAATGAAACAAAAAACAAAGATAAAAAAGATTACAGAAGAGGGGTAGTCTTCTACTTCTCAAGATGCCAATGCAAAATTTGATTTGATGACAAGAACCATAGAAAGAATTGTATATAGAATCTATTTGGATAATAGACCTACTTCCATAGAACAACCAAAGCCTCAAATCATAAACCCAAACTTTAGAATACCCTTAGTTCCACAAAGCAAACAAAGGGAGAAAATAGAACCAAGAAATCACGGTGATCAGCAGGTGATACCTCCATTTCCATAAAAAAATTGTCGTTGAAGAAGATGTCGAACAACCTTAAGATCGTATTCATTATTTTGATCATTCTAAGCCGAAATTTTAATTGAAAAAGGAATAATATGATAAGTTTTCTGATGAACAAGATTGTAGTATGCTAGCAATGGAGTTAGAGAAGTATCAAAGAGGTTCTTAGAATGCAATTCTTGATTTCCAAAAAAAACCCAACCTCAAGAGTAGAAATGTTGGTGTAAAACCAAAAAAATCTCCAATTGATAAACCCACAAAAAGTCAACAAAAGAAACAAGTTCCCAAGAAATATGATATAATGGTAGATGTTCGAAGAAAGTTCAAGAATGGAAAAAGGATGCTAATGTGAAAGAAACAAAGAAATATTGGTCTTCCTTTAATCTTGAAAATGAAATTTCTAAAATAAATATTTCAATTCCTTTCAATGATATTTTGAAGAATACTAAATACAAGGATCATATTCTCAAGATATTAAAAGCAGAAGAAGGGCAACAACCTAATACTTTAAATCTTCAAGATGACAATCCTACCCTCTTGTTTGGTCCTTATGTTGAAAATATTGAAGAAGATGAAGTATCTCTGGTTTACATCAGCTTGAATATTCATGATATGGCTCTACATAATGCAATGTTGGATTCATGGGAATCACACAATCTCGTGCCAAAGGCTGTTGTGGAAATTCTAGGGTTGGATATCACGATACCTTAAAAATACATGTTCCCTTTTGATTCAAGAAAAGTGAAGTGCTTGGGTTTAATCAAAGATTTGCTTGTGACATTGAATCAAATACCCAGAAAGAGTATTGTCATGTATGTGGTGGTTGTTGATATTCTACCCAAATTTGGAATGTTGCTATCAAGATCTTGGGCATCAAACTTGAATGGAGCCTTGCAAATGGATATGTTATACGCAACTATTCCATTTTTTGGTGAGCAGAGAAGGTTGTAGAGAGAAAAACTACTAGCATATGTGGTTATAAGTAAATATAAACCTCAAAATCACCCTATATGTGTTGTTGATACAGATATTGATTCATCTATTTTTTGTTATGATCTTTGTCCTAAAAAAGAAGACCAAAACAATGCCAAACTTCTTAAATAAACAATGACAAAAAAATAGAAAAATAGCAGATTTTAAAGCAAGGATGTGATATTGAAGGGTTATGGAACATGGATTTTGATGGGGTTGTCAGTAAGGATGGAGTTGGTGCAGGAATTTGGATTATTTCCCAAATTAATGATTCCAGGCTTTATTCTTTCAAGCTAGCTTTTAAGTTTACAAATAATGTTGTTGAGTATGAAGCTTTAATTTTAGGATTAAATATTTTGAAGGATTTGAAAGATAAAAGGATAGTTGTACATGATTATTATGAACTAGTGATTAATCAAGTTAATGGCACTTATCAAAGAAAAAAGAAAAAACATCCTAGGATGAGAGCATATGGAAATGAAGTGTGGGACATGTTTGGACAATTTTTCACAGAGCACAAAATTTCACTGATTCCAAGAGAACAAAAGAGTATATTTGATACTTTGGCCACTTCATCCAGTACATTTAAAATTCCTATCTATCCCAACATAAAATATGAGATTGAAGTTAAGCACAGACCATGAATACTAGACAATGCCAAACATTGGCAGGTTTTTCAAGATGACCAACAAATTAAAAGGTTTCTTGAAATGAATGAAGAATTTTCTAATACACATATTTATGAGGAGAATCAAAACAGAGAGGATGGTGATAATGATGATAATATTGAAAAATAATTCAGTTGAAAAATAAATGCATTCCCAAAGGTTTGGTTCCGTTGAAAAATAAATGCATTCCCAAAGTTTTGGTTCCCTTGGAGAAATTATTTGACAATAATGATGTAGCAAAGAGTCCTAACGTTGCTCTTAATGCTAGTGAAGTGGAAGACTATAATATTGGGACTGAAAAAGAGACAAATATGATTAAATTATCTAAATATTTAACTCTTGAAAACCTAAATAAGTATATTTATTTGATGAAGACATTTTCTTACGTTTTTGCATGGAGTTATGAAGATTTAAAGGAATATGATACATCTATCATTCAACACACAATTCCTATTAAGAAAGATGAAAAACCATTCAGGAATAAGCTTAGAAGAATAAATATAATGCTCTTGCCTCTTATTGAGAAAGAAGCAAATAAATTATTTAATGCTGCAAATCATAGTATCATTGAGATTTTCCAATTGGGTGGAAAACTTTGTTCCAGTTAGAAAAAAGAATGGAGAAATCATATTGTGTGTGGACTTTAGAAATCTAAATAAAGTGTCATCGAAAGATACCTATACTCTTCCCAATATGGATCATATTTTGCAGAGAGTTCTTGGACCAGAAAGGATGTCAGTGCTTGATGGGTTTTCAAGGTACAATCAGATTAAGTGCATCTAGGTTATCAGGAGAAAAAATATTTCACTACATCGTGGGGGACTTTCATGTATGCAAATATTTCTTTTGGGTTAATGAATGCAAGAGATACCTTTCATCCATCCATGGACATAGCCTTTGCAGAAGAAAAACATAAGTTTGTTGTCATTTACATGGATGGTATTACAGTCTACTCTAAATCTAATAATGAACATTTGAGGCATTTGAGGCAGGTTTTCATGAGGTGTAGAAATTTTTGCATTTCTTTGAACCCCAAGAAATCTAATTTGGCATTACAAGAAGGAAAGTTGTCGGGGCATGTGATATCAAAGGATGAGACTAAGATAGATCCAAACAGAGTATCAACAATTCAGAAAATTGACCTTCCCATAAGCAAAAAGGAAATTCAATCTTTCATAGGGAGAGTTAATTTATTAAGAAGATTATTTCCTAATTTTGCAGAGACCTTGAGATTTATTACCAACATGTTAAGAAAGGAAAGTGGAATTAAGTGGACAATTGAATCAAACGCACCAGTGTTAGTTAGCCTTGATTTTTCAAAAGATTTTCTGATATTTTATTTTTCTTTAGAGCATACTATTGTTGAGGTTTTATTGCAAAAAAATCATGAAAGTTATGAGCATCCAATTGCCTTTTTTAACAAAGCTTTGAGCGATGATGAATTAAAATACAATATCATGGAGAAACAAGCCTATGCTCTAGTTAAATCATTGAAATATTTTAGGTTTTACATATTTCATTCTCATGTGACTGATTTTGTTCCTAATAATGTGATGAAAGACATTTTCACACATCCAGATCCTAAATCTCGAAGAGGAAAGTGGATTGTTGTACTTTTGGAGTATGATTTAGCGACCAGACCAAAAAAGTTGGTTAATGGACATGGATTGGAAAAATTGATGGCTGAATCAAATTGTGATTCTTTGAAAATAAGTTTTATTTCATGCATGACAAATCATGCAGTCAAAGGATTAGAATTACAGGTTTCTGAGGATTTTTTTTTATCTCCATGGTATAATGACATTGCTTATGTTTTGCAGAATTTACAAGCTCCACCAGAATTGAGTAAAACCAAAGCTAGATCTATGAAACTAAAGGAATCCAAGTTTTTCATTATGAATGGATACTTATATTGGAAATATGCAAGAGTAATTTTCTAAATTGTTTACTTGAGAATGAATCCAAACATACCATGAAGGAGTTTCATCAGGACGTTTGTAGAGGTCACCATTAATGGAAAGCTATTGTAAATAACATTATGAGAGTTGAGTTTTATTGGCCTACAATGTTTTCTGATGTGTATAAGGAGGTAGCATATTTCCATGAATGTCAAATTTTTTATGGAAAAGAAAGTTATTTCCTTTACCTTTAAATCCTATTTCTGTGGAAGCACCTTTCCAGCAGTGGGGTCTAGATTTTATTGGAGAAATTAATCCTACATATTCAAGACAACATAGATGGATATTGACTGCAACTGACTATTTCAAAAAATGGATTGAAGTTGTACCAACTAGGAAGGCCATGGAGACTATTATCATCAAGTTTGTGGAAGAAAACATCCTTTCTATGTTTGGTTGTCCAAGAAGAATTATAATTGAAATTCCCAGGCTTTTAAATCCAAGAAAATGATTAGTTCTTTTTCATGATTATCATTTCAATCTGAGTCATTCCACGGCTTATTATCCTCAGGGAAATGGAATGGTTGATTCATAAACCACGAGCTTAGTTAGGCTTATCAAGAATTTGTTGCATGATAACAAGAAATATTGGCATACAAAACTTAATTTTCCTCTATGGGCAGATATAATTAGCACTAAAAAGTCATTTAGAACTTCACATTTTAGTTGGTTTATGGAACATCGGGATTTTACCTCCCTCTCTAGGGTTGACAGAAATGAAACTTTTACAATAACGGGAAGAATAAACCAATCATATTCAAAGAGAATCAATCAATTGATTGAATTTCATGAAATGAGGGAAAGGGTTTATGATAAAGTTTAGCTTTTTAAGGGAAAAATGAAGAAGACTTATGACACAAGAACCAAGGATGATGATTTCCAGGTCAATGATTTGGTGTTGAAATGGGATTCTAGAAATAAAGATAAAGCAAAAACGTTTAACCATATGTGTAAAGGAGCTTATACAATTATCATGGAAATAATTCTTCCATACTACATGATCTTAATGGGGAGTTGATTGGTGGAGGCCTAGTGAATGGGAGATTTTTGAAGCATTATGTTACTTAATGGAATCAGGAATTTCATTCTAAATATTCATTGTACGTGTTCATTTCGGTAGTTTTAAAAGTCACGGGTGTGGATGACACTTTGAAGAATTTGAAGCCTAGAGTGAAGGCCCTAAGATTTGGAAAATCTATTGTCAATTTTGATATTTTTCAAAAAATGAAAAAAAAATAGTTCAGGTCTATATAAGTAAGTTTTTAATGCAATTTTCAGTTTACAAAAAAATCCAGGCACTGGTCTATGAGTTATTTTCTACCTCGCAGGGAGGATCCAGATGTTGACACATACAAATTTTTGGGGGTTTTTAATAAATTTTTCCGCCTTGTATTTAAAAAAATGAGAGAGTGAATGAAAATAGGAGACTAAGTTAAAAATTTAGTGGCGCGACCAAATGGCTACGACCAAAGGTTAAGGTGAGAAGAGTTTAAGGTAAAAAATTAAAAAGGGACTCGAAGTTAAGCCCAAAATGAAGGTGATCGAGAGTTGTGACCAAAGTTGAAGTGATAGGGTGGTAAAGGTTTACAAAGGCAAAAGGTAATAAAGTGATGTGTTAGATCAACAATGCATATTAAAGATCGTTTACATCAAGTGTTATCAATCATTTTGGGGCTTGGACTATGCGAAGGATATTTTCTTAAGGTGGTAACAGAATTTAAATTGATTTTCATGTGTTCGTTTCCTATGGAGTCCACTACCAAAGTGGTAACAACTAAACCACTTTCCTCCATCTCCTAAGCCACTTTCTCCAACTTCAAAGTATATTTTGGAAAATGTAAAAGGGTAATTTTATTATTATTTCAAAAAATATTACATACGTCAACAACGCACCATCACCTTCCCACTAATCGGATTCAAAGTATTTCCGGTGCTCTCCAGCCCTAGGTAGCTAGGAAAAACTCTGTATTTTATTTTCTCCCATGGAAGGTTTTTGTCATTTTTTTTGCTTTGTAAGGACATGGATGAGAAAGAAGAGTTCATAGTTGATAGGGAAAGGGGATTTTTTCGACCCCATTTTGTCTATTAATACAGTTTAACGGTCCAAAGAGAGGTTAAATAAACTTAAATCACAAGGAATCGAAGTTTTGAATGTATTTGGGTCTTTTCTTTACCATTTTAGTTTGCAACGGAGTTTCTGTTTCCCTGAATTTATCGAATGCTCTGCAACCAATTATTCTCAGTTGAAGAGGTTGATTATGAATGCCAATGGGTCCAAAATTATCTACCAAGTGAATTCACGAGATGTTAGAGAGTCTTTAGTGTTGCTTGAGTCTTTTCCTAAGAACCCCAATCCATTCATTGAAAATTATTTGATTAGGGTTTACAAACATTGTAGCCCTGAGAAGAAAAATGAGTTTTTTTCCAAAGTCTTGAAGTGTGTTCAGTCTATTGAAGGTTTTATTTTCCATTTGATGTCAGTATTTTACAGAAGAAAAAAAATGTGTTGTTGGTTTTGTCTCTACTGAGTCAAGTTTTGGGTCATCATAATGATAAATTTGTTGTTGAAGTCATGTTATGCTTCCTTATGAAAGTCAGTTAGTCTGATTCAGGTCAAGTTAGTTGTTTTAATCTTGATGAATTCCTAGCTAAGGTAATCCATGCTCATCTAGTGAGTTTCCACACTCTAAATCAATTTAGATATCAATCATACCTGTTGACCATGTTCATATACTCCAATGAAGCAGAGTTGAAGTTCTTGAACACTATATTTTCCTCAGATCCTTAAAATAAAATCAGTATGTTTGATTTTGTTAACATCATGATGTCATAGGTCTACATAACTATCTTCAACATTGAATTACCAAGCGTACCAGAAGACATTAAAGACATTTTGCAATTAGCCCAAGAAAGCAGAATAAGTGATTGGTTTCTATACAAGGAGCACAATATTATCACGATTTATGGATTCACTGAAGCACCATATCTTCTACCATCATTTTTAACTCCAAGTATTTTTTTCCATTGAGTTTGTCAGACCGAGGCTACATTCAAAATAGGAACACTTTCACATCTTTAAAAATTCATTTGATGTCAAATTTCCTTTTAAAATTGGTTCATTCATCATTAAGAATAAAGTTTCTTTTCCTATAATATAAAAATTGTTACAGGCTATGAATTTCCAAAAAGCTGAGAAGATTAAATATGACCCCCACCAAATCATATCTCAAAGAGGGAAACAAAATAGGAAGAAGTAATTTGAACATCAAGTGGTGGAGGGATTGGATAAAATTGCTAACTTACTAAGTTTTGATCAAAATTAGCAGGAGACATAACAAGTTAATGAAGGTCAAGTAATCTCTCTTTCCCTATTAGTTCAAACACCTACTAAATAAGGTTGTGCCAATAAGAAGACTATATCAGAAGTGAGTAGTATGAACATTGATGAAGAAGCCTCCAGTAAGAAGATTAAAGTGGAACAACATAAGGATAGTATTGATGTGGAAGAGCAGAGTTTGACTATTTTAAGAGAGAATTCCTTATTTCAGCAACCAATAGTACTCACTTTCAGATGTTCAAAATGTTGTAGAAATTTTGGTTACACCCAAAAACTATCCTAATGCTCCTATCACTTGAAGTCTCGGGCCAAAACATTCTTTTGGAGCCTTACTACTCAATCCTAGGTAGTCTGACACATCTTGTTTCCTAGCATAGGGAATCAGACATGCATGACACCCCTTGTCCATTGACATAAGGCGTCGGTGGTGCCTATCACATGACCACAAATATCGCTCGCACACTTAGCCTATTCACAAGGAGTGCCAACATTCCAAAAAGGGGGGAAAAGAAAGATTCGAGAAGCTTCTAGGTGAAATCTCTCATGGAGGATGATCCTAAATACTTGGGAAAGCTGGAACTCGACCTCCTAAGCCCTAGGGATCATTCCTTACCTTCCTCCCAAAATATCTCAACCCATTTGGGCTTCCTTTGGCTTATAAAAGCAAGCTACATGGACCATGTAAAGGGGAGACCAAGATAGCATCCTTATGTTGTTGGGTTCAAGTTTGGTATAGGAGGCAAAGAGAGAGTGGTTGTGAGTAATATGTTGCATATTTTTTAGTATGTATAAGTGAGTCAAAGATATTGTAAAATCAAAGCTTCGACATCAAGGATTTTGTTGGATCTTTCTTTTCTCATCTTTAATACAAAAGTGTTTCCCTTTCCCATAAATGATTCATGTTATGTTGATTGTTTATTACTAGTTTCCTTAAATATTAGTATAGATCATTGTTTTATCTTGTTTCTCTCATTTCTTGTCTTATTTTTTGTGTTCTTTGCAGGTATAGTTGATCACACAAGGATCTACAAAAAAGGACAACCTCCCACACTCAAGGTAAAGAGAGTTTGACACTCGAGTAGCTCAATCATCTAGGGAGAGGATACATCGATGTGTCCTTTCGTTCTATACTTGCACCATGCAGGATAGGGGAACAAACTGTGTCTGCACTGATTGAAATATTCTTGATAAAAAAATTGGCGACCATATTGGGGATGATCCAATAAGATCTGGAGCAAATCCACTTATATCTATGAATTATTTATGTCACTTTTGATTACAAACTTGTGAATTTTTTTTTACTCATTTATAGTTTCAAGGTGAGTGATCCACCTTGCTAGACTTCCAGTTTCATTCTATGGTTTTTGGTTTACCTAACCTTCATTCCAATTTAATCCACATTGGCTTATTGTGGAGGTTACTATCCTTTTTGGTTCTCTAGATCCACTGACGCACATGGGTGTGCTTGACAGAGCGTCAGACCTCTTCTCACGCATGTTTCCTACTGCCACAGAGCGTCATTGATTCCTATCCTCCTTAAGCATAGTGCGCCACAGACACCTCTCAGTAGAAAACAAGGAGCACCGAGTGACTGTTGACACCCTGGTGTAACCCTTCAGAGCGCGTCGAGGTAGGACATCTCCATCTCTGAGGATTTTCCTTGAAATTTTTTGTTTCTCTTTTTTTTTTCAATCTACATCCTGCCTTATTGACAAGTCTGATAGTATTTTATCCCAAACTTCCTCTTTGGGTTTAGATCTCAAGAGTTTGTTAGTAGGAAGCTTTGAAATTGAAATTTTTGTGTGGATTTTAGTCTTGGGTTCATAATTTGTCTATTGATCTTCTGAAGAATGATCTTAGATCTACAGGAAAGGAAGATGTGGTAGTTTCTTGCACTCCATTTTTCATGATCTTTTATCCTTTTCTTTTTCAAACTACATCAGAAACAAGGAAAAAAATTTGTTTGTTTACTTTTTCTTTTAGTTTGCTTGAGTGATTAAAAGGCTTCATTTTGCACAGTGATTAAGAAATCATAGGCATTTAGATGTTAGAAACTTTTCTTTCCTTTTCATCTCAGAGATCACGTAGGCTTAGTATTGGAAATTGTTGTGCGTTTTGGAAATCTTTCGAAATCTTGAAGGTGAAATTGTTGAAAGTTACATAGTACTCTTGTCTAAAAATAAATAAAAGACCCTCTCTTACTCTAGGTATAGTTCAATGAAGAGAAAAGTTGCATTGCATCTAGATATGTTAATATTGGAAATTGATCCACATTCCAAAAACATTCACTAACCATTAAGATAAAATTGGACGGTAGCTTAGGTTAAAATATTTAGTAATTTGAGTGATATGTTAGAAGATGTGTTCCAACGTCTATAAACATAGGAGCCATCGTTTCTGGCTTGCAATACATCCTGGGGATCGTTTGGTTCTTCCACATACCAACTGATATATCGAACAAATTTTCACATACCTTTAAGGTATATCGAAAGGTTCTTCATGTACTCAATAGTATATTGGAAGGCCCCTTTCGAACGGTTGTGAATCAAAAAACACTAACACGAATTTTAGCTCCCACGTACCTCATGCATTTCGGGAGACTCCTCTAGGAAACCGACACTAACTAAGAATATTCTTTTGGTCGTTTTGTTGGAGCAATACACCGCGAACAACACTCGAGATAGTCGGGTATTTAGACAAGGGTACGGTACCAGTCCTCTTTGTCTCATTTTATTGTTGGACCCTACAGTATATTCGAGTTGTGACAACTTGACAATCCTAGTGAGGAATCGGCTTTCATCATCCCCTCCCATGACTTAAGTTTTCTTGTGACCTTAGCTTGCGTAGGATTGTTTGTGTGTGATCTCTTCTTTTAATAAAAATTTAGAGTAGAAGTTTCCTCCCAACATTCTGGCTGAGTTACCTGTGAGATGATCTTGCGGGTTGCAGGGTTTACCACCTAACTTTCCTCCTTCTATAGAAGAAAAGGAAACCATGGACCAACCGAGTACAGCTGATTCACATGTAGAAGGAGTTCTGGTTACTGAATCTGGGGAAGAAATTTCTTCCTTTGAAAATACATCCACTCATGTGGTAGTTCAACAACCTTCTGCAAAAGATACAACCTTTCGTTTTCAAATGGAGGGACAATCCGGTGCACGAGATTAGGCTCTTACCCATCCATCAGACGATACTGTGGCATCGGAGTTTGGTCCAATTTCTCCTTTTTTAGAGACTTCTTTAGGAGATACCATTTCTCAGTATGGAACCACTAGCTTACCTTATGTTACCCCCCCTTGATAACCTATATTCATTTCGGAGGAGGATATCCTCGAGCATGTTCATCAGACCCTTACTCATTTACGCAGAATCGGGGATAACCTAAGGCAAAGAAGCTTGTATCCCTTCCTTTCTTGTTCGAGAACAGCCAGTCCAGAATACCGTGCTCCTTTACAATCTCATGTGGCTCCTAAATCAAGGTCCAGGGATAATTTTAGGGGCGAATTTTAGCCCAGTGGGCTATTTTTCCATGTTTTTCTCCCCAAAAATATNATATCGCCAATCATTTTATAGTTGGCATTTTAAGAATTGGTAATATTCACCAACATTTATACACTTTTAAATAAGTATGGTTCCTTAAAATCATCCCTGTCAAGGTCACCAGGTCAAAACTTGGTCACTTATGATCCATGTCAACCCTCTATCCCCGCCCCACTAGTCCAAAATCTCCCATCTGTTTCTAATTCTCCTGTACCTTGGACGACTGGGGGGAAACCCCCAGCCTAAGTTGCTTTATCAACCAGGGAAACGATTTCCAACTTAGGGAAAAATGTCATTGTAGGGAAGCCACTAGTCATTGTACCTTCCACGAATACTGGCATGGTTATCCCCTCTTCCGTTATGGGACAACCCTCGTGGGTCCAACCTTTCTTTAGTCAAACTTCATGGGGATATACCTATCTAGGAAATCAACCACCTATAGTCAATCAAAACTACCAACCTATAGCGTCAAGAGTTGTTTATCCCATAATTCTTTACCCTAGAAGTATGAATACCCCATGGGGGAAACCTAGTTTGGCAAATATCCAAGTATCCATAGGACCACCTATTAATACTATTGGAGGATATGGAGGTCCACCTTCTGGAAGTATACCTTTCGGATGTCCTCCGTCTAGAGGCCCACCTTTTGGAGGTCCACCTCCTAGAGGCCCACTACCTGGAGGGCCACCACCCAAAGGCCCACTATCTTGAGGGCCACCTCCTCCAAGGGGCCCACCACCAAGAGGACCCTCGGGAGGGTCATTTTTGAATCAACCACCCAATCAAACATTCATGGGAACATCGTCAATGCATGTTTATCAATCAACTTACGGTCCTACTGGTCTACAAATTCCTTATTAGTATTACCAGTATCCTCAACCTAACCAACATTTACCATTTATGGCTACTTTAGATCTGCCACATCTATCTAAATTGATTAAGGACCCCATCCATCACAATCCCTCGTGGTCAGCTATCCATGTTAATTTACCTTCTAATATATCCAAATTCGATGGTAAAGTTCGTGAAGATCCCAAGAACCATGTGATGACATATCATTTGTGGTTATCATCCAATTCTCTAATGGATGGCTCCATCCGTCTGAGATTGTTTCGAAGAACTATCACCGAGGTGGTCGTAAAATGGTATATAGAGTTGCTTCAACATTCCTTTTGGGATTTCAATACCTTAGCGATGGCCTCTTTGACACATTTACAGTTGCCAATCTGATATGAAACAGGTACAAAGATTTTAGCATCGCTTCTCCAAACCACTTCCACCCATATATTCCATCATATACATGAGTGGAGACAACGACGTAGGTTGATAAAATATCCCATTCCTGATCAGTTGCTCATCTATTGGTTTACCAAATCTTTGCTTCCCCACATTGCTAGGGATGTTGCCATGGGAGATGTTGTTACTGAGGAGTAAGATATTAGTCGTGCTCAATACCTTGACTTGGTCTATTTCCAGTCAAGCTCTATGTATGACTTGATCCCCCACGCTCCTCGTCCTACTAAATATCCTTCAATACCTTCAATCACCTGCCGATGGCATTCTTGGTTGTCATCCAAACATAGTTGATGGAAACATCCTAAAAAAAACAAAACCAACCCGCAGCATCTGCTAATCAGACTGCTTCCCCTCTTGTTGTTTCGACCGAAGTAAATGCATTCCAATCCTCAGAATCTTTGGGAACAAAGAAGAAAGGAAAGAATAAATATAAGAAATATGAGAATCAATAGGAAGGTAACAAAACACAAAACCCTGATGTTGAATATAAGAACAAGAGAAAGGAAAAGTTTCATTGCCTCATATGTGGAGGTGACCACTTCACCAAAGAGGGTCCTCATCGTGAGGAGGTCATTAAGTTTCTTAAAAACACCCCCACCCCGACAGTTTTAACATATCATTTCCCTACCCAATAGTAATTAATCTACTGACAATCCTTGCATGGTTCTTCTTCGTCGTTCGTAGATGAAGTTAAAATGATGTCCAGTGAATCGATTAGTCTCACTACTTGAACCCAGAGTTATGACCCTCCAACATAGAAAGAGATTGATAATGTTCCAACAGATAAAACTCCAGCATCCGTCCCTACTCCTACTCATGGTATTTAGATTGAAAAACATGTTCTTGATACAGTTCTTTAGCCACCTAAGAGTATTATTCGAAACTCGGTATTCAATCCTAACGCATGTGCCTCCCAATATTACATCATTGTTGAAGATCTGGTTCAGGAACTGTGTGCTATGTCGACCCTCAAGGTACTCCAAACATGTCCTAGACACCAAAAGAACTTGTTGTTGGTCCTTGGAGCTCTCGATATTGAACATAACAACATTATCACCTTCAAACTAGATGACTTCAAGTCTAGGTTCTCCTATCAATTGGTTTTCCATTTATCTACGAATTTTTTTGGGAACATAATCCATCGCACCATGTTGGATGAGGGTGCCTCCACTTCAGTCATGTCTTTGTCTTGCTCGAGAGCTATTGGATCCCCAGATATTAACCATTCACCCACGACATTAAAGGCCTTCGATGGTCGTGGTTTTCAACCTTATGGATTATTCTTTGTTACCACCTAAGCTGTACTTGGTGGATTTTTTCAAGTGAGCCAGCAAAGTAGAACAAGAATACTTGTTCATTCTTCAAGGTTCAGAAGTTCGTCAGGATTCACGTAAGTTGTACTTGGTGGATTTTTTCAAGCGAGCCAGCAAAGTAGAACAATTATACTTGTTCATTCTTCAGGGTCCAGAAGTCTGCCAGGATTTTTCTGGGAGTCTGTTCGAAAATGTTTTGTAACACATGTTCATACCCCCTTGGGGAAATTGTAAAAAATGTTCTAGCATGATAGATTTTTATAAAAGGCTCGGATTCCCAGACTTAAGCATCAAGCAGACTAGCCTGGATTGTTTTTTCCCTTGGTTATTATTGGTTGTTGAACAAACGACTAATAATTTCTGAGTTTTTCACTCACACCTCCAAAGTTGGGGTAGTCGTCTAGGTGGTTAGGACTTAGGAGGTTATTAGAGACTTCGTGTTAGTGTTTTTAAACATGATAGGTAATCAAATTGATTCGTATGGATATATTCTAGGCCCCCCTATAGTTTCATCTGATTCTGAGAAAATAAATTTTTCCTGCAAAATTAGGCCATTTTTTAATGGTTTAATTAAAAAATTTCAAAGTGTAATAAAAGTCATGTTCAGAGTTCATTTTCTGCGTGGGGATGCTCATTTTCAAACTCATAACATCCTATTTACCTTAGAGGCCATTTTCCATATCATTCAAGCGATCGAAACACCCTATGGAGCATTTTCAGCTAACAAGGCATCATTTTTGCGTTTTAATGCTAAATTGCATCAAATTGGCACAAAAAGACAAGGCTGAAAAAGTCAAATGGAGAGTTGTGTGGCATGGAAAATGGGTACCCATGATTAGATACCTCACTAAAATATTAAAAGTGACTTGAATTATGGATAAGAGATAAAGTTTAAGCTTATTGTAAGACCCCACCACATGAAGCTAAAACTCCTCGTAAATAAATCGCCCCCTCTCTTCAATTCACATGGGTTGGTCAAAGTTTGACATGGCATGTAGCTCCTGTACTTAGCGACCCTTTCCAAAGTGTGAAGGAATTTAAACTTTGGTTTATTAATGTGAAATCACATGTTATAAATAAATGATGACGTCAAGCCAAAGGGATTCACACTAACTCAATGAGGTTGCGGGTGGTATAGAGGGTGGACCCCTCTTCATGAGGTTTTAAACTTTGGTTATGTTGTGGTAATATCATATGATAATGTGTTAGGAAAGGAAATCACATAAAGTTGGTAAATGACTCACGTGGGATATGACGCCAATGTGGAGTGGTTGGTGCTTGATGTTTGGTTTGGAGAGTTGGTGACTTAGGTGAGAGGGGTGTCATTTACCTCTTCAATTTTTATTCACTTCAATTCATCCTGGTTCAGTTCAAGCTCAGTTCAACTCAAGTCTATTTATAGTCTAGGTAGCCCCCCAAGGACTTGCTCTAGCTATAAATAAAGACCAACCCTCTCATTCCAGACTAGTTAGAGTTAGATGAAGAGCTAGTGGCTATTGTAATACTATTATTTTTCATTCATTTGATGAGAATAAATAATATTTGGTGGCTATACCATGTAGTGCTTGTATTGTGTGGATTCCCAACATCTTGCTACAAATGTGGTAACTACAAATTTTTCCAATTTTTTGCTTCTTTGTGTTCTGGCTTCAAAGGATTCAGTTGAATCAATAAGAGTATAAATTTGGCAAGTAAGATTACTTTATATTGTTTATTCATATTATGTATGCTCAAGAATCTAAGTTGTATGCTTAAATAAGCTTATATTTGCATGATATTTCCTTTTTTGTTTCATACATATATATCCAAAAGAGACTATTTGAGGTATTTTTTTCCTTTTTAACAAATAAACAAGTCTTAAAATCCTTAAATTTTACTTAGGCTCAGTAGTGTATGCTTTGCACCGCTGCGGTTCGACCGAATAGTTGGCTACATCAAAATCAACATGGGTGACTAGCATAATTATTTTTTCAACTCTCAAATTAATCTCCTCGAGAGACAATCCACCACGTTGATTTGATCTGTTACAGTGGAAAAATCCAGAAAGGAACCGAGAACAATTGGGTAGTGACCTCGATCATGTTCTGATTAAAAAATTGATGCACACAAGCACTGTAACTTGATGCTAGGTTGGGGGATTGGGTACCAAGGAGGAAGGTTTAACGGAGTACCAGCAGGGAAGAAGCGTCTTAATAAGGCGGTTGAGGATGGTTCCCGCTCCTCCTCATGGGGAGAGGGACAATGGGAGGAATGCATCCTCAGAGGAGGGACCCGCAAACCTCTTTGTGATATGGGGAATGGAAACTGAAAAGGGAAAAGGAATAGTCAATCCATCTGATGCGCTCAGAGATGGGGAAGGCTCTAGTGGGATCAATAAGGAGGAAACAACTAATCAGGGAACAAGAAGGACAAGGCAATGTGTCCGAAATCCAAGACGGTCCCAAAGTTGCAGATCAAATCAGAAAGAGTCAGAGAATACATCCAATACATGAAAGAACATGCTCTCATAGGCAAATTTGTGGGGATTTGGCCTACAGAAAAGACCCTGGTATGGTGGATAAACACCACGTGGAAACCCCAAGGCCACTACAACCTTCAGCTGGGAGCTAAATGGTTCTTCACGATAATCTTCTTTAATGAAGAAGACCGAACGAGAATTTTTGAGAATGGTCCCTACTTCTATAATTCGGCGGGCCTTTTCCTCAAACCATGGAAAGAGAGATTCAACCCTTACAAAGAAAACCTCACGATTGCCCTAGTATGGATAAGAATGTACTCTCTTCCAACGGAGTACTAGAAGGAACAAATTCTGATGGATATACGGAATACGTTGGGGAATTTCATCAAAGTCTCATAGCAAACTCGACAAAGAAAATACATATCGTATGCCAGAATCTGTATCTACCTTGACATATCCAAGGACCTACCAGATGGAATCGAGCTAACATGGTGTTATCACTCCAGGAAACTCCTCTAGGTTGTATCTCGAGGATGCCTAGTAACTTAAAATGCTGTTAGGGTTTTCTGATATGGATCAAGTCAGTTGACCTATATAACCTTTCCACTCTCAAGACATGCATAAGACTCACTCGTTTACAAGGATTTTAGTTGCAATTGCTCAGAAATTCGACAATAAGGTGTAGGGATGGAGAACTCACCAGCCTGGCAGACTTACATACAAAACACATGCATATAAATGGATAGATCCTGATGAGGATGGTATTTATAAATCAAATAGCATTAATAAACCAATAGANTACACATTCAGGCATAAATACAGTAAAGAAAGAGATGATGGCTGAACAGATCACAACAAAAGAGCTTATATCATGAATAAGTAAAATGAGAAGCTTGAAAGAGTTATTGGCTCATAAATCCCTGAAGTTGAACCTTTATTATAAAATCAATCATGGGCTTTATAGCCTTCTACCAAAAATGACAGATCTTGAAACTTCGATATGTTTTCACAAAAAATACTCAGAAGTGATAGTCTTTCAGATTAGGGCTTAAAACCCTAGCTAACTATTTGTCTACCTATTATGAAGATCTAGTTCACTGAGCGAATACTAAATAACTGCAGTAGTCTCCGATAATCACCACTGTTGGTTCAGTGTGAAATTGCCGCCAACAGCCAGTGTCTCGGTGTTTAACTGAAGCGACCTTTCTTGTTTAATCCACCGGAATTTTCTACCTTGTCGCTGTGGTCGCCGATCAGAAGCTCTGACCTCTAACCGTCGGCACCCCAATCCTTAATGCTACCGCAGTGTCGGTGCCTCAAATGACTAATCTTCTCAGCATCGATGATCGGAATCCCGAGACTGAACGTATCGGAGCTTTCAACCGCTATCTTGTCGGTGATCAGAAGTTGTACTCACTAATGCATCAAAACCTCAAAGATGAATGCTACCGCAGTGTCGAAGGTTCCAATGACTAATCTTCTCAGCATTGGTGATCAGAAGCTCTTTTCTCTAGCCCATCGGTGCTCCAAGCCTGAATGTATCGGCGCTTTAGTTCTCTATGTCGTCGTTGTTTCGGAGCTTTAACCCACTAGCTTCGCGATCGAAAATCGGAAGCTCGAGCCACTATCCCATCGGTGCCTTGGACCTGAATGTTGCCACAGTGTCAGTGCCTCAAATGACTAACATCGCGACGGTTTCTTCATCGGCGATCGAAAGCTCTATCTTCTAGCCCATCGGTGCCTTAGATCGGAACGCTGCCGCTGTTTCAGAGGTGAAATGAACTAATCTTCTCAGCATCGGCGATCGGAAGCTCTTTTCTCTAGACCATCGGCACTCCAAGCCTGAATGTATCGACGCTTTAGTTCTCTATGTTGTCATTGTTTCGGAGCTTTAACCCACTATCTTTGCGATCGAAAATCGGAAGCTCTAGCCACTATCCCATCGGTGCCTTAGACCTAAATGTTGCCGCAGTGTCGGTGTCTCAAATCACTAACATCGCGACGGTTTCTACATCGACGATCGGAAGTTGTTTCCTCTAACCTGTCGGCGCCTTAGACCCTAGTGTTGTCGTAGTGTTAGCGGTTCAAATCACTAATTTCTAAGCATCAGCGATCAGAAAGACTAGCCACTAATCTGTCAACGATCGGATGCTCTAGCCACTAAACTCTTTGTCGGCAATCAGAACTCCAAACCACTAACCATCGGAACTTTCAATCACTAGATTCTCCGTAGTGGCAGCGCCGCAGTGAACTAAAACTCCAGAACGTCGACGTTCAGAACTCCAAAACACTAACCATCAGAACGTTAAACCACTAGATTCTCCGCAGTGGCGGCGCCGCAGTGCACTAAAACTTCGAAATGTCGGCGTAATAGAGGACTACACCTTCGATCACTATTTTAAAAATGTTCCGATGGTAGTAAAAAAACTTTAGCAATACGCCTAACCACCGAAGGGGTTTTCCACCTATTATTTATCTTCCATCTTTCGGTGGATAATGAGATGTTCTGATCCTTGCCCAAGCCACCAAAAGCTACAACTTGTGAAATTTTTACCCAAATAAAAAACGAAGGCTTTCAAACTGTCAGTGATATTCATATCCTTCATTGCATGAGTTAAATTCTTCATACTATCAAAATAAATTTATTTTGGGAGATAACATCTGGCTCCTACTTGGGGATGGGAACCTCCCTGTGAGGTCCCAAGAACCCCAAACTAAAATGTCTTTCCTGAAAAAGAATAATTAAAGCTATCTTCTAGTGTTCCATTGGGCATGGAGTCATTTGTCTTCTATAACTAATCCGTTGCACCCTGCCTGTAGCCTACTTTGCTTATTCATGAAAACAACTGAAAATGACCTAGCTGCTCATATTTGTTGAAATATTGTAACTTCAAAGAATATTCTATATGTATCTTTTTGTGGTCCCTGATGGTCCTACTAGGAGAACCACTTGTATTACTTTGTACTCCGATGCTTCTAATCGGAAGAACTAATAAGAGTCATGAGGTAGTCCCCTCTATTTGTAAAGGTGGGTTATTAGCACCCCAATGTGGTTACTTGAGCCTACATGTGTAACTCAAGCCTACATGATTAACTTGAGCCCACATGTCGGAATGAATAATTAAAGTGAACAGATGAATATAAATAGAGGCGTAGCGCTCCTCATTTGGAACGCACACTCTCACTTGTATAGTGCATTAGTGGAGAGAGAGAAGTAGCTGGAGAAGGAGGAGGATTGGGCTTTGATCTCCTTGTTGGTTTTATCTTTTATCTTTTGGGGCATCTATATTGAGGAAGCTTTTGCTGGGTTTTTCCCTTTAGGGTTTTCCCAGGATAAATCTTTGTGTTCTTTTTGTATGGTTGTGCTTGTCTATCTTTCAATGATCCTGTTTATATGCTTTTGTTATGAAGTTGAAATGAAATACTAATGATCTAGCTTAGCATATGAAAATTTAACATGGTATCGGAGCCACCCTGAAAGAAGACATTGTGCAGCTACAAAAGCTAGGGCTTCTTACTTTTTGGGTCTCTCTCCACAATCGATCAGCAAAAGAAGGCTAGGCTGACTCTCCATTGAAGGGCGCATCTTTCTATCGAAGCGGAATTCAATTCCGAGCATTTTCAGTTTTCGGTGCGAGAAATTAGGGATTTCTTCAGAAGAATAATTTTTGAGTGATCCCGGCATAGGATTTCTCTCCTCATCAAAATCGAAGTTTAGAGACCTGGATCAAGTTTGACCCCGAGCTGGAAAAACCCTAAATACTAAAAATGTTAAGTTTTGGTACATTCGCTATATCTAGCTATTGGAGAATGTTCAGGAGCTGAAACTTTCAAAGGCCGAAGATGAAATCATGATTTACACTGTGTCCAACATTCAGCCTCAGATTCGCTATATTCTGGGAGATATGATTCCTCCAAGTTAGGGTTCCAGCCTCTTCCAGAATTCATCCTTAAACAGGACACCTGGGGAGAATTGATATATCTTGGGCTACAGAGGTCCAAATGGAATTCTTGAAGCTGTTTGAGAAAGGATATAGAATTTAATTTCTGTGGTACAAAGTTTAGACCCAGAAGATTAAACAGTGACACGTGGAATTCCATACAACTTTGATGTTCTGAACAGTCCTGTAACAGGTCACCTTGGGAAAAAGATCACAAATCCAAATTGGTGAAACAAATTCTGATGAAACCTATGGTGTTGGATCAGGGAAATGCGAGGTTAACTTGTGAAAAAATTCAGACACAGAGGAGTAGTAAGTTTAGAGATATCACAGAAACAGTGACAGATATTTCTGTAGAAGAAATTGGAAAACTAGGGCTTCCTATTCCGGGAGCTTCCCTCCTCTGTTTTGAGAAAAGGAGTACATTGGACAGATCCATTTGAAGAGATATATATTTATATCAAATCAGATCTGAAATATTCCAAGTTTTTAAAATTAGGGTCTCTCTGACAAACCCTAGATCAACCAGCTCCGGAAGCAGGACGGACACCTCAAATCGGTAAGATCTAATATTTTTCTATTTGCATTTGAGGTTCTCATTTCAAAGTGATCTATCTCATCAGCTTGATGATAATCTTGGTGAAGTTGAAAAATTCCAAGCATGAAAGTATTTGATCTCTCTAAAGAAAATGAATTGGACACCTACAATAGTATAGAGGTTCCAGTTCCATATGGAGATGAGGCTCAAAGCCTTACACAAGAAGAACTTGATCAAGGCCAAGAAGATCATTGTTGATTCAATCACGGATCAACTTGTACCACAAGTGTCTTCCCTAAATACACCGAATATGTTTGATTCCTTGATCAAGCTAATTGAAGATAAGAACTTAAATCAGAAGATGGCTTTGACAAAACAGTTGAACAATGTGAAGATCCAGAATGCAGAACAACTTGAAGCAGTAGAAGAAGAAGTGGAGAATGCAGAAGTGGTGATAGCCACCTTGAATGGCCTCCTAGGATGATGGGATTTATTCATGCAAGGAATGTGTGCCAGAAGGAGGTGATTACTTTCAGCTGACTCTAATAAGAAGAATATGGGAGCAATTGAAGATCAAGATCTCTCCATTCAAAGAAGATCCCTCAAGCGATGAGGAATATGAAGAACTCAATTCTTGAAGAACCTCTTATCCATCTTATCACTTGGATAAGAAATGATGATGTCATGAATAAAGAAGATGATGAAGTAGAAGGATGAAGTAGGAGTCTACCCACGAAACAAATAAAGATAAGTATTCAATTATCATTTCATGATATTGTTTTGTTATGCATTTGTTTATATTTGGTTGATGTATTATGCATGATAGGATGTTTGCATTAATGACAGTATACTACTAATATGCATGTGATGGGTAAGTAGCTCATGGTGCTATACAACTCTCCATTGCTACTTATCTAGAATGAAACCTCTTTACTGACAAATTGGATTAGTGCACAATCTCAATGTTGTCCTGGTAGAGATGGAAGGCATCTAGAAAAGTTTTCGTGAGATATGGATGAATCTTGTGTTGGCTAAACAGTTGCATGATGCATAAGAATTTGTCATTATGCATATGTTTTATGAAATAGTTATAACCATGCAATTGGTGCATTTGAATTGTAGGAAAGGTCCTGTACAACCGCCTACAAGAAAACAAGGATGAGACTTGGTCTGAAGAACAAGTGATGACAATTCAATAAACATGAATCTGAAGCTCCCAGAGTCAGAGACATCTTGACGAAAGAAAGAGCTTCAGAGAGTGGTAGATCCACCTCGAAGGATGAATACCACCATGGCTATGAAAGAAGCTATGATGAAAGAGTAACAATTGATCATGAGGAATGATGTATTCGATATGGTTTCGAGACATAAAGGGAAGCATGTAGTATCTTCCATATGGATCTACAAGAACAAGTGTACAAAGCAAGGTTCGTGATTTGCCTCAGAAAGAATAGACTATGACATGACATACTCTATTGACAAGTATATATCAAGCATAGAACCACCTGTACAGAATGAAGAGGGAATATGATACTCCACTTCAGGGGGAGTGACTATAGAAGATATATGAGTTCGACATGTTACGACATGATGGACAGCTTCCTGATGGATCGAGACTTTACCAAGAGTAAAGTGGGTTCCAACCTTCAAGGTTGAATGCAGAAGACTAGGATATGTTGATGATATGATAAGACAAACTCATGGAATATGTTATGATGAAATAATACTAGAATGATGTTTGGGATATAGTACTCAAACCAGAAAGCAAGAATGTGGTATCTTACAAATGGATTTGCAAGATAAAATATGTTGCTGATAGAAGTAAGGAAAGACTTGTGGCTAGACGTTTATATAAGAAAGAGGGAATTAATTATGAAGAGACACTTACTCTAGGAAGCAAGGTACATGATGAAGTAAAGACAAGTCTTCCTTAATGGTATGATCGAGGAAGATTTTTTCATCGAATAGTCACAAGGATTTGAATTTGAAGACAGATGGACTCACATATGCAAGATGAAGAAGGCCCTCTATGGCCTGAAGCAAGCTCCCAGAGCTTGGTATGAAAGAATAGATAGTTTCCTGTCGAACATGGGCTTTACCAAGAGTAAAAGATGATCCTAACCTTTACCTCAAGGTTGTAGAAGATGAACATGTCATCTTGTTATTATATGTGGATGACTTATTCTTGACAGGGAATGAGAAACAAATTATGGAAAGCAAGAAGAAACTAGCAGAATAATTTGAGATGAAAGACCTTGGGTTAATGCATTATTTCCTAGGTCTGGAAGTATGGCAAAGTTCAGAAGGAATCTTTCTCAACCAGGGAAAGTATGCAGTAGAGATTTTAAGAGATTCAATATGTTGGAATACAAAGCCATGGCCACACCCATGGACTCCAACCTGAAGCTGTTAGCTAATGACTCATTAGAGTTAGTGGATGTGACTCACTACAGACAGATCATTGGGTCATTGATGTACCTAACAAATACCATACCAGACATTTGTTTTTCTGTGAACACCTTGAGTCAATATCTTGTTAAACCAAGACGGGTTCACTTAATACTACAAAACATGTGATAAGATATCTGAAAGGAACTATAGACTTTGGTATATACTATGATGGTAGCCATGAGTATAGATTGTATGGCTACACAGATGCAGATTGGGTTGGAAGTATCTCAGACAGGAAAAGCACATCAGGTAGATGCTTTTGTTTGGGGTCTGCTATGAGTTCATGGTTTAGCAGGAAACAGTCCAGTGTTTCTCTTAGCACGGCTAAAGTAGAATACATAGAAAATTGCTCTGCTAAGTTGTGAAGTCATATGGCTTCGGAAGCTGATATCAAGTCTCTTTGACCTGAAGATGGATACTACAATGATTCTATGTGATAACCAGAGTTGTGATGACAGAGAACCCTGTGTTCCGTCGTAACACATAGAAATCCGGTATTTCTACATACGAGATAAGATGCAGATGATGATGTTTCAGTATTCCCATACTGAAGATATAGATGATGTTTCAGTATTTACATACTATAGATGTAGATGATGGTGATTCTGTATTTCTATACTGAATATATAGAGATGATGATGCTTTTAGTATTCCTATACTGAAGATATAGATGACGATGCTTTCAGTATTCACATACTGGAGATACAGATGGTGATAGTTCAGTATTCACATATTGAAGATGCAGATGATGATGGTTTAGATGATGATGTGGTGACGAAGCCTCTGTCTTGAGTAGTTTGAACACTTTCGAGACAAGCTTGGTGTTGTTCGGAAAGACCTTCCTCGAAAGGGGGAGTAGTGATGTTGCAGTGGGATTGTATCATCCCTGGGCACTTTCCCTAAAGTAATCCGGTGACCTGGGTCATTGAGAATGAAGAGGGATTGTATCATCCTGGGACATCTGTCCAGAATAGATCTGGTGAATTCGGTCCTCAAGAATGTAGTGGGATTGCATCATCCTTGAACTTCAGTTTAGAAAGGTATCCGGAGGCTTCGGTCCCCGAGAATGTGGCAGGATTGCATCATCCTTGAACTTCGGTTCAGAAAGGTATCTGGAGGCTTCAGTCCCCGAGAATGTGGCAGGATTGCATTATCCTTGAACTTCAGTTAAAAAAGGTATCCAGAGGCTTCGGTCCCAGAGAATGTGATAGGTTTGCATCATCCTTGGACCTAGTCCTAAAGTGATAGGGATTGATTATCCCATAATCAATCCGGTGACTTCGGTTGTCGAGAATGTGGTAGGATTGCATCATCCTTGGACCTAGTCCTAAAGTGATAGGGACTGATTATCCCATAATCAATCCGGTGACTTTGGTTGTCGACAATGTAGTAGGATTGCATCATCCTTGGACCTAGTCCTAAAGTGATAGGGACTGATTATCCTGTAATCAATCCAGTGACTTCGGTTGTCGAGAATGTGGTAGGATTGTATGATCCCTGGACTTAGGTTCAAAAGTGATCTGAAGACTTTCGTCTTTGTGTTGTGGATTATAGGTTGTTGCTGATGATGATGTACTGATCGAAAGATCAAAGTATGATGATGATGATGTTGATGTTCGAAATATTAGAGTATGATGATGATGTTGTTGTTCGAAAGATCAGAGTATGATGATGATGTTTCTATTCGAAAGATCAGAGTATGATGTTGATGTTGTTGTTCTAAATATCAGAGTATAATGATGATGTTACTGATCGAAAGGTCAAAGTGCTGAAGATGATGTTGTTGATCGAAAGGTCAAAATGTTGAAGATGATGTTGCTGATCAAAAGGTCAAAGTGATGAAGATGTTGCTATTGATCGAAAGGTCAAAGATGTTGCTGATCGAAGTGGTCAAAGTTGTTGCTGATTGAAGCGGTCAAGGTGTTGTTGTTGTTGAAGACTAAAGATTGAAGATGAAGACTACATTATGTTGAAAAGATTCCAATGATTTATAGATGTGTTACCCTGATGATGTTGATGATGCTCTCTCTCTCTCCTATTATTGTTGTTGTTGATGTTGTTGTAGAATACCCTTCTCGTTAAGGGGGAGTGTTGAAATATTGTAACTTCGAAGAATATTCTATATGTATCTTTTTGTGGTCCCCGATGGTCCTACCGGGAGAACCACTTGTATTACTTTGTACTCCGATGCTTCTAATCAGAAGAAATAATAAGAGTCATGAGGTAGTCCCCTCTATTTGTAAAGGTGGGTCATTAGCACCCCGGTGTGGTTAC
Source organism: Pseudotsuga menziesii (assembly GCA_001517045.1). Classification (NCBI taxonomy): domain Eukaryota; kingdom Viridiplantae; phylum Streptophyta; class Pinopsida; order Pinales; family Pinaceae; genus Pseudotsuga; species Pseudotsuga menziesii. The sequence goes on along the minus strand of LPNX010227340.1, from coordinate 474,115 downwards.
TTGAGCCTACATGTGTAACTCGAGCCTACATGATTAACTCGAGCCTACATGTCGAAATGAATAATTAAAGTGAACGGATGAATATAAATAGAGGTGTAGCGCTCCTCATTTGGAATGCACACTCTCACTTGTATAGCGCATTAGTGGAGAGAGAGAAGTAGCTAGAGAAGGAGGAGGATCATGATTTGATCTCCTTGTTGGTTTTATCTTTTATCTTTTGGGGCATCTATATTGAGGAAGCTTTTGCTGGGTTTTTCCCTTTAGGGTTTTCCCAGGATAAATCTTTGTGTTCTTTTTGTATGGTTGTGCTTGTTTATCTTTCAGTGATCCTGTTTATATGCTTTTGTTATGAAATTGAAATGAAATACTAATGATCTAGCTTAGCATATGAAAATTTAACAATATTAAGAGCTTATTTTCCTATCTACTCCTACTCCTAATTCTAATCAGTAGATCCTTCTTATCATGTGACATCATGCTTCCAATGAATCCAGGTCAGAAGTTGATTTGTTGAACTTATCCCTGATCTTGACCCAAAAAATAAATGAAACCCTAGCATGTAGCAATGTAGTTTTGAAGGGTGACAGAACCAACTATCATCTGACAAAAATATTTTTATATCTATGTTGCTCATAAGTTCCAGATAGTCAGCAACAGGGTCATAAAATCCAATAGGGAATACCTTTTTATGCTGCTGATATTTTCCTTTACTGATGTCAATGTTGAATGTGGACTGATCAACCTTTGTCAGATCAAAATGAAAGCTCAACAACTGATCTGAACCTTCTTGTTCTCTTATGATCAGATCTTGATCATCAATCATTAAAATTCCCTTTTGAGAATAGTGCTCACAATAGGGTGATAAAACAAGGTTTACATCATATGAATAAAGATCAGTTGAAAACATATAATTGCCTATACAATCATCAGTTATCATAGGCTCATCCTGGTTTGCAAACTAATCATAAAATCCAGATTCATACATGTCTTGGGAGTACTTTGCAAACACTGAATAATCTGATTCTAAATTTGAAAGGAGCTCACACGCTTGTTGCTGCTCCAAATATGCTTCAGACTCATAATCTTCCTGTCCAAAAACTTGACTCATACTGATGTTTATCTAGCTCAGGTAAATGATGGTTTTCAAAGTCAAACTGCTCTAGAATTCTCCTTGAAGCACAAATGTTTTCCTCCACCTCTAAAGCATCTTCAAACATAATGCTTAAAGATGAAGATTTCCTTTCTAGCAAAAGAAGGGCAAGTTTTGAATGTAGTCCCATCACATAATATATAATGGCAGCTGTCTCTATTGAACGAATATCCAAAGGCATAGCATGATAAGTGTTGTAGAATCTTTGATTGAAGATAGGCAAAGTTTCATATTCCTCTCTCTTCAGAGCATAGAAATCAGCGAGATACAAATCAAGAGATTTGTTCTCACCCCAATGCTTAAAAAATGCATCCGTGAATTCTGTCCAAGAGCCAATAGAGTCGGCTCTTAAATTCTTGAACCATATAGCAGCATCTCTAATCAATGATTTAAAGAAAAATATCATGATTACATCCTCATGAACAATCTGAAAACGTTCAATAAAATATTCGAAAGATTCCAAGTGCCTTTCCACTGAAGCTTGATTCTCTCCAGAAAACCAAGGGAGATATTCATAACAGTCAAGAGGATAAGGATGAAGCCAAGAGGGCAGTTTTAATGGCTTAAACATCTTCATCCTAATTTTGATTTGAAAGGATGTGGACTGATCATGAGGGATAACAAAATGCTGACAAGGTTCAACAGTTATGGAAATGAGTGTTGAGCTCTGCATAGGTTTTGAATCAGTTTTGGTTTCTTCAAGGTTACATGGCTGATCATATTTAGAAGGAATTTGGGTACAGTGGTCATTTTTATAGATGAGTTGTGGCACACAGACTGATTCACCTTCTACAATACAAGTAAGCTACAAATATTCTTCTACAGATGGATTTATAAAAGATGGCTGATAATCTTCAGAATGTATAAAACATAAGATAATTCTCTTAGAATGTGAAGGGAAAAGTATAAAGGAGCTGATAAAAAATAACAGCAATTCATAAAGTAAACTACTGAATTGGTACCTGGATTTTGAATTCAACCTCTTCATCTTTTATCAACTGGGTCCTCCCTAGTGGAGATTTATTAAATTCAAATGGATCAGGGAAATAGAAGTCTTTGTAAATCTGCCCTAGCAGCAGGGCTAGGTTTTCTTCTGATGATCTTCTATGGGTCTGCAATAGGTGTTGCTGGTGGCCTCTCTTGATTTGCTCTGGTATGAGCCCTTCGCGGAGCCACAGTTCTTCAATGGAGTCACCGGGGATGAGATCTTCACAAGTAGGGCTTGAAGATGCCCAGACCCTAAAATTTTCTGATGTATCTAAAAATTCCTGGGAATTAAGAGTTTTCGCAGAAGAAATAATAGCAGAAATATTTCTTGAAATACCTAATGTATCTTTTTGTGCAGTACTGCTGGTCTGTCTTAGTAAAGCCCTAGATTTCCTCAAATTTTCTTTTGGATCTGAAACATGTGTTGCTCGTGGCCCCTTTGGATTTGCTATGGTACTTGGTCTTCTTGAAGCCACCTTATATCAATGGAGTCGCCAGATAGATTATTACAACCATAATAATGTCCAAGCTTTGTCTATCATCAAAGCATGGACCTATGTCGTCTCCCAGGGAAGCTGAGCTTCAATCTCCTCTCCCCGGTAGCGGCGCCAGTTTGTTATCACTCCAGGAAACTCCTCTAGGTTGTATCTCAAGGATTCCTGGTAACTTAAAAAAAATGTAGGGTTTTCTTATATGGATCAAGTTAGTTGACCTATATAACCTTTCCACTCTCAAGACATGCATAAGACTCACTCGTTTACAAGGATTTTAGTTGCAATTGCTCATAAATTCGACAATAAGGTGCAGGGATGGAGAACTCACCAGGCTAGCAGACTTACATACAAAACACATGCATATAAATGGCTAGATCCTGATGAGGATCGTATTTATAAATCAAATAGCATTAATAAACCAATAGTATGACAACTATCAGCTTTTTAATCAATCTGAAAATGACCTAAATACACATTCAGGCATAAATACAGTAAAGAAAGAGATGATGGCTGAACAGATCACAACAAAATAGCTTATATCATGAATAAGTAAAATGAGAAGATTGAAAGCTTTATTGGCTCATAAATCCCTGAAGTTGAACCTTTATTATAAAATCAATCATGGGCTTTATAGCCTTCTACCAAAAATGACAGATCTTGAAACTTCGATCTGTTTTCACAAAAAATACTCAGAAGTGATACTCTTTCAGATTAGGGTTTAAAACCCTAGCTAACTATTTGTCTATTTATTATGAAGATCTAGTTCACTGATTGAATACTAAATAACTGCAGTAGTCACCGATAATCACCATTGCTAGTTCAGTGTGAAATTGTCGCCAACAGCCAGTGTCTCGGTGTTTAACTGAAGCGACCTTTCTTATTTAATCCGCCAGAATTTTCTACCTTGTCACCGCGGTCGCCGATCGGAAGCTCTGACCTCTAACCGTTGGCACCCCAAGCCTTAATGCTACCATAGTGTCGATGCCTCAAATGACTAATCTTCTCAGCATCGGCGATCAGAATCCCAAGATTGAACGTATCGGAGCTTTCAACCGCTAGCTTGTCGGTGATCGGAAGCTGTACTCACTAATGCATCGGAACCTCAAAGATGAATGTTGCCACAGTGTCGGAGTTTTCAATGACTAATCTTCTCAGCATCAGCGATCGAAAGCTCTTTTCTCTATCCCATCGGCGCTCCAAGCCTGAATGTATCGGCGCTTTAGTTCTCTATGCTGCCGCTATTTCAGAGCTTTAAACCACTAGCTTTGCGATCGAAAATCAAAAGCTCTAGCCACTATCCCATTGGTGCCTTAGACCTGAATGTTTCCACAGTGTCGGTTTCTCAAATCACTAGCGTCGCGATGGTTTCTACATCGGCGATCGAAAGTTGTTTCCTCTAACCCGTCGGTGCTTTAGACCTGAGCGCTACCGCAGTGTCGGCGGTTCAAATCACTAATTTCTAAGCATCGACGATTGGAAAGACTAGCCACTAATCTGTCAGTGATCGTACACTCTACCCACTAAACTCTTCTTCGGTGATCGAAACTCCAAACCATTAACCATCGGAACTTTCAATCACTAGATTCTCCGCAGTGGCGACGTTGCAGTGAACTAAAACTCCAAAATGTCGGCGTTCGAAACTCCAAACCATTAACCATCGGAACATTAAACCACTAGATTCTCCATAGTGGCAGCGCCGAAGTGCACTAAAACTCTGAAACGTCGGCCTAATAGAGGACTACACCTCCGATCACTATTTTAAAAATGTTTCGATGGCAGTAAAAAAATTTAGCAATACGCCTAACCGCCGAAGGGGTTTTTCCACCTATTATTTATCTTGCATCTTTCGGTGGCTAATGAGATGTTCTGATCCTCTCCCAAGCCACTGAAAGCTACACCTTGTGAAATTTTAACCCAAATAAAAAACAGAGGCTTTCAAACTGTCAGTGATATTCATATCCTTCATTGCATGAGTTAAATTATTCATACTATCAAAATAAATTTATTTTGGGAGATAACACATGGGAAGACGAAGAATGGTTCCAGGCAATAGACTACGAGCAGATGTCGTTCAGATGCAGAAGATGTCATGATCATGGTCATCTATTCCTGGAATTCCCACAAAATAAAATACCAGGAGGGAAAAAAGATCAGGACAATCAATATGCTGATGGGTTCACCAAAACCCAAAACAATAAATGACAAATAAGAAATATATCGGGACCAGAGATTAACAAAAGAGTGCAAACCCATAATAGGTATGAGATCCTCCAAGAAGATAAGGCAATTAGAAAATAAGTCCAGCAAACAAAGAAGAATAAGGTAAACAAGAAAGAAGACCAACATAGGGAACAGACTAAAGATAACCAGGAGAAGGAGAGAGAGTCAATCCCAAAAAATCAACAAGAAACTATCAAAACATCTACAAATCAAATTCTCTAGAGGCAGTAGGAGACGCTCAAGAAAGTCTCAGAGACATCTGATCCCAGAAGACATGGAGATAGGAGATCTGAATATGGAAGAATTGGAAGCTTCCTACTCTAACAAGACTCCAACCCAGATTCCCCCAAAGCAAGTCTCCCTGCTGGAGAAGGCGATAATCCAAGCTAAAAACATGAATTCCTTGGGAGTAGTTTTTCAATCTCTCAAAGACTCGGATGGGAAGAAGAGACAAAAAAAAGAAAAGCGGGGAAGACCAAGCAATGTACAAAGAATCAAAGATATAGGAGACCAACAGGTGGCTTCAGGAGAGTATCCAACTATAGATGCTACCCTTTCTCCATCCATCTAACCAAGTCTTGATGCAGATTAAATCCTGGAACATTAGAGGCTGCAGTAGCACTCTGAAAATCCATCTTCTTAGAAGAAGGATTGAAAAAGAAAAATTTGGGATCGTCTTTCTGCAAGAAACAAAATGCTCGAGCGAAGAGCTAACAACTATAGCCCGGAAAATGTGGAAGGGTTTTGAATCAGTAGCGATAGATGCCAAAGGGGCAGCAGGAGGGTTGGGCATTCTTTGGAACCCTCGAGAGGTTAACCTCTAAGGCTTCCTAGCAACTCATTTTTCACTCTTTGCATACTTCCATATTTTAGGTACCAAAATAAAAGGATTCCTGACCAATGTTTATGGGCCCCCGAGGGCAGAGCATAAATTATCCTTTATGGACTCGCTCTCGGATATCAAAGAAATTGCTAAGGACAAATCATGGATCCTAGGTGGAGATTTCAACCTGATCAGGAACCTAGAAGAGAAACAAGGTGGTATATGAAAATTAAACTCTGCAAGCGCTAATTCAATGATTTAATTGATGACCTTAATCTGATAGATGTTACAACTTCTAATGGTATATTCACGTGGAACAACAAACAAGCTAGAGACAGAGGGACACCCTGTCAGCTTGACCGCTTCTTAATCTCAGAATATATCATGATGGCCAGTGGAGAATTAAGAGCGGTGGTACTTCCAGCGGCAAGTTCAGATTACTGGCCTATCAGTCTGGAATGGGATAATATACGGATAAATCCTCGCAGCCCATTCATATTTGAAAAATTTTGGCTCCTCCAAGCGGATTTCCATGAGAAACTCAAGGAATGGTGGGAAGGCTTCCCACCCATTAGAGGAACCCGAATGTATCATTTCCAACATAAACTTAAAATCTTGAAAGTTAACATTAAAAAATGGAATAAGGAGTCCTTTGGTAATATATTTCAAGCAAAACAAGATCTAGAGAGTAAGATGCAGCTGAACTAGTCTCAAGGGATGAGTATGGGATTTTCGGAGGAGTTAAGGATACAAGAAAAAATCTTGTTACAGGAATTCAGCCAATAAGAACAACAGGAGCAAGTCTACTAGAACCAGAAGGCAAGGGTCAAATGGCTCCAAGAAGGGGAACACAACACCTGCTTCTTTCACAGAACGGCCATCCAACACAGACAGGGGAATAGACTGGACAGGTTGAAGATGGAGGATGAGAATATAGCCAAAACTCAAGAATAATTAGAAACTACTTTGAACTCTTACTTTTCTAATCTTTTGTAGGAACTCTAAGAAGATAGAGAGAAGTGTTTCGACATATTCCCAATATTATCATGGATGAACACAATCACATACTGGGCAAAGCCATTGAGATGACGGAAGTGGAGATGGCTATTAAGCAAATGGCAAACGATAAAGCTCCGGGGCCGAATGGGTTCACTAGAAATTTTTTCCATGCTTGTTGGGACTGGTTAAAGGAGGAAATTTGGGACTTGGTGGAAGACTGTATGAAGACAAGGAATATCCTAAGAGCTCTCAACTCTACATTTCTAACACTCATCCCCATAGAAAATGGTACAGAGGATCACGGGAAACTACGACTGATTGCTCTGTGTAATGTCATCTACAAAATCATCTCTAAGGTTATGGCCAATCATTTGAGGCCCCTACTTCCACTCATCATCTCACCGGAACAGGGTGAGTTCGTGGAAAAGGCAAATCCTAGATGGCATTATTTTGGTGCAGGAAACAACTCATTCACTTAAAACCTTTAAGACTCCAGGTATGCTCCTAAAACTGGATCTCTCGAAAGCATATGACAAATTGAATTGGATTTTTTTGGTAGGAATTCTCAAAGCTTTTGGTTTCTTATAGGATTGGAAAAATTGGGTCATGAATATGGTCTCTTCGGTCTTTTTTTCAATCTTGGTCAATGGCTCCCCTTCGACCCCCTTCAACGCTTCCAGAGGAATAAGGCAGGGGGACCCCCTCTCTCCCTTCCTTTTCATCATAGAAGCTGAAGGACTAGGAAGGATGCTCAAAAATAGAAGATCTGAGAACAAGATTCGGGGCTTATATCTAACTGCAGGGATGGACCCCCAGACCCATCAACAGTTTGTGGATGATAATATGCTTATGGGACCTTCATCGGTCCAGGAGACCAGGGGAATTAAAGATAGTCTGAACACATTCCTGGAAGCAAGTGGTATATAAATCAACAAGGTAAAGTCTCAGACATACTTGTTCAATACCCCGAGAATTACCAAAAGGAATATCCTCAGAATCCTAGATTTTTTGAAAGGAAGACTTCCATCAAAATATCTGGGAGCATCGCTAGCGGAATCAACTATTAAACAAATATCATGGAAGGAGTTGTTGGATAAAATCAAACATAAGCTCAACCTCTGGAGCTTCAGAGCCCTTAATTTTTCAAGCCGACTCATCCTGGTGAAATCATTTCTACAAGAAATGCCTTTATATCTATTCTTGGTGCTGGCAGCTCCGAAATTAGTCATCAAACAAATCAGAAATATTCAGAGAAATTTCCTATGGGGAGGATCAGAAGGTCACATGAAATTGCCTTTGGTGGATTGGCAAACCGTATGTAATCCTAAGGCAGTGAGGGGCCTAGGACTACGAGATCCTCTAGACAATAACAAAGTGATGAGTGCCAAAATATGGTGGAGGTATATTAATTATGAGGAGGAGTCGTGGGCCAAACTGTGGCACCTAAAATATGCTCCCCTCTGGCCCAAGCAATCCCTGGTGAGATTTGGAGAAAACTTACCCGGGTCTAGTATATGGAAAGCGACACAAGAAAACAGAGGTTTGGTCCAGAAGCATAGTTTCTAGGAAGTGCGGGATGGAAGAACCGCACGATTTGCTAGGGACACATGGAAGCGGGAACTGGTTCTAACATATGGTGACGACTCCCCTATTCTAATTTCCTTTCTTCAAAACCATTCCTGGAGCATGATGGTGGCATTATGGATCCTAGAGACAATGAGCGGATCTTCAGGGTTTGGAAAGACAATAATTGGTGGCAATCTCAAGACCCGGGGGAAGATGTAGAAGACTTCATGGCAAAGCTTAATTTCAGAAGAATAACCAAGAATGATGGTTCGGAAAAACTCAGATGGGGGTACTCCAACACAGGAAATTTCAACCCCAAAGAGGCCCTAGGTTTGGTAACAGGGACTCAAAAGATTGAACCAGAAGCCAAATGGGGAAAAATATGGGGAGGAGGGTGGTGGCCAAAGGTAACATTTTTTTGCTAGATCGTGCTCAAATGACACATCCTAACCTGGGATAACCTTTAGATCAGGGGAATCATTGAACCCTCTAGGTTTCGTATGTGCGAGGAGAGCAATGAAACTATCAACCATATTTTGGATGAATGTCTGGTGGCAGGCTCAATCTGGGAATAAGGAGCGTCCATTTTAAAAAAAATCCACCGACACAAAGGAAGGTCGGATATCACAATTGCAGAATGGTCTATGAAGGTATTCAAAAATAAAATTGTTAATAGACTATGGGAGCTTCTCCCCAGTTTTACGGTGTGGGAACTATGGAAAACTCATAACAGTCAAATCTTTGAAAACAAAACCCAAAAAAAAGGGGAAATTTGAACCATTATAGAAGCACACCTAAAAGAAACAATTACCCTACACCAGTGGACATGGGAAGATTTCATAGCAGAAGGAAATGAAATAATTATTTGTATGAATTAGGGATTGTTGAATTACTTGTCAACAACGTGCTTACCAGAATGGCTCCAACCTTTGTTAACAATGTGAACACTTGGACTAGGCCACCGGAAGGATCCTTTAAATTCAATTTCTACAGAGCGGCCAAAGGAAACCCAGGCCCTGCAGGATTGTGAATTGCATTAAGGAACTTGGATGGAATTATTCTCAGCATGCTCTTGGGATCAATTGGCAACAGCACAAAAAATATGGTGGAGCTATAAGGCCTAATTAATGGCTTATCATGGGCTCTGCAAGCGGGGAAGACTCCATTGGTGGTGGATGGTGATTCACATATAATAATAAACATGGCTCAACGGATCCAAAATGGTGCATCTACATCACAGGTCTCAAAGAACTGGCGATGGGAAGGCCGGGTGTTCTCTCTCAAAAGGATCCTAGCAAGACATTCAGCCATTATGTTCTCGCATGTGAGGATATTGGGAAACAAGGTGGTGCATGCTCTCGCGAATGAAGGAGTGGAAATTCTATGCTCTTTCCATGCAGAATATCTTGACGTCAGGGGAAGCAGATAGGAAATATGGTAACGATGCAAGAAGTTTGCGAAGGATAACAAGGAAGGTGGGTTAGAAATGAACAACTGTCAGACACATCCCAACCCACAGCAGGTGGAAGACAGTTGGTGCTCCAACTCAATGGGAATCAAGCCATCCATCATATTGTTATCAAGTAATGACCCCTCCAGTGCAGCGATGGCGAGTGTAGAAAGTCGCTAGTTGTCTCGGTCACCAGGTGGGGCTGGTGTACCACACGCCTAAACATCCAGTGAGCACATGGTCACTGTAGAAGGAACGACCACTAGCATGAGAGCCTATTAACCGTCGAAGTTGCATAACACTTTGCAGGATTAATACTCTGGTTGATCCGTGCGAGGAGAAGGAGAGGAGCCGACCCTACGGGCCTAGGGGTATGAATCCCACATTATTTATCGTAAGGGAGGGGAATTTCACAGATCTTTGTATCAATTGGAATTCAATGAAGAAGAAGGTTGCAGATCTCTCGCACAGCATGAAATATTTGGAGAAGCATGGTGAAGGGCAGAGAAAGATGGAGGTTAAAGAAAAAAGCTTGAGCAGATTTAATGCTCCAATCTAGCGGAGGAAAGGTTTGAGTCCTATAAATTTACCCAAACGGGATCACAAGGTCGCATTCATGGTGGAGATTATGTTCCTTTGGGAACCTAGTAACATTTTGTGTGGTGTTATCATGCCTTGCTACTAGAGAGCCCAGAATTGACAGATGGGAAACGACAGAGGGGAAGGAACCATTGGGGTGATGCCTAGCTCAAGGAATGACCTTCCCATAAGTGAGGAATAATCAACCCCGCGGCCCTTTAATTGGGGCGTCCAGAACATGGCGGAGACACCAACGACAATAGAAGCTTTCATCGCCATTAAGGAATTAGATCTCCTCAAGGAGTACGAGACCCTTATGGGCAGACCCCTAGAGCTCAATCCTTTTTGGACAGCCTGAATTCTCTTGGCCCATGATATACAAGCTAAGTTTCATACTGCACAAGGAATAAGGGAGGCTCTGGCCCTCATTCGAAGGGAGCAATAGGAAATCTTGGTGGGTTTTCGGCTTCTGGAACAGATTGCAACAGAGATTATGGATAGCCCAGGGGATAATCCCACCACCCCGATGAACAATCTTGCCAATTCTCTAGCCAACGCAGGTGCCAGTGCTCTTCATCCTCAGTAAGAGGAGTGCCTCCCGGGACCAAACCTGGATGTGGGTAGATCAAATTTCAGGGCTTTTGTTTTGTGGAATTTTTGCTTTGCCTCACTGTAAGTAGTGTTGAAGTGTTACAATGTGCTGATGTTATGGGTATGGGATGTTGTTCTGATATGTTTAGGGATTTTTTTGCAGTCTGAGAAAAGGAATGATGCTATAGGGTCCAATGTTTTTGGATGTTTCTAATGCGGTTTATCTATCGGCTATAAGAAGGAAATCTCTATTTTTAGTGGCTCAGTGCCATGGGAGGGGCTCGAGTTTCATAGGATATCTGTAGGTCTTCAGATTGGTTTCAATGTAATGGGAAGTTCCAGGCTCGATTGATAAGTTGATATCAGTAGGAACCATATCTTTGGGCTCAAGTTATGTAATAGGCTTGGATGAATTCCCGATACATTCAAGTACTCCAGGGACGACCCTTATGAGCCCTGCTTGCTGCTAGACTGGTTCTGTCTAATTCATCTAGAAAAACCAGGTTTGTTTGTATATCTTTTTTGTATCACCATTTTGTATTATAATAGAATTTATCCTGCTTACTGATAATAAAAAAATTGGTAGTGACCTCGAGACACCGTTAGGATACACCCTTGTTGGTTTAGAGTTGAACACGTCTCAAAGACTCCAACCAGCTCACACATTCCTTGAGGAGAGCCGCATCAGATAAAGGTTTTGGACATACTCCTCGTAACTTCAGAATATTTGGATTTCCCTTCCCCCAAAGTTAATCGACTCATATCCATATTAATATAAAATTTACCAAGAGCACTTGCAACGCATTTTCTTTCGGCAATACAACATCACTCTTTATTTTTCAAAATCCATTGGCACTGGTTTTACATTTTACAATCATTTGCTTCTGTGTTCTTTACATTTCACGTGTTAACATATATGTTGTTGTGTTTTAATTATTTATGTTGCAATATCTGGTTCAACTGTTTATTTTTTTATCTAAACTCCTAAACAACTAAATCATCATCACTAAGCCTTAACAACCTTAGCAACTAATAAGGTCTACCCCCCTTGGCTTCGTTAGGATTTGGCCTAAACGAAGGAGTCAAGAACAAGGTAACAACTTTGACTTGATACTTTCCCCCAAGGACACACTGAGTGGCTTGAATATTTCTGCCATGTTCCCCCCAAGGTGTCTGAAAGGAAGCAACACTCTCCTCCCTCCAGGTCGAACTTGAGGGAAAATCAATGTTCATTCACGTTGAAGTTGTCGATGCTCCTTTAGATTACAATCCTCTTCTAGGGTGAAATTGGTTCTATGCAATGCAAGTTGTTGCTTCATCCATATTTCAAGTAGTCCAATTCCCATTCCAAGGGAATATTGTCACAATTGACCAGTTAGATTTATGTTCACCAGACATGAGTTCCAATTCTGCAAACAATGTTCCACTATTTACTTCCTCAGCCTCGCATATCAAAACATAGGAGTAGATCTTCTTAAAGACTCTTCGCTTATGGGATTTTTTCTATTGAATAACACTCCTCCTACTACGTAGGCTACATCTATAAACATGATCTCAACTTCGACCTACGACACCCTAGATAAAGGAAAATCAATCGTCGATTCGACATCATTGAATCATTTCGAAAAAATGTACCAAACTATTCAATCCACTAGTGAGCCCACCATCAATGATCATTTATTGGTGGCATCAGACCCATATCACCTACCATATTGGTTAGATACCCCCCATCTTTGGATTATCTTTTGCATACCCTTCCCTCTGATGAGTCCATCATGGAATTCATGTATTTAGACGATATGCCTTGGAAAGATCATCATCATCAATCCTCTTTCCTTCTCGATTACCATATGTTAGAACAACAGTTTCATCTAATATCATAACTAATTCTCAGTCACCGGTACTCATCCATGATGTTGAGTCCGAGGGTAGTCTGAGACACATTACTAAGACCATTCCGATCGATATATCAGTGAAGCTTGGAGTTGTAGAAAACATTAACGTAGGCCAATATTCTTCCATTTCAGAACTAAAATCATATACGACCCTTTTCAAGGAATTCAGAGATATTTTTGCTTTGACATATGAATAAATGTCAAGGATAGATCCTTCGATCATGGCTCACAAGATTAGGACTTACCCTAATGCCAAATTGGTCTGTCAAAAATTATGACAGGTTCATCCACGGAAAGCAGCGACCATTAAGGAAGAAATTGAGAAAAATCTTATGGTTGGGTTCATTTACCCCATACCTTTGACAGAATGGGTGTCTAATATTGTCTCCGTAAACAAAAAACAGGGCACCATTAGGTTTGTATCAATTTTCAGGACCTTAATAGGGCTTGTACTAAGGACAATTTCCCTACCCCTTACATCGATCAAATCGTCGATAACTACACCGGAAGCATTATCTTTTCATTTATGGATGGATTTTCTGGATAAAATCAAATAGACATACTCCCATCTGATCAACACAAAATGACCTTCATTTTCACATTGGGGATATCTTCCTATAAGAAGATACCTTTTGGTTTGAAAAACATTGGCGCTACCTTTCAACACATTACGTCTTATGATTTCCATGACATCATACACATCATGGAAATGTACCTTGATGACTTTCCTGCTCATTTGCAACAGCAAGATCACCGTGTTGATCATCTAAGAGCCATTTTTCTCAGGTTTCGCAATTACAACATATGATTGAATTCACATAAGTGTGTTTTTTGTGTCGATATTGGCACACTACTTGGTTTCATCGTGTCCAAGGATGGCATCCATATAGACCCACTGAATATTGAAGCCATCTTGGACTTACCCCGCCTACGAATGTACAAAACTCCAAAGTTTACAAGGGAAGGAAAACTTTTTACGTCGATTCGTCTTTAACTACACCGAAAAAACCCACGGTTTCATGTGTTTATTGAAAAAGGATACACCCTTTGTTTAGGATGACCTAGAACAAGATGCGTTGAACACTCTGAAACACTCCATTACGCATGCACCTATCATGCAACCACCCAATTATACCAAGGACTACTCCATGTATGTGGTTGCATCCATGTCCACCATCAGCATGGTATTGGTTCAAATAGATTAACACGACCATGAATATGTGATTTATTACCTTAGTAAGATTATTTTCGACTTTGAAACTCGGTACTCACATGTGAAGAAATTAGCTCTCTCCACGGTCATCACGGTCCGTAAATTTTGTCATTACATCTTGCTCCGAACAACCACAGTATATGCATATTCCAACCCCATGTATTACATCTTGAATCATCAAGTGCATGGAGGAAAATACTTTTGCTAGATTTTTATCCTCCAGAACTTTCAGTTAGAATTTGCGAAATCCAATTCTAAGTAGTATCTCATCTTCATGGAGCTTATGTGTGACCTTCCCTATATTACTGAGGATACAAGTCCCTTTGATTCATTTCCAGATGAATCATTGTTCCTCATTAGTACATATGACCCCTGGTATGGAAACTTGATTCTCTATCTCCAGACACAACGCTTCCAGCCCAATGAAACCCGAGATAAACTTCATCCTATTCGTCATCACGCTAAGTACTTCCTCATATTAATGATACATTGTACCATCCTGACATTGATGCAATTTTATGATGTTTCTTTACTCATGAAGAGACTGAAGTAGTTTTAAATGACTCTCACTCTAGATCTTGTGGTGGTCATCTTTCTAGGATGGATACTACCAAAAAAATATCACGAGCTAGGTACTTTTGGCCTTCAATCTTTAAAGATTGTATGGAGGTCATCAAAAATTCCCACCCTGTCAACTTTTCACATCTAAAAAGTGCACCTACCCTGCTCCATTGCATCCAATCATAGTTGTTGTTCCATTCACGAAATGGGGCATCGATTTCATGCACTGTAAGCCTACCTCAGTCAAGGGGCATAGTTACATCATTGTAGGTGCAGATTAATTTACAAAATGGGATGAGGTTATGCCAAATACGAAAAATCAGTTGTCATATTTCTTTTCAACCATATTTTTTCCATATTCAGAGTTTTTAGGACCATTGTGACTGATCAAGGTTCACATTTTCATAATAAAATGATGTCGAAATTGAGTGCCAAACTAGGTTTCTGCCATGACAACTCTACACCCTAATACCCACATGACAATGTCTAGGTTGAAGCTATCAATAAAGTATTAAAAACTATGCTTCAGTGGATGGTAGGATGATCCAAATCCAGCTAGAATTTACAACTATTTTCCGCATTATGGGCCTACAAGACTACCTTCAAAACATACATCGGCTTCACAACTTTACATTTAGTGTATGGGATGGAGGCTACTCTTCTGATAGAATGTGAAATCCCTTCTCTAAATCTTGTCATAGAATTGCTACCCAACACCACTCTAGAGGAAGAATGGTTTTTATATTTAAACAAGCTCGATGAGACTCCTCGTGATGCCATATTGGCAAACAAGGTGCATAAACTACAGATTAAATCTCAATATGACATATCCATTCAACCTCGCCTTTTCAATGAAGGTGATATGGTCTTGAAATATGACGAGAAACATGACAAGTTGGGGGGTGGAAAGTTAGAATCCATGTGGCATGGACCCTACATTGCCAGTCGTGTCTTGGAAAAAGGAGCATATGAATTAATGGATTATGATGGAATACCCCTGGGAGAGACTTGAAATGAGATCTACCTCAAAAAATACTATGCCTAGGTCATCTAGCATAGGTTTTATGTATATAGTGTTTATAGAGTGTTGTGTGTATTTTGAAGTGTGGATTTGGTGTGAATGTAAGATGTGTCTTAGACAAACCTGGTTATGTAGTGTTATGTTTAAAATGAACATATGACCACCTATTTTGGCTTTGTGGATGGTGCTAGTCGTTTCACCTTGAATCTTGCATCTGCATCCTGGGTATTATACTCTCCTACTAGTGATCTGGTGAGATCAGGAGGAGCTTGTTTGGTTCTTGCTACAAACAATCTTGCAGAGTACCATGCAGTGATTGGTTTGTTGACTGAAGCTCTAACTAACGATGCAAGCCAAATTAGGGTTTACCTAGATTCAAAATTAGTTGTACATCAGTTAAACTTAGTCTACACCATCCGGAACCCCCTACTTCTTCATATATTCCGAAGAGATCAGATTTTGGAAAGGTCTTTCAAACATGTTTCCTACCATCACATCCTGAGACATTTAAATATAATAGTTGATTCACTGGAAAACTTTGTCTTGGATTGGTATCTTGCTCATATTTGAAGTTCATTTTAAATATTATTTTCATGCATTGAATCACATAAATACATAAGTAGCCATTCAAACACACAACACATTGCACACACGCACACGCACACATCTGTAAATAAAAAAATTTATATAAAAACTGGTGCTGAGATACAAACTGAAGCCATAAGCTTTAAATTCACCCAAAATCTGGAGCTATCACATCTCTAGTACATATAAAATGGAAAAAACTGAAGCTTCGAATATTTCAATATAATTACAATACAAAAATGAGGAATCCACTCTGGGATAATCCGCGTGCTCGTGGTAGCACATCACAACATGGGATACTCGGCAGAGTAGCCTCCCAAAGCATCTGGATACTCCTGCAATATGGTGCTGGTAGCACCTAGGAAGGTCATCTATCAAAATGTTGGGTACTCCCATAGTCAGCCACTGAAGATTGTCCCCAATCTCTTGAAGCTATTCTTCAGCCTCCACAATTCTGATATCCATATCGCTCACTACTCCTCGCCTCTCTATGGGTGAAATTACCACTGGGAGGGAAGGCCTTATGTCTGCACAAACAACATTGTATATATCAATATCATTCAAAATGAACAAAAAAATTAAATACAACATAAAATAAAAACACATGGAATGGTATTCTTATTACCTCGATCGTCCCATTGATCCCCCTCGGGCAGTGGGAGATCAGGGTCACCCCTAAAGTTCGCTCTAACGTAGGCATAGTCCTCAACCATCAATAATTGGCCTTAGAGCGAATGAAATAATATTGCACCAAATGTGATGGTGGGCCCTCCACCACCACCATGTCGGACCATGGCATCGACCCATATCAACATCCTAGGATCCTCTACATACAACCTGTTCAAAGGCACATGTGGTCGCATCAATGGCACTCACTCAAGGAAGAAGGACAGTGACTACTGCCTCGTAGAAATGTTGTTTTAGTTCCCCCCTCCAAAACTTTGTTAACTGATCTTTGAGACTGACTACCAGCCCATCACATCAATTGAAAATGGTAGGAGCCATACACTCCAACGCATATAGCATGTGAGCACGAGTGGTCTGGTGGGAATCCATGTTGCCCACTACCTTCTCTATCATGAAGGATACAGTCCTCAAAGGCCAGTCTACAACATGCTTGATAGGGATCTTTCCTCCCTGATATCCAGTCCCCACCATCTATGAGATCATCTACCGACATCTCTCCATCCATGGGACCTATAAGTACCACTGGAATTCCCCTTTGGGATAATACAGTCAAGAAGTAGATGTCCTCGACATCTATGGACAATATGTGAGTCCCAACCTAAAAATGATGTTGGTTAGGATCCGAAATTAGGATCAAGTACTCCAACAATAGTACATAATCCCTCGTTCCTGAACCCTGAAGTATTTCAAGATCTCGTGTTATCTCAAAGCCCTCACGGTCATGGGATATTTTGTCGCTTGGTTTTCATCAAGGTCATGATCCAGTTCTTTCCATATCACCATCTTGGGAGCAAATTTCCTATTAAAAACCAATGGAAAATCCATTAAACACTTTCTAAACTCCAGATCAAGAGGAAAAATCTTAAAAACTTGTTCATTCTTTGGTTTTTTGGAAGGAACTTTTTGTCGAAGCCTTTCCCCCAAGGGAACATAGCGACAACGCTTATCCACCTACGGGACAGAGTTCCTTCATCGCTTTTCCTCGTTTCAAGGGGTGCGTCGACGCACCTCCCAAAAGGGAGAAAAGCACCAGGTTGTGCACACTCTCCTCCTTTCGGGATCGACCTCAAATTTCCAAAAAACAAACTCAAAGAAAAAAAATTAACCATGAAAGTGAAGAGCTAGGGCTTGGATATTACATGGTATAGACGGTTCGGTCAGAGGTGGCATGTAACTCCCAGAATCTCCGCCAAAAAATCCCTTCCTATGCACAAGTTTTACCCAAATGTCAATAGTAAAAACAAAATGGTGAAAAAATGTTGCTATTCCACTATTTGTAGGTTATTTTCATTTTTTATTGAAAATAATTAGTGGAATAATCAAATATTTAGGGTTTTTCCTCATGTTTTTCTATAGTTTCCAAGGCGAACATGTTCTAATATCATTTTTGGAGATTTCAGGGTAGTTTTGGGATTTCTTGGCTACGAGTGAGTTTCTTTTTGTCTTTTTCACACTCCGGTTTGAGTTGAAAAAGTACTGAGTGCTTTTTTTACTTCTGGTGTACTCGTTAAACACCTAGTGAAGAGGTACCGAGTGTGCTTTTACTGTTTTTTCAGACTCGTTAAAATGGATTATGAAAAAAGAACCCCTTATAAAGTCAACTTTAAGATCTTTTCGAGACTTTTTAAACATGAAAATATCGCCAAGCGAGCTTGATGCTTTCACGCTTGTAAAATTATTTGAAAGATCGTCTAGTCAGTGATAGTTTACCCCATTTTTGGACTGATTGGACTTATTTATGAAAAATGTGCACTCTAGTTTATCACGACTAGAAGTGTTCTCATAGGAATCAGTTTATAATTTTTCGGGCCTCGGGTACTAAATTTACGAAAAAGTCTACCCTGAAGTATTCTTAGTCATTTTAGAATCTCTAAACATGAAACGACGATTGATTTTACCTTCTTTGGATTCATAAAATTAAATGATGAAGGACCCTTTCTTGGGATGAACCCCTCATTTCTCAAGTTCATAAAACGTATGAGAATGGACTCATCACTTGATGAGCTACATCGAGCATTTGTTACTCTTTTCGAGCTCGTTAAAAAGAAAATAAATACTCATCCTTTGCGATGAGGAAATTAAGGGAATGGGGAACATTTTTCATTTGTATCAATGGAAGCTCATATTTCACCCTTGAACATGGCACTTGTATGCATTTTCATTTCAAATAGTCAGGTATTCAGCTTGTCATCGATCCAATCCACTTTCGTGAGTCATTTAACTCCTTTGAGTCAATTCAAAGAATGCATCATCTTGTCCTTCCATTACATCTGGTCTCTACCTCATTGATTCAATGTTTCCAAGTCATTTGTCGTGTCATTCAATGTTCAAGGGAAACCTCCTTTGTAGTCTACCTCTACATTTCCTTACCTTCCTTCGATTCGGTCACATCTGAATGAGTCCTATGGTTGTTTTCATCACTTCAACATCATCTTTTGTTCCATGTTTCATGTCAATGATGGGGGAAACATCATGACCCTCCTTTGAGGATTTTATTCTTGTCAACACCAACACATCATCTGGGAATTGGACTTAGAAACCAAATCAAGTACCTTGAATATTGCATGCCTTAATGGCAAGTTTCCTCGCTTTCAATAGTGGGATTTCATAAACGGCCTATTATTGAAGGATCCCCCTGAGTGTTCGACTACAAATCCTCTATTCACGTTCGAAGGAATGTACTGAGATACCTTAGGAATCATTAACATTAATGATGATCTCCCTCGTGATTTTTGACAGTATACATCAATGACCAATAATCAAGTATTTTCTACCATGTTTGACATCAAGACATGTATTCACGTGGATAGAATCTTATCGTTCAGAATTGGAATGAAGACCTTGAGTGGTTAGGTATTCACTTGAATATGTGCATATCCTCAGGTTACGATGGAGTATTTTTTAGAGTCATGACATGGATCCACATTGTATGTTTGGTGGCTATGTTCATATTTTAATTCAGGATGACATGGATCTACTTTGTATGTTCTGTAGCCATGTTCTGATGTGAGTCATGTTTTTCATGGATATAAAGTGTATTGTTAGTAGCCATGACATGGTCATTATACATGGATCTGCAATATATTGGTCTGCAGCCATGTTTGAGTCAGATAGTTGGTGACTGGTCTTGTGTCAAGTCTTTAATCGCCTCTCTTTTTCCTCTGATACCGGAATCAATATCTAAAAAATAATTTCACCTATCACATTCCTCTAGATTCATACCTTGGGGGGCATTCTGTTACACCCAAAACTATCCTAATACTCCAATCCCTTGAATTCCCTGGACAAAACATTTTTTTGGAGACTTACTGCTCAATCCTAGGCAGTTTGACACATCATGTTGCCTAGTACAGGGCGTCAGATAGGCCTGACGCCCCTTTTCCACTGACATAAGGCACCAGTGACACCTATCACATGACCACAAAGAGCGTCAGTGCACTTAGCATATTCACAAGGAGTGTCAGCAGTCCAAATAGTTAAAAAAAAAAGAGAATATTCTAGAATATTTTAGGTGAAATATCTCATGGAGGATGATCCTAACTACTTGGGAAATATGGCACTCGACCTCCTAAGACCTAGGGATAATTCCCTACCTTCCTCCCAAAATATCTCAACCCATTTGGGCTTCCTTTGGCCTATAAAATCAAGCTACATGGACCATGTGAAGGGGATACCAAGATCACATCCTTAAGTTGTTGGATTCAAATCTAGTGTAGGAGGCAAAGAGAGAGTGGTTGTGAGAAAGATGTTGCATAGTTTTTAGTTTATGTGAGTGAGTCAAAGATATTGTAAAACAAAATATTAGAAATTAAGGCTTTGGTTGTAGCTTTATTTTCTCATCTTTAATTCAAAAATGTTTCCCTTTCCCATAAATGATTCATCTAAATGTTGATTATTTATTACTAGTTTCCTTAATCATTACTATAGATCACTGATTTGTATTTTTTCTCTCATTTCTTGTCTTGGTTTTTGTGTTATTTTCAATTATAGTTGATCGCAAGAGGATCTTCAAAACAAGGACAACCTCCCACACTCAAGGTAAAGAGAGCTTGGCATTCAAGTAGCTCAGTCATCTAGGGAGAGGATACATCATTGTGTCATCCTGTTCTAGACTTGCACCATGCAAGCTAGGGGAACAAACTGTGTTCGCATTGATTCAAATATTCCCGGTAACAAGTTCCCATTATAAATCCATAAATGATTTGGTTTCACAATATGCAGGAAAAAATAAGCAATTTCTTGAAGAAGCACGGGGATTGTTTTCTCAAGTTACACAATTGTCAAAATAAAAGGTTTGATTTGTTGCAGCAAAGGACCTAAAGAAAAATAATTTGAGATTTGCAATTGTAAATGATGGTGATGTGTCAGAGATTGAATTTAAACTAGATCAAATCAATATTCTTAACTAAATTTAGCTCCATAGGAAAACGGGTGAAGTCCTGTATGATGATCTTTTGCAATCAGCCTTCAAATTTTCAAAATTGCAGTCAATGGTGGAAAATTTAGAGGGATATTTGAAGTAATAGAAGGCATAAACAGAGCAATTCAAGCCCAAATTAAAATATTATAGGAATACATTGTATCCTTTGGAGCATATCCAAATAATGTACAACTTACCAAGAAGCTCCTAGATGAAAAAGAAAACACAATTCAGATGTCGAAGAAGAAACTAGAAGTTCCAAGCACCCAACATGTACAATTCCTAGAGCTAACAACATTGCAATAAGAGAAGAACTCAATCTATCAAGAGAATATGGACTAAAAAGGAAAAATGTTAAAATTGCAAAATGAGAAGCAAGACTAGGAAAAAGAAAAATCTTAGTTTTTATCAAAGATATCAGTTTTGAAATTCCAGCAAGTGAACCTTCCACAATAAGTGAAACATAAGTGAGTGATCCTTATACATAGGAATTTATCAAATCCATGTCACAAATTACTTTAAAGGATGAATAAATCAAGGGACTGAAAGAAGAAAATCAAAATCCAAATGAAGAGATGGATCACAAAGTGCAA
This sequence comes from Pseudotsuga menziesii, assembly GCA_001517045.1. NCBI lineage: Eukaryota > Viridiplantae > Streptophyta > Pinopsida > Pinales > Pinaceae > Pseudotsuga > Pseudotsuga menziesii. The sequence goes on along the minus strand of LPNX010227340.1, from coordinate 452,281 downwards.
GAGAAGAATAAAACTGAAAGTGAACAAAAGTAGTTGCAAAAGAAAACAATGAATTCAAGGCCAAGGTGGCAGGTAAAGTACCTCAATAAGGAGATAAGCATGTCATTTTGGATTCATTATTAGAAAAATTTACAAAATTAAGAGCATATTTGAATCACATCGATGAAAATAATTCCATAGCAAACACAACTTTATAGAGATGCAAGCCTTATGAATGAAACTCTAAACAAAAGACCTTCGTAGATAGCTCAGAACGCGGAAAATTTCCTGAATGCATTGAATCAAACATATTTTCAAGATATGCAAATAAAGGACATCATCGTTATCATCATTTGGGCTAGGTAGATCATTGTCAAGCATCATCATGTGAATAATTTACAAATTAAAGCAAAGCAAATGATTCAACATGTCCATAATTTTAAGGATTTGTTCAATATATTTTTGGAAATGGATTTCCTTCCTTCTAGGATGAAAATGAGAAATTAGTTCCTCAAGAAAATTATCACAACATGTTGGTCCAAGTTCACATGGATCACTCAAATTTTGAAGACTTAACCTAGGGGTTGGTTGGAAAGACCAGTATTGGAAAATTAACTTATGATTTTAAGATATTTAATCAATTTCAAATGATTAAGTAAAATTTTCCTCCAACGTCCTATGAAACTTGTGTGGAATTGGAAATTTTGAAAAAGTAAATGGTAGATTATGAAAATCCTACTTAGGATCAATGGAAAGTCGTTGAGAAATTTAGCAAAACTAAGTACAAACTTCACTTATAATGGAAAGTTATTATGATTTATATGGTGGCTATTGTTTCCTTGGATATTCTCCTAATAAATAAACATATAAAAATCAAATTAACATTGAAAGGAAAAAATGAGTATTTCAAGGTAGTTAGAAAACAGATAGCAAGAAGGAGGCAGGGAAGGATTGGTATAGCTCCATATTTTTAGGCATTTGTTTGCAAGAAATTTATGTTTGGAAAATAGTTAGTTAGTGTTTGGTCTTGGAGAATTTTTTATATTTTTAATATTTTGCAATTTAATAAGAGTTGTATTCTCAGAGAAGAGACTAATGTGTATTGTAATTTCAATTTTGATTAATAAAAGTTGCTAAGAGTAGAAGTTCGTAGTTTTTCAAAGTAGAGATTTGTATGCCATTGTGTGTTTTCATACTGTAATATTCTTATGTGAATGTTTTTCCTGTGCCACTTCATTTTTGTTAATTCTTCATGTTTGGATGAGAAAAAATGAGTTGGAATTCATCTTCGATGCTCTAATTCATTAGATTCAAACATTATTTTTGTTCTTCTAAAGTTAATATAGAATTCATCCCATCTTTATGCTTTGTATTAATGGATTGTTTTCTTTAAGTCTTCCATCATAGTGCAACTATAAATTATTTAAAGAAATGGTGTCTATCTTTCCTCTATGAATGATTTACTCTACCACCATTCTATGGCAGTTTGAAAGTAACTATTTGTTGACTCCATGCCCAATGGTTTTACCTCTTATTCAACCACACTATTGAAATTTTTCTATTCTCAAAAATATAGCCATTGTTTAAAATGCATGAACTATTGTTAAAGTGACTATCGGACAACATATTCATTAAGGGATCCCCTTTTGTATTAAAAGGGATATATTTTAATCCTAAATATTGGTTTGAGGTTACATTGGGATTTTTCTTCCACGGTTAAAGAAAATTTATAAGAGATAAAAAAAGCGATGGGACCCTCTCAATGAAATATGATCACAGTATGATCCAATATGTGAACAAACCATGACCCCTCATCACCAACTTGGTCATCATTGCATTCATGATGTGCAATATCATATGCGCCCAAGCAACCTAAGTGCATCCCATCTCTCACTCCACCAAAAGGAGCTGGGCTCCAAAAATAATATGAGTAATCGTTACACCCAGTACTTTAACCACCACAAATACCACTACCCTCATAGCTACATACCATATGAAATCAATATTGATCTGGATTCCACCCTTGGAATCATGAAGTCCAAAACAATACTAATATATTATATGGTCAATGGTCTAGTGACCAACCAATGTCACGAGCAGGGAAGCTTAGTCAGATAATAGATATCTTGCCCATCCAGGGGTATCACCTCCTCACCGAAGAGGAAACACACTCATTGGGGATCGCACATCACTATTAACTCCCTCATGAGGTCCTCACTCAATGTCATATATTGGCATAGGAAGAACTTGAGAAACCCTACATCTAGTAGATCTTGCACAACAACAACATTGCCTCGAAAATGGCCAGTAAGAGAATCATGGTGCCACTCATACCACTCATTCATATCAATGTTCACAAATAAAGTAGCCTAAAACCACAAAAAACAAATACATTTTCGATCCTTACAATAAAATCATTAATTAAAAGGACAAAATGACACAACTTTACCAAAAAAGTTGCACAAGTTAGCACAGTTCCATCCACTCCGACCAACATGCAATAATTATGAGGGAGATACATTAATCTCCCATGCATCTATGCAAATTTACATCAAACACTTATGCAAGATAGTATCATGGGAGATACCTCACACAACCAAGCAATGGCACAATTCTCCATCGAACATTGTCCATCAAACAATCATGCAGTCGAACAGGGAAACTCTCATGCAACATGCAGCTATATAGGAAACCCATTTTCACGTCACTATGGTTGTTCCCTTGATACTAATACTTCTAACCACAAACCCTTACGGTAGATCATACAAGTCAGTTACCCCCCTAAGCTAAAAATTAATCTCCTAAAAATAACGAGAAGGAGATGAAGGATTACCAAGAACTCATAGAACTAAAATTTGTTGATTGAATCTCCAAGAAATAACAAAAATGGGTCTAGGGAATCCAATGCATGGACGATACAAATGATTTTGAAAAGCAGACCCTGCCCCTTTTTATAGCCACTTGGCCTAATTTTCAAAATCCCCATTTCCAACAACCCATAGTTATGTTTAACAAACCATCAACACCATTGTGATCAACATTGGGAAAAATTTAGCATCATAAAGTATGTTTTGTTTCCCCATAACCTTCATATGGCACCTACTTTTCAACCTTTTTTCCAAGTGCACCTTGTTTCTTGTCAATTATTTATGCATTTTCAATATTCCTATCATGACCATTATTATGCTTTGGTATCTATGTCATGTGTGCAAGATTTTCACCAGAAATAAACTTTCACATCATTCAAACAGTGGTTGGGCTCCATCCACAAGCATATCGTCTTAATCATCCATATAGGCAACATATTCCTTATGTTTACATTGAACTTATTCAGTGATCCCATTGATATCCATAAGGCCCAATTCCCTGGTAATGACTCGTCATCAATGTTTTTTTTGGGAAATAGCATGATCCCCCACCAATGTGCACACCATTACAACCCCCTCACACTTTGAAACCCATCCTGTCAAACCAACAAGTCTATCGAATTTGATTAATCGCCAAGTTTTCCAAGTTGAAACCACATGTCATCACCTTGCATTCTTCCAATCACTCCCCTTATATTCCTTGGCACATGTTATGATCATGATTCACACATAACCTCTCATCCATCGCATGAGAAATGCCATTTTATTTTCTCTCCATATCATCAACCCTTGAGAAGACTAGAAAGGGGCCCTGCACTCTAAGTACACCAATATCATTCAATCGTTCCTACAGGGACACTCTACATGTCATTTATTCATTGGGAACCCATCTTCTCATCTATATAAAATGACCACATCATTCGTTTTCATAAATTGGTTCCCTAACTCAATAAAAACTGTGTGAATCCCATCACATCCTTCTTTTGGAAGCAACCCCTACTTTCCATTGATCGAATTATTGGAGTACATATAACCTCAACACATTCAAATTTGTCATCTAGATACCCTACCCCATTAGTATTACATCTATGATAAATCATTCATATGTAGTTTGTTCCCCTTTGTTACATAGTGCGTCGCCACTTAAATTATGTTGTCGTAAGCCACTCACCCAGTTTACATCAATCAAGGGAATTCATGATCCCCACACTTATCAATTAGTCTTGTGTCAATTTTTTCAGTGTCCTAGTTGGTTAAAAAAATGATCTTGGTTCTCATGATAAGATCATCATCTTACCACTTGCTTCAATTCTCATTGACCTCAAATCACTTCATTTTGAGAGTTGAAGTAGTTATGATTGTACCTTGGGGTTCCCTTCTCATCAAAATAAGGGATCATCTAAAACTGAGTAAAGATAATCATCATTTCTCTCTAACTTATTATTATCCCCTATGCTTGACTCCAATGAATCTATCACATTTGGTAGAGTCGTAGGTTCCAATGGTAGCATAGTTCACATTTATGATTCACAATAATTACACATATGACATAAGGAATTCACCCACCCGGTAGCTTCACAATTATTTAGGTCCCCCACCCCCACAGTTATTTTCAATCATAAACATCTCCACTTATTCGGCATCAACAACATTATAAACAATCCAAGACCTATTTATTCAAATAGGGACTAAAGCCACCTTCATCCCTATACCAACAATTTATAGAGTTGACCCCTTGGTATCCTCTTAGTGTAATCCATTCCGACGGATTTTCAAGATCCTAGGGGTGTCTGTCTCATTTGTATAAACCACCATTCATTCTTTGTTACCATTTTAGTTACTATATTAAACATTCATCACCAAACACCTCCCCCACGAGCAGGTCCTTTACCCACAACACTTGATAACATACAATCCAAAACATGAGAGAAATAAACAATGATGCATTTTGGCCATATAGTACCTTCCAAACCTCATACATCAGGGGGAATTTGCTAATGCCTAAATTTTGCACACATGCGACATTTCAACTAATTATATTGCAGTAGAACATCATCAACATAAATGAAACCCATCACATACATCCTCATTATATCCACAATGGAAATTGAACCTTATAATGGTAAAGTACCATCCATTATGGACAACAGCGTGACCTTTGCATTGGGAACCCGCATGGATCTACATGACTTTTTATTTGAAAGTTGCATGATTGTACCAGTGGTGGGACCACTTACATTCCACGGCGCATTAAAGGCTTATAACATCATTGGATCCAAAATTTTAATTGGACTCCTCACATGCTTGGGAGCATTCAATAGCCCCTTTCATGTACTTGTAAAACTAATTCATAAGCAAGAGCATTCACATTTGGATCTAGATGTTCCAATGCCTCCATTATCCTATAACCACCATAGATCCATCCTAAATGTGGATCTATCAAGCACCATGACACATCCAATTTCTGGAGGTTTTACCCTTTTAATAACATTTTATTTGGATTTACATTTTTATTTTATGAGGGAATATGCATTTTTTTAATTATTTTTATTCAGTTTTATTTTTTTATTTTATGAGCAGACATAAAAATTTAATTACTTTTTATTTTTCGTACATAACGTGAGTTTTTTGCATGTAACATTACACATATCCCCCATACTGGGTTGTAAGAACCTCGTTACTTTTGGTGCACATAATGTTAGTTTGTTACGTGTAACGTTACACATCTCCCCCATACTGGGTTGTAAGTAAATTTCTACTCCCAGTGCAAAAAATCCATGGGTATGCATTCATTAAAGATAAATCTAGAGCAATGTTATACATAAAGAATTGGTATGAGAGATCATATTTCAACCCAGTTCTTACCACTAGTTGGCATCCAAAGCTCCCTTGCCTTCTTCCTCTAAGAAGCAAGAGTTTTTCTCCATTATTCTAATTTTGTTATCAATAATTTGTGTGGAAAAAAAGGGACCATCCCTAAGGGATATTGTTGGATTCCATTGGATCCTTCACCTCCTAGGTGACACCATTGTGCAAGTATCATTTGGTTTAGCTCACTCTAACTCTTTCTTTTTGCTTATAACTTATCTACTTTTTCTTCTATTTCTTTGGTTGAGTCTCTCTTTGAAATTTGATGCATGGAATACTAACTCACAACTACATATTGTTTCCTCGTTGCAACCTACAAGGACTAAAATAGGGAAGACTACTCACCCTTGTGACAATTTTCGCTCAACAATAGCACAATGCTTACAGAATCTTATAGCATCCTTTAAAGTTGTGCATGCAACACTCCATGCCATAATAGCCAACAACAATAATTTCTAGTGTGGAAAGAATCAACTTAAATCTTTTTAATCAATAAATTAAAAGATTGGTCAAGCATTAATTTTTGCATTGCCCAATTTGTAGAAGCCTTTTGAGGTGGAGAATGATGGAAGTGGATATCATATGGGAGTACTCTTGGTGTAATGAGGTAAGTTGATATGCTGTCATTCTAAAATATTACATTGTGGAGTCCTAAACTACCTTACATTGAAAATGAACTCTATTTTTTGGTTCAAGATGTTAAGAAATGAAAGAACTATATGATCGTCTAGGAGACCATCATCCACACTAACCACTAGCCATTGGTGTATCTATTGGCCCATAGTAAGCTTCAATCAACCAAATATTACAATTGAATGGGGTTTTTACAAAAATTTCATCTAATCATCAAATATAAAAGGGAAGCAATAATAAATTGGCAAACATGCTTTGAAGGTCAACCACATCCAAGATCACAATTTTGGAAACTCTTATGCACATGGAGCCTTTCACCCGTGATGCATATAAAGATGCATGCATAGAGGATTGGGACTTTAAAGAGGTGTTTTAATATGATTAAGAAATATTTTTTTGTAGAAGAAGGTGATAGTAAGTCTAACCATCATCTCCACAAAAGGTTTATCTACAAGCTAGACAATATCTATGTTCCCCAACATGAAAGATTGCAGCTTATTAAAAAGGCTCACACATTTAGAGTTGCAAGGTATTTTGGTGTTGGCAAGATAGTTTCTGAATTAAAGAGGTACATGTATTGGCCTGGAATGCTACAAGATGTGTTCTTTGTTGTAACAACTAACTTGGTAATAGAAAGCAAGGTTTATACCATCCTTTACATGTACCTACTAGAGCATCTCCACAGATTATACGGGTGGTTTGACAAGGAAAAGGAAGGGGCATGACTATCTATTTTAGTAGTTGACAAGTTTAGAAATTTGTACATTATTATGCATTGTAAAAAAGAAAATTTATGGAAAAGATGCAATAAATGTGTTCTTTGAAAAGGTATGGATGTGCTTTGGGGTACCAAGGAGCATCATATCATATAGAGGTACGATAGTTCTTAATACCTTTTGGACTACACCTTGGGAGAAGATGGACACCAAGTAGAAGAGATTTACAATTTTCCATCCACATATACATGTGCAAATAGAAGTAATGAACATGACATTGGTTTCTATTTTGAAGGGTTACATTCAGAAGAATCCATGGAATTGGGAAGAAAGTTTGAGTTATATTCAACACTCTTATAATAAATTAGTCCACTCTTCAATTAATAAGTGTCCTTTTGAAAATTATTTCGGGTATTTTCCACCTTTCCCCTTATATGTTGTCAATGGATGACAAGGATAAGTGAGGGAAGACACAAAATAAGAAGCATTGAAGGTTGAAAAATCATTAAAAATATCAAGCATATCCATTTGTAAGTACATAATACATAGAAAATGTCACAACAAAAGTGCAAGGTCCAACATTATCAACACAAAATTGAAAATACATTCAAGGTGCTAAACCAAGTTTGTTTACATATGTAGTGATCCTTAACCTATAAATTGAATTGCAAATCATATAATACCCTTAAAATTCAGAAGAAAAAAAAACTAAATGAATCCCATAAGAATATGGAAACAACCCTTACTCTAGGGTAACACCATCAAATATTCCTTATGGAAGGAATCACTCTACAAGCCATACTTACTACAAAACAATATATCCAACATACTTATACAATGATACCCATGTATATTTATACTTTCTCATGAGTATTCCCAAGGGGTCTATGCCAACTACCCCTTATTATTATTATATTATTTCTTATAAATACCCAATGATCTTACTCCATAATTATGGCCACATTGGACACATTATCCCCTTGGGTACCTCCATAGGTATCCCATATTATCCTCCATAGGTATATTACAAAATATAAACAAAGAAAGGCTACAAATTCATGGTAAGAAGATCATGTCTCTATAGTATGGTTCTTTTGAAGTGTTGGAGAAGGTGGATGATAATGCCTCCAAACTCGGTCTACCACCATATATGTGCATTTACTTAGTAGTGAAAGTGGAGAATCTAAGCTCTAAGAGCCTTCCATGTTGGACTAGGAAATTGATGAGTAAATCTTAGTACTAAAGAAAATTTTAAGGATTGATAATTGTATTGACATGTATAGACCTTGGCGAATTTTACTATTTTTTAAATTTCCAACCATAAAATGTTTAGAATGTTTTTATAAAAATATTCACATTTGTATAGATTTTATTCAGTTTCTAGAAAATTCTGGCAATGTTTAGTTATCTATAAATCGTTCTGGATATTTCACTAGAACAACTCGTCATAATGCATATTACAACTTAGTTCTTGTTATTAGCTTATTTCCACTTAATGCTAAACAACTAGAGCAAATAAATGCGCAATTCACACAATCAACACAAGATTTACCCTGGGAAAACTGAATATGGGGAAAACGTAGCTAAAAAAGAGGACTATGTCTTCCTCTTTTACATAGAATGCAAATACAAAGGTGAAGGTACTCTCTATGGAGTTACCTATGACTCTACAGCCAGAATGGCTACTAAAGGATCTCCTACTTCCTATGGTCTGCTCTAATATCCACTCACATGTTGTTTCTCAACTATGGAACAATACAATAACATCATAATAATGGAACCACTTCTTCCTCTCATGGATCGATATTTAACATAGCTCGATAGTTGTATTGGGTTAATTTTATGGTTTTTGCATACCACAATTCTCGTTTAGGGTTACGGTTTTGGAACTTGTAGAATGTTATTTAAATTCCACACATAAATAGTTATGTGTATGTGATAATGGAGAGATGGCATGGAATCCACTTAGTACTATGGTTGTCACTTTATAGGTCAACTTGTGGGAGGAATAACTTCCTCATACGGAATCCAATTGAGGAAATTCTTGAATTGTTGGAAATGTCTCAAATTTTAGAATAAAATTAAGGTACATGGAATAAGAGATGAAATTTTTACCCCAAAAAACATTGTTTAAACCCTCAAACAAGCCCTATAAGGTTTTGGACCCCAAATCTGTAAAGTGAGACCTACCCCTAAAATGGTTCATGCAAGCTAATTCATGCAATATTTCCATCCATAAAGCACCAAAATAGACGACAAATTATATATTGATCCATTTCGGATCACACCTCCCCAATTTAGGAGGATTTTGGTCCCCAAAATATTTTCCTAAATGAGGTGAGGAAATTTCTCCTCTACCTTCTACTTGTAGTACCATTTAGCCTTCCCTGGAAGTTTCCCTTTCAACCCCACCTTCCAAAGTTCATATTGTCCTTGTCTAGTTGTTCTAGACTTCTTCTGCAAATTTGTGTCTTTTGCTAACTCTTCCTAAGCCTCTGGTTATAAATCTTATACAAAAGGTAAGACCTTCTCAGGTTCCTTGTAAAACATGGAAGGTTCATATCATAAAGTTTCATATTTTCCACATTCACTATTGAGTAAATATGCATATATGGATGTGCATTGCATATGCAGGAATTATCTCCTACATTCTCCAACACTTCAAAAGGACCATATTATAATTCCATAATATTCTTACCATGGCCTTGTAGTATTTCCTTATTCAAGTGAAACCAAACTCTGTCTCCCACCTTGAATGTTTTCTCAACCCTATGTTGGCCATGTATTTCCTTGTAGTTTTCCTATGAATTCTTTAATGTGTCTTCTATTTGAAAATAGATTTTCCTAATATTATCAATGATTTTTTCATCTTGTAATGCTTCACTGGTGGTGTCTTCCATCATTTCACCGTGTTATCCATAAACAACATCTAGAGGTGAAGGTGGAATATATCCAAAACAAGTTTCGATGAGGGGAATTTCCAATGCAAGTGTGAACTGCTCTATTATAAGAGTTTTGTATGTAGATCATATTTCCATCCCAAGTATTTTAGATGTTTCTGATTGTAAACCCTCAAAATATGCACCAAAGTCTTTTTGACTACTTATATCTTCCCATATAGCTATGGATTGAATGTTGTAGATCTCTTCAATTTAGTATCCATCTTCTCCCAAAGTGTAGTTCAAAAAAAATTGAGAAATATAATATCCATGTCTAAGATTATTCTCCTTGGTGTCCCAAAGTGCACCCACACCTGCTCAAAGAACATGTTTGTCACTTCTTTTCCTTTGATGGTATTTTTACAAGGCATAAGAATGCACATCTTGTTGAATCTATCAACTACCTCAGATAAATAACCACGGTCCCTTCTTAGTGGTTGGAATAACACCCACAAAATCCATGGAGATGCTCTCCCGTGGACTTGTAGTAACAAGTAAGGAATTGTATAGACATTCCTTCCTATTACTAGGCTTCCTGGTACAACAAAGTATGCATCCTCTAATAAACTAAGCTACATATTTGTGGATTCTAGGTTAATAAACATACCTTTGTAAGTTGGAAATTGTCTTCTCAACACCAAAATTCTCTACAACCTTGGAGGTGTGAACATCTCTCAAGAGTTGAAATATGTCAACTTTAGGAACATAGAGCTCGTCTAGATTGTATAGTAACCCATATTGGGTATGATAATCAACCTTGATTTCACCTTCTTATACATGGAATTGGCCTTGTAGCTGTTGAAATACCTCATTAAAGTCCCCATATTCTATGTATTCCTCCTTGTATTCATTATGGGTGAAAATATACATATGCATAAGAGTACCCAAATTTGTGGTCTTGGTTGTAGGTGTCATTGAGAGCATCTCTTCCAGCTTGTTTGTACTTCCATTCTTATATTTGATTATTAGACTAAATTGTTGTAAAATTTCCATCCACTTGTGGTGTCGTGTTTGTTGTAGCTTAACCTGGGCCTACAAATACTAAAATGGTTGGTGATTATGTGAATTATGTTCTCCTTTCCCATCAGATAGTTCTTACACGAGTCTTAATAGCTTCAACCAAGGCATAGAGTTCTTGTCATAAGTAGGGTAGTTCAGGACATTGCCATGGAGAATTTTGAAATGATAGCATATTTTCCTCCCTCCTTGTATCAAAATTGCTCCCACAACATATCCACTTGCATATGTATCCAATTCGAAAGGATTTTGCAAGTTAGGAAATGCAAAAACTAGTGCCTTACTGATCTTTCACGTGATCTATTCAAAGGATTTATGTTGATTCTTTCCCCACTAGAACCCCTTGTTGTTGACTATTACGGAATGGAAAGGATTAGCCACAATCCAAAAGGAAGTTATAAACTTTCAAAGGTATTGTGTATCCCCCAAAAATCTCCTAAATTCAGTGATATTTGTAGGAGTAGGCCACTTAGTGATGGCCTCCATCTTTGCAAGATCAATAATGAGTTCTCCTTCACCAATAACATACCCCAAATACACCAAGCATTGTTGAGAAAATTGGCATTTCTTAATGCTATATAGCAGTTGATGTTTATTCAATCTCTCCAACACTTTATTGACATGTGATATATTATCTTCCCATGTATAACTATAACCAATATACGATATAAATACACTATCACAAATGAATCTATAAAATGGTGCAATATATCATTCATCAAACACATAAATGTAGTTGGTGGATTACAAAAACCAGAAGGTATTACTAACCATTCATATAGACCTTTCCTAGTGCTGAATGAAGTCTTCTAAATGTCCTCTGCTTTCACTCATACCTAATGGTATCCAGATTTGAGATCCAACTTGGTGAAGAATTTGGCATGTTTCCACTGATCTAACAAATCATTGATCATGAGAAAAGGGTATCGATTATTGAGGGTGATATTATTCATAGCTCTGTAGTCAATACACATCCTCCAAGTCCCATCCTTATTGGGTATTAGGATAATAGGTGAGGTGATTAGTCATGTCCCCACCTAATTGACCAACAAAAGTGTGGACCATGCTAAACACCTAGGGGGACTAAGTGGAATTAATTAACTTGCCTAGGGAAATTTTGATAAATAAACATTATTGAGGCATGTATTTAAATTTTATTTATCATTATTATTTTACTATGCAATTTAATGATGTAGAAATGAGCTTGCCATGTCCGGGGGGCGCATTGGGCAAGTTAACTTGCCAAGGTGAAAAAATTGGAAACTCTATGACAAAAGCAGTCAGGGAGGAAAATGGAGAGTGACTAAAATCCACATAAAAGAAGTCATAGATAAAGGCAAGAAACATTAGACACGGAGGGTGCAGTTTCCTTTTGGAGACTCAAAAACGGTGTCATAGGAAAAGCAGGAAACTTTTGACTAAGGAGGGTGGAGTTTCCTTTTGGAGACTCAGTATCAAAAGCAAGGAAAAGAATAAAAGATTTCAGGGATAAAAGCAACAATGTTTGACTAAGGAGGACGTAGTTGCTATTTCAAATGGATGACTTGGATAGGGAAACATCTCCACATGGCCCGTAGATTCCAATTTTCTCAAGGAGGGCGCATGACTAAGCTAGAGTTAGGGATTTAGGTGGTTGACTTGCTCTCACAGGTCACCTATTTCCTCTACTTTATAAGCTGGTCACCCAAATATATATTAAAGGATAATTCAAGCTCCATTTACTATTTTGGTTGATGAATTATTGGTTCATGCTTATGTGAAGCATAGTTTTCTAAGTGATATACCTCAGACCTTGGGAGATGAGCCCCAAATCCTTCCTTCCCCACTCCTCCATTCCCATTCCTTTCTCATTGGAGGTGTGGAGTGAATGATTATCAGCCAGTGCTATCATATCAGTCATATTTTTCATCCCCCATCTCAGTAAATTCGAGTTCCATTGAATCCCAAGCTTCACCTACACTCCCATCCTTCCTATAGTCGGATTTTGGGTCTCCTTCCCATTGTTTTGAGTCCTCTTATGGAGTGGTCAGTAATTACACTCACTTTTATATGTATCATATTATAAACATTGTTTGGAATATCTTTCATACTGTTATCATACTTCCCACTAATCTTACATATTCAATTTTCTATGTATAAGGATGATTTATCATTAAAATGAGGGATTTGAGCATTCTAGTGCAATAATAATTGAGCAATGGTCATGGGAATGATTTTGGAGGGTTTAATATGTTTATATAATCTGTATTAGGCTCTTTCAATTTCATTTATCAGGTATAATACGTTTCTGTTACGAATTTCATGCTAAATTATACACCCTAGCTAGATCACTAGTTAAAAATGACTAATATAGTTGTTTCTTCAATTCTGGGAGTTATATTCAGTCAATTTCAATTATTAAAGTTGTTGTGTGTCACTTATAGACCCATATATCCATACATACTCTCATATCCAAAATTCGTTGAGGTCGTACGGTTTTTTGGTAGTCTCCATTGCGCAATACTTCCCTAGGCCAAAATTGCCTAATTTTCCCAAATCACTCCTAAACTCTCCAAAATGTCCTGAACATTATTTTATTCTGTATAAATTCCATACAACATATTTTTTATTTTCCCAAATCCCCTAGTCAAAAGGACTGAATAAGTCTTCCTAGTTTCACGGTTGGGTGACCCAGAAGCGTGGGAGTAAGTTTTCGCATAGCGAAATCTGAAAAATAAATGGTACCCAATATAAATGTGTTAGGGAAGATGAATTCACTTTTATGAAACTTAATTTGGTTGCTTCCCTCTTCCTGTCTCCATACTTATGAATTTCTCATCAAAACACCTCATTTTCCTACTCTAAAACCAAGTGTCTGCAAGTGTTATATCAGAAAAATTATCTAAGTTTTTAGAAATATTAGTGATATTATAGGTATATCAGAATTTTTGTCATTACATTTTTATCATAGCATGCTCCTCCATACCTTCTTGTGATAATCATTGATGGGTCCAAAATACAATTTTGATTCTAAAAGAAAGATTCCCCAAGAAGAGGAAGTTGAATCTATGGAAGGGAGATTCCATTATGAAAAAGATGAGAAGGATGCATTCCAAAAATTTGTTAGGAAAATGTTGAAACTTCTGAAATACATTTCAACTAACATCATACAGTATGGTAAAGATACCATAGAATTCCTAGCTAAACAGCTGGGAATTAAAGATGGAGAAGGGAGCAGCATTGGTTCCCAATGTGAAGAGAGGAAGGTCATGGGTGAATCTATTTTCTCTAAGAATGGCCCTCAGAATAGGCCTCTAGAGTATAGATATGAACCAAATTTGAAGCCCCGACCTACTATTCCAAAATTTGTAGAGATCCCAAAGGAAGACCATGAAACACAGGTTGAAACAATTGCTACATGGGAAGAAACGTTTTATGTTTATAAATCCTTGAGTGAAGATTGAAGAAAGGCTCTGACATTCAGATATTTTTTTGAGACTAAATATAGGGGCAGACAAGAGTAACTCCAAGGATTCCATATCAGAATTATGAATTAAATAATTCCATTGGCAAAATCACCTTGCCATATTTTGATGGCACTTCCAATTGCTCAGTGAGCTCTTGGATCCATAAAATGGACACATATTTTCAACTAAATCCTATGGAAAAAATGGATGCCATCAAGTTGGAATCCTTACACATTGATGGGGAAGCCATTGACGGGTGGTTTCATGGCATGAATACCCTATTCCATGGTCAAGTAGTCACCTATGAGGAGTTTTCCAGAAAATTAATAGAAAGGTTTGACCAGAGGGATCCTGATATATATTTCTAATGATTTGGCACACATTAGACAAGTTAGAACTCCATAAGAATACATCTTATAGTTCCAAAAGGTGGTTGTAATGGTCACTGACATATCATAAGCAAGGCTAGTCCTTTTGTTTACAAGAGGACTAGATGAACCTTTGAAGAGGTTGGTGAAAGCTTACCAACCCACAACTCTACAGGAAGCGGTAAGAAGAACTAGAGACCTGTAGGATGAAATTTTGAGGACTAAGTATCCTCCCAGACCTCCTATGCCTCATAAATTTCAGAATCAAAGACCTCATGTGAGAAACTTTCCTACCCCTACAAAGCGAGATTACTCCTATAAGGATCGGGATGAATTGAGGAGGAAAAAGCTTTGTTTTTGCTGCCAAGAACTTTGGGTTCCGGGCCACAAGGGTGTGAAGGGAAAATCACACTATATTGAATTATTCTCTAAAAGTGATGAATAGGTGGTGGAATATGTTGATATGGATGATGGAGGGTATGAAACAACTAAAGAAGAGGTGAAACTCCCTCAAACTAGTAGCAAAATTGTAGTATTCAGTGGAATACCCCGGTTCCATACTCTAAGGCTGAAAGGAGTATTGCAAGGCCAGAAAATCACAGTCCTTGTTGATGGGGGTTCCACCCATAATTTTATTGATGCGGCCTTGGTGGAGAGAAGAAAAATGCCGACTGATTCCTTTGAAGGATTCACTGTGGTCATCCCGGGGAACCATACCATGGAATGCAATCGTCGGATTCCAAATCTACAGGTGAATCCAGGAGACTACACTGTGAAAGACAACTTTTATGTTGCCAATGTGGAAGACAACAACATGGTGTTGGGGGTTCAATGGTTGTACTCTATTGGATAACACTCTATGAATTACCAGACACCCCAGATAAGTTTCAAATATGTTGAAGGAAAAACAGTGGTACTAAAAGGCATGAATACTTACCCAAGCCAGGTAATTTCTACTAAAAGCATGAGATATGTTATGAGGCAGGGGGAAATTGAATGGGCTATTGAATTCCAGATCAGCACTATGGGAACTACTTCCAAGGTTTCCTCCTAGACCCAAGATATAAAAAAATTGTTGCACAAGCACAAGAGGGTTTTTTAATACCTTCTACATGGTAGGCCACTTGACCATGGCATTGAACACATAATTGAGCTGGAAGCTGGTACACTTCCAATAAAAATACACCCCTATAAGAATCCAAAGAGATTCAAGGATGAAATTGAGAAGGACATCAAGGATCTCCTTGAGTTGGGCCTCATCAAACCAAGCTCTAGTCCTTTTTCTTCTTCGGTGGTTCTAGTGAGAAGAAGGATGGGACACTCAGGATGTGCATAGATTATCGGGCCTTGAATAAGAAGACCATAAAGAACCGTTACCCAATTCCCCAAATTGATGAGCTGATGGATGAGCTGCATGGAGCCAAATTATTCTCCAAAATAGATCTCCAGATAGGGTACCATCAAATCATAATGAAGGAAGAAGGCATACAGAAGACAGCCTTTTGTTGTCATTTTGGCCATTTTGAGTTTCTGGTCATGCCATTTGGCTTGACTAATGCACCAGCAACATTCCAATCATGCATGAACAAGGTGTTCATTAAGAAACTCTGTAAGTATGTCCTTGTTTTTTTCGATGACATTTTGATCTATAGTATGACATGAGAGGATCACTTGCGCCAGTTGGAGGAGGTACTCACTATGCTTGCAGATATGTCCTTTTTTTCCAAGATGTCTAAGTGTGAGTTTGGCATGACAGAATTGCTATATCTTGTCCATGTGATATGCCAAGAAGGAATCAAGGTGGACTCAGAAAAAATAAATTCCATATTGGAATGGGAAATCCCAAGGAACCCCACTGAACTGAGAGGCTTCATTGGCCTTTGTAACTAATATCGTAGATTTGTCAAAGGATACTCCCGGTACAATGCACCCTTGACAGATATGAATAAGAAGGGCACATTTAGTTGGAGTGAGGAGGCTGAAAAATCTTTGCAGAATATGAAAGAGATAATGAGCAGTTGTCTAGTACTTTCCTTGCCTAATTTTTCCAAACCTTTTGTGTTGGAATGTCATTCTTCTGATGAAGGCATTGGAGCTATTCTGATGTAAGATAGGCACCCTATTGCATTCGATAGAAGAAAATTGCAGCCACATGAAAGGTTGTATTCGATATATGACAAGGATATGTCCATTATGCTTGCATTGGCGAAATTCTGACAGTGTTTGGTGGGAGGTAAATTCATTGGAAATACTGATCATAATAGTCTTAGACACTCCCTAACCCAAAAGGAACTCAATGATAGACAACAAAAATTGGTGAGTAAAGTTAAGTCATATGAATTTGAGATTGAGTATAAAAAGGGAAAAATGAATGTTGTGGTTGATGCACTCTCCCATAATCCCACATTCTCTTTGTTGCATATGTTAAATGAATGGAAGCTCAGATGGCTACTGAATATTCTAAGGATCATTTTGCTTGTGAATTTTTGGATGGGGTAAAATAGAATGAAGAATAAAAAGTACATGATGACCTCATCTACTACAAAAACAACATTTTTTTAGTGACCGGATCTGCAATAAAGAGGAATATTTTGTAAGTTGCACATGATGCACCAGTGGTTGGCCACCCTGGTTTTATGAAGACTTACAAGAAGGTAAGGGAGATATTTACTTGGAAGGGCCTAAAATATGATGTTCTCATGCATGTGAAGGAATGTTCTGCATGTCAACAGAACAAAGTGGAGCACACACACCCTGCTAGACTTCTCTAGCCTCTTTCTATTCCATATCAAAAATGGGAAAGTGTCTCCATGGACTTTATCATTGGGCTGCCAAAGTCACAAGGGAAAGGCTGTATTTATGTGGTGGTTGATAGGTTGACAAAATATGCACACTTTTTTGCAGTAACATCCATTATTTCAGCTAGTGAGGTTGATGCTCTATTCTTCAAGGATATTTTCAGGCTTCATGGATTACCCAGAATTATAATCAGTGACAGAGATAGTAAGTTCACTAGTGCTTTTAGGAAGGAATTGTTTTGGTTGGTTGGAACAAACCTGAACATCAGAAAAATCTATCACCCCCAAACAAATGGAAAAATTTAAAGGGTGAATCAATGGCTTGAAGGGTACCTCTGTAATTATGTTACGGGACAACAAGGATCTTGGGAAACTTGGCTCCACCTAGGTGAGTTCTGTTATAATACCACATTTCATCTTTCTATCAGAATGGCCCCCTTTATGAACTTGTACAGGTATGAGGCTCTGAATTTTGCAGACCTGATTTTTGGAGACTACAAGGCACAAAAATATAAATATTGGTTGTAGGAAAACCAAGACATTTTAAGGGCACTAAAATACAATATGCATATGGAATAGTACCAACATAAGGTGTATCTATATAAGCACCGAATTGACAGAGTGTTCCAAGTAGAGGACTTAGTGTACCTAAGTCTGCAACCTTACAGAAAGTCTCCCTTGAAGAATAAAGGGGCTAAAAAACTTCAGCCAAGATTTTATGGACCCTACAAGATTATAAGAAAAGTTGGTGAAGTGGCCTATGAGTTGGAATTTCCAACAGAAAGAAAAATCCATAATGTTTTCCATGTGTATAGTCTGAAGAATGCTGTTGGCCAACAGATAGTAGCTTCTGGAGAACTGCCACCCCTGGATGATGAAGGCCATTTGGTCTTAGTACCAAAAACATTGTTAATGGGTAGAGAAAGGAAATTGAGGAACATAACAATCAAAGAATATTTGATACAGTGGAAAGGTTTACCCAATGCATATGCTACTTGGGAGGGTGAGAAGATCTGGCAGCATCCTTCTTTGCTTCTGCCTGAGGACAAGCATATTTGGGAGGGGAGCAATTTCATGTCCCCACCTAATTGACAAACAAAAGTGTGGACCATGCTAAACACTTAGTGGGACTAAGTAGAGATAGTGAAGTTGCCTCGGGAAATTTTGCTAAATAAACATTATTGAGGCATGTATTTAATTTTTATTTATCATTATTATTTTATTATGAAATTTAATGATGTGGAAATGAGTTTTCCATGTCAGGGGGGCGCATTGGGAAATTCAACTTCCCAAGGTGAAAGAATTGGAAACTCTATAAAAAAAGCAATCAGGGAGGAAAAGGGAAAGTGCCCAAAAGCCACAAAAAATCAGCCAGAGATAAAAGCAGGAAACATTAGACAAGGAGGGCGCAGTTCCCTTTTGGAGACTCAAAAAAGTTGTCATAGGAAAAGCAGGAAACTTTTCACTAAGGAGGGTGCAATTTCCTTTTGGAAACTCGGTCTCAAAAGCATGGAAAAGCATAAAAGTTGTCAGGGGTAAAAGCAGCAAATTTTGACTAAGGAGGGCGCAGTTTCTAATTCATATGGATGACTTGGATAGGGAAACATCTCCACATGGACCCTACATTCCAATTTTCTCAAGGAGGGTGCATGACTTAGCTAGGGTTAGGGATTTAGGTGGTTTACTTGCTCTCACTGGTCGCCTATTTCCTCTACTTGCTAAGAAGGTCACCCAGATATATATTAAAGGATAATTTGAGCTCCATTTACTAGTTTGGTTGATGAATTATTGGTTCATGCTTATGTGAAGGATAGTTTTCTTAGTGATGTGCCTCAGACCTTGGGAGATGAGCCCCAAATCCTTCCTTCCCCACTCCTCCATTCCCATTCCTTTCTCAATGCAGGTGTGGAGCGCATGATGATAATCAAGTGAGATCATATCAGTCATATTTTTCAGCCACCATCTCATTAAAGTTGAGCTTCAATGAAACCCAAGCTTCACCTACGCTCCCATCCTTCCTATAGTCAGATTTTGGGCCTCTTGCCCATTGTTTTGAGTCCTCTTATGGAGTGGTCAGTAATTACACTCCCTTTGATATGTATAAGCTTATAAAAACTGTTTGAAATATATTTCATACTATTATCATACTTCCCACTAAGCTTACATATTCATTTTTCTATGTATAAGCATGATTTATCATTAAAATGAGGGATTTGAGCATTCTAGTGAAATAATAATTGAGCCACGGTCATGGACATGATTTTGGAAGGTTTAATATGTCGATATAATATGAATTATTATATTTCAATTTCATTTATCAGTTATGATACGTTTATGTTATGAATTTCATGCTAAATTATACACCCTAGCTATATCACTAGTTAAAATTGACTAGTCTAGTTGTTTCTTCAATTCTGGGAGTTATATTCAGTCAATTTCGATTATGGAAGTTGATTTGTGTCACTAAAAGAACCCTATTTCCATAAATACTCTCATATCCAAAATTATTTGAGTTCGTTAAGTGTTTTGGTAGCCTCCATTGTGCAGGACTTTCCTAGGCCAAAATTTCCTAATTTTCCCAAATCACTCCTAGACTCTCCCAAATTATCGAGAAATATCCTGAACTATCCTGAAACTTATTTTCTGATGTATTAATTTTATACAACATCTCTGTCATTTCCCCCAATACCATGGTCTAAAGGACTAAATAAGTCTTCCTAATTTCACGGGTGGGTGACCCGGAAGCGTGGGAGTAAGTTTCAGCATAGCGAGATCTGAAACCTAAATGGTCCCCAATATAAATGTGTTAGGGAATATGAATTCATTGTTCTGAAACTTAATTTTGGTTGCTTCCCTATTCCTATTTCCATACTTATGAATTTCTCAGCAAAATACATCATTTTCCTAGTCTGAAATTTTACAGAGTGTCTGCAAGTGTCATATCAGAAATTTTAATAAAGTTTGCAGAAATATTAGTGATCTGATATGTATATCAGACTTCATATCATTACATGATTGGTTGCATTACTCCCTACTCTAGCAATTACTGCAACTACTTCTTCACATCTTCCACTTCTAGAACATGTTGTCTTTAAAGTCTGATGTTCAACAATAGAGAATAGAGCAATAGTTGTATCTCATGACCCATTTCCCACTTAGGAGGTATCCCGCTAGGCTCCTAGAACACTACTTTGTATTCCTGCAAAAGGATATCCAATTGGTGTTTCTACTCTTTGGTACATTCCTCCAAATGTGCCTTTACTTTTATCGATCCACCTTCTTGAATATTATGCCTTCAGAAAAGAAACATGAAATTTATACTTGAAGTGATCAAATTCTTTGTTCGGTTGGCACTTACCAGTGAGATTTTCGATTTACCTTTATGCATTGATGATAAAATATTTATCATCTTTGATCAAGAGGTATCATTTTTCTCTCCTCATGAAGATCACATCCCTCTTATGCAGATAGGGGATTCATAACACTATACCACAAACATCAAGGGGCACTACGTCTACCTCCACTCATCAATATAAACTGCACTTACGGAAAAATTAATCTTACATTTTTTTACCTTAAGTTATAAATCCTTATTTACCCATCTAGTGGATAGGGGTTATAATGATCATGTGCTTCCCATCCAATCTTACCTACCATATATTCTGCTATGATATATTCATGTGAACTGGATTTAAATATAGCATCGACTTTGATATTTTTTATCTTGGTGTTGATATGGAAGAGTTTTTTCATCTCCTTCTCTTCATTTTGATGAAGGCTACTCAAGTTCACCTCCTTCTACATTGAAGTGAAGACAATATTCTCATCCATATCTAATTTTATATCTACCTCTTTGGTTGAATCCATGACTATAAGGTTAATTTTATTATCATCCTTCTTGTGGTTTTTAGGGTTCATTTAGGGATGTAGCTTCCAACACTTTTCTTCAATGTGACCATAGATGTTACAATGGTTACAGTGGTTTTTTGTATCCTTACACTGATGTGTCATGGATGTAGTATTGTTATCTTTTCCTTTCCAGTTCTTCTTCCCCTCCTTGAAAGCGTCTTGGTTCTCCTTATGTTTAGAACCACTTGGCTATCTTTTCTTATGGCCTATATTTTCTAAGTATTGTGCTTGCACATAGGCCTCATCAATTGTCCTGGGCTTGAAGAGCATCACTTGTTTTTGTAAATGAATGTGTAAACCCCCAATATATTTGAGAAGTACGTCTGAATTCTTGGGTGAGATACCCAGCATTATATACATCTTCCTAAATTGAATAGTGCACTCTTGCACACTTTGGACTTTCCTTTTCCTGAATTAATGTCAGCGGATCCATTGGTTCCCTATGTATGCAATAGGGTAGAACTCTGAATTAATGATGGTTTTTAAATTCTCCCACTTAGTTACTAGTGTATCACCCACTAGCCTAAGTCACTCCATATGCTTTCCCACCATGTTAGTGCATGTCCCTCTAATTTAAGTCAAGCAAATGAAATATTATGCTCCTCATCAATGTTGTGGATACTAAAATAGACCTGTAATTGTAGCAACCAATGATTCAAATTTAAAGCATCAAATCACCTTATTATGGCTTGATATTGAATTTTGCTTCCATCTTAAATAAATACTAGGAAGGGGTATTGGCACTAGAACTTGGATTCTCTTTCTCGAGCTCCTTCCTCAGATCCTTTGTTGAGTTGACTTTATCTCTCGATTTCCCCTCTGATCTGATCTCTGAGTTAGAGCCTCCAAAATCATAAGAAGGTACAAACTTGCTCTCTAGAGCCGCCATGAGGACTAACAAGTTGCATGCGATATCAGTGACTTGTAAGTTCCAACATTGTAAATTGTTGTTCATATTTTCCCACCACTTCTTCATGACCAAACTCATTCACCATGCCTAGGGTTTGAATATTTTTTCTTTACTATGCCACTAGATCATGTGATTACCCAAAAAACCCAAAAGATAATCGATTTGATGCCAAATGATCCATAAAACGTCATGGGTATTCCGTTGTAACAATTCATCACAATGTATCTTGCAACTTAGTTCTTTTTATTAACTTATTTCCACATAATGATAAATAACTGGAACTGTAAGAAAAAATAAATAGAGAAAAGAAATACAATATCCACACAATCAACACAAATTTTACCCTAGGAAAACCCACTATGCGGAAAAACCTAGACATAAATGAGGACTATTCCTTGCTATTTTATATAGAATTCAAATACAAAGGGGAAGGTATTGTCTATGGAGTTACCTATGACTCTATGGACAAAATAGCTAGTACAAGATATCCTACTTCCGTAGTTATGCTCTAATATCCACTCTCGTGTTGTTTTTACGCTATGGAACACTACAATAACACCATAAGAATGGAACTCCTTCTTCTCCTAATGGCCTGGTATTTAACATAACCTGATAGAAGTCTAGCATTACATTTTGGGTTTTTGGATACCCCAATTCCCAATTAGGGAAGGCTTTTTAACTTCTATAATGTTCTTGAAATTCCACACATGAATAGATCTACATGTGTCAGAAATGAGAGCTGACATGGAATCCACTCAGTACCATGGTGGTCAACTACATAGATCAACTTGTGGGGGTAATAAATTTCTCATACAGACTCTTATTGAGGTGATCCTTGGATTGTTTGAAAGGTATCAGAGTGTAGAATAGCATCAAGGGGCGTCATGAAAATGATGAATTTTTTACCCCAAAAAACTTCATTTAAACCCTCAAACAGGCCCCGAAAGGTTCTAGACCCCAAATTTGCAAAGTGAGACATGCCCCTAAAATGGGCCCTATGGGCCAATTCATCTAATCTTTCCATCCAGAAATCAACAAAATAGATGAAAATATATATATTGATCCATTTCGAGTCATTTAGTGTAAAAATAATTACCCTATTAAATTTCGGCAAATCATTTTAGAGAAAAATGGAATTGACATCATTTTTTTGAAAACAAACTTCGAAAACTAGCCCATGGGCCAAGTTTTACCCCTAAATGTTTCCCTGAGTTTTACCTACCATAGAGAAATTAGCACAAGAATATTAGATAGAGTTAGTAGGAGCTACAATTTTGCAAAAGAAGTTCAAAACATCTAGCTTGGGGCATAAAGAACTCATATATGTTAGGTTGAGAGGACAACTTCCAGGAAATACTAAATGGTACTGCACGGGGGAGCTAGAGGAGACTTTTGTTGGAGGTTTTTCGGACAGGGGAATACTGTTGGAAGATTTTCGGTCATATGGAAAATAAATCAGAGTGTGGTATGGTTTTCATTGATGGAAACATAGTTCCAAGCATGATCCAGCTGAGTAGAGGACTCGAAAGAATCCATGGTTGATGCCACAACATAATTCCAAGCATATGATCCAGATGAGCAGAGCACTCAGAAGAATCCATGGCATGTACATCAATAGACAGAAGGAGATCATGATCAACGGACGAGGTTGATCGTGGAATCAAATAAACAGCTAATAGAGATTTCACTGAATGAACTAGCGTGTCAAAATTATTGTGATGGACAGATCCAACGGACAGGAATGAATCTGTAAAAGAAAACAGAGGTGAGTTAACACAGAGGCTGGACATGAAATTATTGTGAGAACCAAAGTTTGAAAGAAAATTTGATGAATATATCTGATGGTCAGGAGTGAACCCGAACAAGAGATCAACGATCCAAAGAAAATCTGAAATTATTGTGATGGTTAGATCCGATGGACAGGAATGAATCTGCAAAAGAAATCAACGGTTTGAAGCAAATCCGAAATTATTGTGATGAACAGATCCGACGGTCAGGAGTGAACCCGCATAAGAAATCGACGATGTTGAATGAGTGTTGCAGTACGGGAGCGGAAAGGAAAAAATCCAAAAGTTTGAGAATAAGAAAAGTTAGATTTCCAATTTCCAAATTTGGAAAGTGGAAAGAGGGAGAACAGGAAAGCACTAAGGATGAAAGTTGGGTTTTCCGATCCTGAACTGTAGAAGCCGAGAGTGCAGAATTGTGGAAGTGCGGAAGCTAGAAGTGTAGAAGCGCGAAAGTGTGGAAGTGTGGAAATGCGGAAGCTGGAAATGTGAAAGTTCGAAAGTGCGAAAGTACGGAAGTGAGGAAGCCAGAAGTGCGAAACTGCGAAAGTGTGAAAGCCGGAAGTGCAGAAATGCAAAAGCTAGAAGTGTGGAAGTGTGAAAATGCAGAAGTGCAGAAGTGAGGAAGTGCAGAAGTGCAAAAGTTGGAAAGCGAAAAGCGAAAAGCGAAAAGCGGGAGATCAGGAAAGGACTAAGGCTGAAAGTTGGGTTTTTCGATCTCGAAGTTCAAAAGTCGGAAGTGCGGAAGTAAGATAGCAGAAAGCAGAAAGCGAGAGAATAGGAAAGGATTAAGGCAGGAAGTTGGGTTCTCTAATCCCGAAGTCCGGAAGTCGAAAGTGCAGAAGTCAGAAAGTGGAAAGCGGAAAGCGGGAGAACATGAAAGGACTAAGGTTGGAATTTGAGTTTTCTGATCCCGAAGTCTAGAAGCCGGAAGTGCGGAAGTCGAAAAGCGGAAGTCATAAGTCGGAAAGTCTAGAAGTTTTTCAAACAAATGTTGAAAACCCGAGGTCCGCATCCTGCACCGGATCTCAAATCGATGGTCTGTAAATGTTGCACAATAAATTGGTGGTGCAGATTGATTATGTAGAAAAGGATGGGCGAAAGCAGTTAGTTTGAGTTCATATCAATGGTTAGTAGAGAGGCCGCACGAAATCAATGGTGCGGAATCAGAAGTGCGGAAACTCTGATTTGTTGCAGAAAATGAAAAGTGCGGAAGAATCCAAATGACGAAAAAAAATGTGTTGCAGAAACTCATAATTGCTCAGCAATTGGACTCCTTATCAGTCTTAAGACATCGAACATTTTGATTAGCCATGGAAATGGACCATCGGGTATATGAACAGGTAAAGGGTTTACAGATTGACATTTATCAAAGGATGTGTGTGATGCGTGAAGGGGTGCGCTCTCTACAGACAGAGAACTAATGCATGGATCCTTGTCAAACTGGAGATTGCAGAATGACAGAGGACTCTGATCTCTTTCAAGAATATACAGAACAAAGATGATGAGGGGAACCAAGATGCATAAGAAAATTCAAGAGCAGATCTGAATAGAGTCGGTTTGAATTGTTATATCTGTTTTTCTAAATATTGTACTATACATTTTTTAAGTATGAGAAACAAGGGTGGAAGGGTGGTGCTAGGGAAAATAGTTTGTTTTCTTTGTACAAGTTGGATCCTGTACAAGTGGAAGTTGGTGCTTCCACCCAGTTGTAGCTGGAGAATGTTATTCTAGTGGGTTCTAGAAAAACATGAGAGTTGGTGCTCTGAGGAAGTTGTGTGTATGTAGATAATATAATTTTGTGTTAAAAGTAAGACTAAAGATATATGGTCGGTATAGTCGTCGATGAAACTGAAAGGAAAACTCTGTTGCAAGTACTAATAAGCAATAAATAAAATTCAATGTAATCAATGGCAAGTAAAATGAAATGTACATTAATTTTCCATACGAGAAAGTATACATATTTGAGTAAAACAATAAAGGGCTAGGTAGTGATCAAGTTTGACTCTAATTATATTGGAAATCGACATTGGTATTTTCATTTGGTAGGGGTAGTACAGGGGTTGAGGGTTGCAATTTTAAGTGTGAAAGGGATAGAGAATGAAAGCATGCTTCTTCATTTTTTCGAAGTGATACATATGAAGTGTATTTCATCTTTGCATAGTGTTCAAAGGAGAACAATGGTACAATTTTCATTCCCTCTCAATTTCTAGTGCATTTCATTGCTATGAAAGTTAATCCTTGACGTTCATTGTTACCAATGTCAATGGTTAACCTTGTTAATGTTGAAATCCTTGGGATTTATGGATAGTCTATGCACATACAAATTCCACTCATAAATCAAAGTAACAAGCAAAAAAGTCCCCCTCTGGATGGCTTTATAGATAGTCAATGCAATGTTGTGATCTTCCACAAAATGTTCCCCTTCAATTGAATTGTCCAAAATCTAACCCACTTATTTTATTTCCCATACAATACAAAATATAAAATCTCAACAACAAAAAATTCCCAAAATATAAGGTATCGACTATCAAAATTGCATTCCATTGTTAATTCTAAGTAATCAAATTACCAAAATATAGCCTCAACAATCAAAATTACCTCCATCATCTACAGCTTGTCAAGTTAGTAAAAGTTGGGATCTTAAATCTACACCTATACTAAGGAAGTTTGTTGAGCCTAAATAAAAGCTCTAAGAAACTATAGACATAACCCACAATACTAAATTCATCACACTTTAGACACATCGATTATTCAGAAAATGGAGCACCTATCTTTGATGAGAACGTATATGCAATATGGAGTGTAAAGATGAAGTGGTACTTGCAATCAGCTGGGTATGATTTATGGATTTCAATTGTAAATGGTTATGTCCCTCCAAAGAAAGTGAAATCGACAACTCAGAAAGAATCTATAAGTTACAACTCAAAATCCAAGTAAATTATACTAGACAAATTACCTGATCATGTCAAGAGAAGGGTAGGACAATGTGTCTAGGGTAAATAGATTTGGGACAAACTAAAGGATCTATATTCATCTGAAGGATAGGACATTGAAGCCAGTACGATCTTGATGAACTCAATCAACCGTGAAGGTAAAGGCTCTCTTAAACACTTTGTCTGTAATGACTCAGAATGTGACAAATGCTCTCATACAACTGAAGAAGTTGATGAAGGTATTGTGACTTAGGAGGTGGAACTTGTAGTTGCACTAGAAGAGATTGATGACTTAAGAAAAATTATCAAAAAGCAAGTTGAAGAAAACTGCCAAGATAGAAAAGTAGAACAACTACTTGAAGAATCCATGTTAATACAATTAAATGACAAATAAAAGGTATGTAATACACAGAAATATGAAATTTATTCCCTGAAAGAAGAAATAGCAAGATTGAGCATGTGTCAAACTCCAGTAGCTAAATATGAAGGAAGTCTTGAACAAAATAAGAAAGAACTCTCAGAACTCGGAATAGAAAACCATTCTGTAAAGGATCAACTGCAAAAAACTCAAGAGGAATGTCAAGATTTGATGAGACAAATTGAAAACAACTTTGAAGAAGATCTAAGAAGGAAACTCAATATGAAAGCTGAAATCTGCCAAAGACAGGAACAGGAAATTCTTTCTTTAAAAAGTTTGGTCAATGAAAATGATGAATTAATAACGAAGTCAAAGTTTGGAAAAGGTTCTATGATCTTGGATCACATTCTCATCCATCGGAGTTCTCCACATGACAAGACTAGAATAGGATTTGACAAGTCACAGAAGAATTCTGAAGAAGGAGAAATCCCCCAGCCATCTCAAGAAAAAATTGAAGAGAAATCTAGAATTCATAAAGTCAATAGAGAAAAGTGTCATGATCAACAAGGATCAAGAAGGACATAATCAACAAAAATCTCGATGCGATAGAAGGGGCCATTTAATTCCGAGTATGAGAATAGTTTTAATGGGTTTCGCTATGCATGTAGTGGTTTTGGTCACAGGGCTATGGACTGCACATTCCATGGAAGAAGAAGTGTTGGAAGTCGAAGTAATACAATTAGATTTTGGGCATGTGACCAAATTGGACATTTTGCTTCCAACTGTCACACATTGAGGTGCTTCACCTGTGGTGGCTTTGGTCATAAATCCCAAGTATGTGCAAGTCCAATAAGACAATCAATGAGGAGTCTTTCATATCCTTCAGCAAGGAAAGTAGCTGAATCTTGGAAGAAGAATATTGCAAAAATATTTGAAGACCAAAGGAGTAATGATAACAGCCAAAGATATTCTCAGGAATGGATGAAAAATAATGTTTTATTGTATGTAAATAAAGTTGATCATTGCATAGAATATGGATGCCATATGGCAAGCCATGTTTGAGGTCCTTCAAAGACTTTGATACATCCTGAGTCCATGAAATTGGAAGGTGGACTCAAGGAAAATGGATGACTACTCCAAGTAAAATAACAAGTCCTAGGATCAGACTGTAAACATTGACAGAAGGAAGGAAGACCAAGAGGGATAAAGTTTGAGAGCAGAAGTAGCAGCAAGAATTAAAATCGGGAGAAGAAGGATGAAGTCTAAAAACGTTTTTATGTAGTTTGTGAAGGTTCTTGATATAAAGAAAAGATAATCTTAGATCTGAACAATATGATGTCTGGAGAAGAAGACTTAGGAAAAAGACACAACTGTTGTTAATAACAACTGAAGGGTGGCTGAGGTGAACTTGATATATAGTAAGTTCAGTAGCATTGTCGAGTGGCCAAAAGATTTCCTTTTTTAAATTTGTAGATATATCTTTGGATCTGGATAAAGCATTGAGCACGAGTTCTATGATCGATGATGCACATTTATGAAGCCTTCAATTAAATACTTGAGAAGTTCCTTAAGGAGTACAAAAACAACATATTGATGACAATAATGAAATTGGACCTTATACACCCCGAATAAGTGTAGAAGTCATTTCCACAGCAACAAAAGAAGCAACAAGCTTGTATGAAGACATTTCAAAAAGGTTCAAATCATTGATCCAAGATTCACATCAGACGATGCATTTGATAGAAGCACAAGGTAAAGGCACCTATATTAAGAGTGTTGATTGATAGGGGGAGCAAGAGTAATTTCCTGTGATCTCATGAACTCTCTCTATTTGAAGCAAATAAAGTGAAGGGATGATTTTGATGCATGCATACCTTTTATGAAGTTACTAGATGATTGATTCTTTCCTTAAGAATAGATGGCAGTATTGTCATGATAAGATTTGTTGAAAATCTACAAAGCAGCCAAAGTATATAGCATACATGTGTGTAAACACAAATTGAAGATGAATGTCACATGATTGAGGTAATAAACTGAAGAATTAGATGAAAAGGATGAGACCTCTGAAATGTGACTTGGATATTGGAACATGGGGCTTGGCCAAATGACCCATTTTGTGGTCATTTGTGATCATGGACTCTTCAAGATGGTTTTAGGACATGGTAAAGACTTGGTATCCACAAACATGGTTGATTGATGGCACTTGGACACATTTGTTGTTCATTGTCCATAACACCACTTGATGATGGACTTGATGATGTGTGAGGGTTTGAAACAATGCTAAACAATTTATATGCTTGAAGAAAATAACGAGGAATACATGAAAAAGTCTTTTTCTTTGATGATTCCCTTGAAGATACTTTGAGGCATATATGTTGGTTACCAAATCTTACTCCAAATAACTTGTCTACTTTGATAGGGGGAGTTGTGTTATAGAGTCTTCTTTGACATTGATTTCAAAGGGGGAGAAGTTTATTTTGCTACAGATGATAAATAGTTGGTGGTTACAAGTACAACATGCATCCAAAAGTTGAATATTTCCATCAATTCCAAAGGGGGGTATTGTTGGAGGTTTTTCGGTCAAGGGGATACTGTTGGAATATTTACAGTCATATGGAAAACATATCAGATTGTGATATGGTTTTCATTGATGGAAACATAGTTCCAAGCATGATCCAGATGAGCAGAGGACTTAGAAGAATCCATGGTTGATGGCACAACATAATTCCAAGCATATGATCCAGATGAGCAGAGCACTCAGAAGAATCCATGGTGTGTGCATCAACAGAAAAAATGAGATCACGATCAACGAAAAAGGTTGATCATGGAAGCAAATAAACGGTTGACGTAAATTTTGCTGAATGAACTAGTGTGGTCGAAATTATTTTGATGGACATATCTAATGGACAGGAATCAATCCACGAAAGAAAACAGAGGTGAGTTAACATAGAGGTTGAACAATAAATTATTGTGAGAACCAGATTTTGAAAGAAAATTTGATGAACAGATCCAACGATCAAGAGTGAACCCAAACAACAAATCAACGGTCGGAAGAAAATCTAAAATTATTGTGATGGACAGATCCGATAGACAGGAATGAATCTGCAAAATAAATCAACGGTCCAAAGCAAATCCGAAATTATTGTGATGAACAGATCCGACGGTCAGAAGTGAACCGCATAAGAAATCGACGGCGTGGAATGGGTGTAGCAGTACGGGAGCGGAAAGGCAGAAATACAAAAGTTCGAGAATAAGAAAACTTATATTTCTGATTTACGAAGTCGAAAAGCAGAAAGTAAAAAGCGGGAGAACAGGAAAGCACTAAGGCTAGAAGTTGGGTTTTCTGATCCCAAATTGCGGAAGTGTGGAAGTGCAGAA
Organism: Pseudotsuga menziesii; assembly: GCA_001517045.1. Lineage (NCBI taxonomy): Eukaryota > Viridiplantae > Streptophyta > Pinopsida > Pinales > Pinaceae > Pseudotsuga > Pseudotsuga menziesii. The sequence goes on along the minus strand of LPNX010227340.1, from coordinate 421,375 downwards.
GCCAGAAGTGCGGAAGTGCGGAAGCCGAAAGTGCAAAAGTATGGAAGTGCGGAAACCAGAACTACGAAAGTGCGAAAGTGTGGAAGCCAAAAGTGCAAAACTGCGAAAGTACGGAAGTGCGAAAGTCCACAAGTGAGGAAGTGGGAAAGTGTGGAAGTGCGGAAGTCGGGAAGAGGAAAGATGAAAGCAGGAGATAGGGAAAGGACTAAGGATGGAAGTTGGTTTTTTCGATCCTGAAGTCCCAAAGTTGGAAGTGTAGAAGTTGGATAGCGGAAAGTGGGAGAACAAGAAAGGACTAAGGCTGGATGTTGGTTTTTCTAAACCTGAAGTCCAGAAGTTGGAAGTGTGGAAGTCGAAAAGCGACAAGAGAAAAGCGGTAGAACAGGAAAGGACTAAGGTTGGAAGTTGAGTTTTCTGATCCCGAAGTCTGGATTCCAGAAGTGCAGAAGTTGAAAAGCGGAAGCTGGAAGGCAGAAAGTCTAGAAGTTGTTCAAACAAATGTTGAAAACCCGAGGTCTGCATCCCGCACTGGATCTCAGATCGACGGTCGAGAAATGTTGCACAATAAATCAACGGTGCGGATTGATTATGCAGAAAAGCATGGGTGGAAGTAGTTAGTTTGAGTTCATATCAACAGTTAGTAGAGAGGCCGCACGAAATCAACAATGCAGAATTAGAAGTGCAAAAACTCTGATTTGTTGCAGAAAATGACGAGTGCGGAAGAAGCCAAATGACGAAAAAAAATGTGTTGCAGAAACTCATAATTGCTCAACGATTGGCCTCGTTATCAGTCTTAAGGCATCGAATAGTTTGATCTGCTATGGAAATGGAACGTCAGGTATACAAACAAATAAAGGGTTTACATATTGACATTTATAAAAGGATGTGTGTGATGAATGAAGGAGTGCGCTCTCTGAAGACAGAGAACCGGTGCATGGATTGTCATCAAAGTGGAGATTGCAGAATTACAAAGGACTCTGAGCTCTTTTAAGAATATCCAGAACATAGATGATGAGGGGAACCAAGATGCATTAGCAAATTCAAGAGCAGATCTGAACAGAGTCGGTTTGAATTTTTATATTTGTTTTTCTAAATATTGTACTGTACATGTTTTAAGTATGAGAAACAAGGGTGGAAGGGTGGTGCTAGGGAAAACAATTTGTTTTCTTTGTACAAGTTGGATCCTGTACAAGTGGAATTTTTTTCTTTCACCCAGTTGTAGTTGGAGAATGTTATTATAGTGGGTGCTAGAAAAACATGAGAGTTGGTGCTCTCTACAAGAAGGAATTTGTAAACATAGGTTGCAGTCTCATTTGAGTAGGTGCTCAAATAAAGATGAATATTTGCTTGTCTCTATCATGTGTACAGTGATTGATGATCACCATTCTTCCGTTATACTTGCTACGTTATTATAACTGTAAATAAGTAATCAGTAATAATACTTTAAATGTTGAAAATGGTTTAAGTTTTAGAACACAATTATTCACACCCCCCACTCTTAGTGTGCCATTGTGTCTAACCACTTTTCCACACCTCCTCCAGTAAAATATATTGGGGACCAAAATCCTCCCTAAATGGGGAGATATGATCCAAAATGGGTCATAATATAATTTTTCCATCTATTTTAATACTTAATAGATGGGAAAATGGAGTTGTTTGCTTCTAGGGACAATTTTAGGGGCATGGACCACTTTGTTGATTTGGGGAAAAGAAAATTTTGGATCCTATTTGAGGCCTCAGAAAAATACTTTTGTCATTAAAACTTTGAGAAACAAATTTATTAGCCTCTCAACGTTCCACACATTGAGAGAATTCCAACAATGCAGAAATCGCCTTAATAGGATTTTGTATGAGGAAGTTGTGCCTCCCACAACTTGCCCTATCATACTCACCACCACGATATCAAGTGGGTCTCATGTCAGCTTCCATTACTCACACATGTGGAGCTAGCCACATGTATACTTTCAATAATATTATATAGGGTCCAAATGCGACCAAATTCCTAACTCTAATAAGGAGTTAAGGCATGCAAAAACCCTAACCCTAGCCATCTAATAGGCCATGTTAAATACTAATCTATTAATATAGGAAGGGGTTACATTATATTGTATCAATGCTCGATAGTTGAGTAAATAGTCTAGTAGTAAGATCGTACTGAAGAAAAACATACGAAGTAGAAGATCATGTAGCAACCATACAAGCCATAACATACATAACAACTCTATAGTGATTGAACTTTATTTGTATTTTCATTTTGTAACTAGTAAGAAAAGAGCAAGGCATAGGCCTCACCTTCTAGCTAGGTACTTGTATTGGGTTTTCCTACGGTGCCTATTTTGTTCATTATGTGGATGATGCATTTTTTGCTTAGATTCCCTCATTTCAGTTTCAATTTATTTCAGCATTTTGTACACTAAAATAGTAATATTAAATCAAAAATCTAAATTAAAATATTGCATAATAAGATATTGCAAAATATTTGTTGTGATGAATTGTTCTAGTGGAATATCCATGGTAGTACACAAATCATATAGGATCAGTGACTGAATTTTGGAGTGATTCATATGCACAAAGGTGTTATCCCTCAGTGGGAAGGTTATTACCATCAAATTAGAGTCGGATTCATATGCACATAGGTGTTATTCCAACCATTTTTCCTCTAAATTTAGGCTCATGCACTTAACATTCATAATACTATGTATAATTATATCATGAAGTAGGATGTTGATAATAGGAAGGATTAATTGTGTTGAAGCATAGTTCCTAATGATGTATCTTCTATGTTTCTTGGTATTGTAGATAATATGCCTAAGAAGGTTGTTATCCTTTCCTGAACAAATATAAGGAGAAGTTCAAGGTGATAACTACCAATTAAGAGGAAAATGCAGTGTCTGGATTGATGGATTCCTCCCTAAAATCCACCATTCATTAAAAAAAGACATCACTTATATATTACATATCATCACAATGTAAGAAAGAATAAGATGACATTGACAACAATGAATTATATGCACCAAGATTCCCAGGACGACAGACGTGGAGGGAGTCATGTTTAATCCTAAAGGACACAAAGAAATCAAATTATGCATGGGGAATTGGTGAAGATATCAATAATGAAGTTGAATCTCTAACAAGACTCCAAGGATTAAAATTTCTCGCCAATATCATGAGGTAAATCATAACAATAGGATGCAACTCCTTAATTATCAATGCGTTGATATCTAATTGGATAATGCCTCCTCGACATTGGTCAAACTCCTCATATATAAAAATATTGTGAATCATTTTGATCAGGTTTGTTTTCACCATGTATATTGAGTAAACAATGTTACACATATGCAATGGCTAATGAAGGAGTCACATTGGATGAAGGCTCACTTAAAGAGAAAGGCGAGCTAGGATACATTTGTTACACATGAACACATACAATCAAGGAAACAAACTCAAAATATTGAGAAAATGGGAGGGGAAGGGTGGGCGGGTTGTAAATACCATATGGTTTACCCAACTGTCATTTGTCAAATTGTATTAATGATTTGAGGGCACTCACTGATAACTTCATCTTGCCACCTTCCTCCCATTTGATTATTAGTATTATTGAAGACCTTGCTTTTCCAATAATATTAACATGTTTTAGTTTTGTATTTCAAGTATCCATGTTATTAAAAATATAAAATATTAGATGAGATCATATCCTTTCTATCAAATAAGNTGATTATATATATATATATATATATATATATATATATATATATTTTTCAATTATGATATGATACTCAATAATTATTTATCCCACATCTAACTTTATCTAGATGAGCTCATATGCTCGATATTATTTATCCTAGTGCATATATTGTTCATCGTACATATATTATTCATCGTAGACCACCACTTTACATGATTTATAATTCAATAATTAATGTTATTGGTCCCTACCTACGAAAAAGACTCTTGGTTTCACCTTCGACCTATTAGTTAATGGCCATATATCCCATGTTTGTAAATATTGTGGCAGATTAAGTTTATATTCCTATTTAATTTTTGAACTATACTAGTGCATAATATATTCCATGTTTGTAAAGATAATGGAAGGTTAAGTTTATATTTCTATTTAATTTTTTAATTATACTAGTGCATAATATATCTCAGGTTTGTAAAGAGAGTGAAAGGTTAAGTTTATATTTCTATTTAATTTTTTAATTATTTATCCTAGTGCATGAATTGTTCATCATAGACCACCACTTTACATGCTTCATAATTTTAACAATTAATGTTATTAGTCCCTACCTACGACAAAAACTCTTGGTTTCGCCTTCCGCCTATTAGTTAATGGCAATATATCCCATGTTTGTAAATATAGTTGATGGTTAGTTTATACTCATGTTTAATTTTTTTTTAACTTGTCAACATTTTACTAGATAAGAGTTGAATTGACCATTTATAGTATTGACAAGTGTTAAAAAATAAAAATATGTACCTTTTATTCCTATGTTTGTAGTGTGATAATCAAGTTGCCATAATTACCCTACAATTGTCATGCAATTGTTGTACATAGGCATTATCTCTTTCTATAATGCCACTATAGAGGTTGTCTCTTTAAGCCTTCCTCCATTCCACAAGCAATTGAACATGTATGCAGTCTAACAATGCATTCAATAATGGTTAATAGCGATGGTGGTGTTAATGGAGGGGTTTTGGAGCTGATAATTGTTTAGGCCAAAGGTTCAATCCTTTGTCAAGGAACATCTCACCCTCTCTTTAGTGTATGTGGTGCATTGGTGTTTCCAAATAATTTAAACCAAAGTTGCAAGTCTTGTTGCTACGAGGGTTTTGAACAAGTCAATGTAAACTAATTTGTGGCCTTGCTTAATTGTATTTCCTTTTGTTTATTTTACAAAGATTTGAAAACCATTTCAGATCTTTTAAGCATTTGCACGAATTTCTTTTTAAACCTCTTTCCATGCCATCTCCATTTGGAAAATCTCAATAAGTCTAAAGGTTTTACCACAAAAATTCTCCTATATCCAAAATATGGCATTCTCACCACAAGAACATCACACAACTTAAAAGAACATCTCTCAGCACTAAAGATATTTTGTAACAATGTGCAAATGGAAGTGAACATAGGTAAAAGCAAGGTAGTTATGTTTTATCTCAAAGAAAACAAGCCCATTGCAAATCATTTTTTTTAAAGAACCTCTAGAAACCATTCACCTAATATTACCTAACTCCATAGTATAACAAAACATCGTGTTAGGAAGTTTACACAATAAAAAGGGATATATAAATAAGAAGCTTATAGCCTACTCAATTCACCAACACAAATACCTTGTAGAATTTGATTATAGACTTCATTCTTAATGATATACCAATATTATGTTCTTCAAGATTACCACCAAAACTTTGTTAGTGTGTCACCTCTTCTCCTCATTGGTTCTTTCCTATGCATAGCATGATAAATGTCATTTGTCCTTCATCATATGAGTAACTTGGTGAATCAAATTTGAAACTCCATAATCTTTAATAAGCCATTCTTAACTCACTTCTTATGGAAGGATTTTATCGAATATGAATAACTATTTCACTAAAGCAAGAAACGGTGACTGGCTTTGCCTTCAAATATGATAAAATATGATGAATTTAGATTTCACCGAAGTATATAGATATCATTTATGATTCAGCATTTTATTGTTCGTACATCTGTAACGAGTAGTGGACACCAATAAAGTTCATTCAGTCAAACCTTCTATACAAGTCCAAAAGCTTGATTCCAACTGAAAATTTGGCTCCCCAATCATCCTATTTTGATAATTTTTTAGGGTGTTGAATCTACAATCAAGTTGTCGTATGATTCAGTATTTTATTGTTCGTATATCTGTAACGAGTAGTGGACACCAATAAAGTTCATTCAGTCAAACCTTCTATGCAAGGCCAAAAGCTTGATTCCAACTGAAAATTCGGCTCCTCAATCATCCTATTTTGATAACTTTTTAGGGTGTTGAATCTACAATCAAGTTGTCGTAGAACAATGGAGAAAACAATTGAAATTTTAATAAAACACTATGCACCACGTAATATATTGGACCTTTCCACTATTAATGTTGGCTGTCTGCGTACTCTGGTACAAAGAAATGGCCCGAGAGGATCCCAGCGGTGATTAAAATCACTAAGGCAAGGGATAAAAACGCCCAGGCAATGACAAAAACACCTCAACCAACACAAATTCGCCCCCAACAAGTCATAAATACATCTTACACAAATTCGCCCCAACCAGTCATAAATCCATCTTAGAGTCTCTCCGGCACCCACCCAAGGGGTAAAATCGCCCAGCATCCATTAAACACGTTCAAGCAAGATAAAATCGCCCATCAAAGGAACAATTCGGTCAGCAATATACAAAAAATGCCCAAGCAGTGGGTAGAATGCCCCATGCAATAAGAAAATGCCCAGGAAAGAGAAAAACGTCCAACTCAGTCAATTAAAAACACAGTCAAGAGAGGAATTGACCTCGCTGTCATTAAAACAATTTAGGCAACTTCTTACATTGTTGCCACATCTATAAGATTTCGGTAGTTAATATATGGGCTTTGAGTAACATCTGACTAGGAGTAATATATCAAGGAAATAATGGAAACAATATTTTCCCCTAGAAACCTAAATGGGAAAACTAACCTTCAACCAATGTCATCAATGTGTGGATTACAAGGTAGCTTCACTATAGCTCATGGCCAATTTCAGCAATGTGTGGATTACAAGCTAGCTTCACTATAGCTCATGGCTCTCTTATATCCTCTTCTAAGGAGACTCTGGAAGGGTCAATAGTAATGGTGGTGTTAACGGAGGAGTTTGGAGTTGATAGTTATTTCGGTCAAAGATTCACTCCTTTATCAAGAAACTTTTCACCCTCTCTTCAGTGTTTAAGGCCTCATTGTTGTTTTTAGTTAATTTAAACTAATTCGCCTGGCCTTGTTGGATTGTATTTCCTTTTTTTCTATACAAGTCCTGTTTTACATAAATTTAAAAACCATTTTAGATCTTTTAACCATTTACATAATTTTTAATTATTTCCATGGCCCCTCCATTTGGAAAATCTCAATAAGTTGAAAGGTTTTACCACCAAAATTCTCCTATATCGAAAAAAACGACATTCCACCCACAACTTAAAAGAACACCTCTAAGCACTAAAGATATTTTGCAAGAAAGTGAAAATGGAAGTGAACATAGGTAAATGCAATCGTCCCACACGAACATCACACAACTTAAAAGAACACCTCTAAGCACTAAAGATATTTTGCAAGAAAGTGAAAATGGAAGTGGTCATAGGTAAATGCAAAGTAGTTTTGTTTTTTCTCATACAGAACAAACCCATTGCAAATTATTTTTATAAAATAACCCCTAGAGATCATTCAAAGCTAAAATTAAGTAACTCTAGAGTATAACAAAGCGTTGAGCTAAGAAGTTCCTCCTACAAAATGGTTACATGAACGTAGAGGTTTGTGATTGGGAACCATGAGTGCCTTAGTGTAGACACATGAATTCTAATATCCCTTTAAAGGAAAAACACAGACTAACTTACATTCAAACAAGTTTCTACACACTAAGATGGAAGGAGCTCAAAGAAGAATGGGTAAATCGAGATTCAAGAAAAATAGACACCAAGCAATGTTTTTTTTTTGCTCATATGTGAAGCATACAACCACATAAGACATTGGATTAGAGGGAACCAATAGAATAACAATGTCTAATCTACATAAAAGTATATTATAATTAATAATGTTTGTATTAATTATATTTAAATGTATTTATGTCATTATAATTAATGTCACGATCATTGTCAAAAGAAGTGATTTATTCCAGCCATGTGTATTTATACACGTTATTGTAAATGCCACGTCCCCTCCCGCCTGAGAGGACGCAACCTAACGGCACTGCTATCATTTAATCGGGTAATCTAAGCCTCCATGAACATAAACCATAAAAATGCTTTGAACATAACATATATAAACAGAAGCGTTGTACATGGAAATACACATCGAAAGCAATACTCATTCATTCAACACATTCATGCTATTTTTAACTCATAAAACAAGCAACATTCATCTTGTTCAAGCATTCCACATGTTCATGAATAATTTACAAAGCAAATACATTGCAGAGGTTAAACACAAGAAAATACTTATCTTGAGAAGAAGCTTCCCCGCAACTAGCTATGCCGATACAACGTTCCACCCAACCATAGGCTAGAGTGCTCCTCAATCTCTCAGCACCACTGCCACCTCGAGCTGGGCATGATTTCCACAAGGAACTAGGGAACACAGACTCGCATATGGAAAGACCATACACCCACAGTCAAGCCAATAACCACATCCAAACACAGTGAACCCACTAACAGATGGATTCTTGGACTTACTCAGCCAAGCCAACACAAGGATGCACTACACAACAAAATACAAATTCTGGGTATGGACAAAAACGTCCTAGGAACCCAAAATCGAAAATGGCAAATGGGGAAAAACGACCCAAGTGACCAAATCATCTTAGAAAACATTTGATGGCTTTCCAAAGGCAAAAACGACCTCTATTCACACCCAAATCATGGATCTACCCTCCCAGCCACGGAACATAACCAAAAAGAATGGGTTTGCAACCCAAACGGATTGGTAAAATGGGGAAAAAAGACCAAGGATGAGCAATTCGTTTCAAAAACGTTCTATGGGCTTCATGTGGGCAAAAATGGCCCCTTCAATCCCCCAATTTGTGGATCTACTCTTCCATTGACTGTGCAACACCCAAAAACGAAATTCCCCGACCGTGTGAAGGAGGGAACAACAGAAAAACACCCAAGCGAGATCCCAGCCGCTAAACATTAGCAAAACAACTTCCCCGCCATGGGAAAAACACAGGAAACTGCTGCAAACGTGGGGGAAAATTCCCAGAGCTCCAGCCCATGCGTGAGAAAGAGAGAACATGAATGCATAATGGGTGAGTAGTGAATTTTTGGGTTCTTACTTTCCCATTAAGTCAAAACACGTTTTTTCTAAAATGGGTGCTCTGCCCAATTCAAAATTGACCTCCATACCTTGCACATTCCCATGCAATAACTAACTCAACCACTTTTTGGATGACTGGGCACAAAAGACAAAATGGGTAGTTGAGAGTTTTATGGGTTTTCCCTTTGACATTCGGTTTTTCCCATTGGCTCAAGGGTTTGAATATCCCCCTATTCCTTGTGAAATCATGCCCCCATCTCTTTAATGTTGCATTGACATAGCTACTTGTGAGTATTTTATTAATTGCATATTTACATGATGTCTAAATTATATGGTGCCATCTACTAGCACGATAACCATCGGCATCGATTTTAATTGCCGAAAAGTAGAACACTAAATCCATGGTGAGGCCTTTGCCTTGAGCTCCACACCATGATTTATTAACGCTATTTACATCATTTATAATTTAATGCAATTGGGATTGATACAGTAAACCTATTCATCATCTAGTTATTAATAAAATATATATTATTTATTGAACAATAAATCTTCCAGGTTCCAGGTGGTATCAAAGCAAGTTTTCGATGTTAAGTGACTTAGGTTTTTGTTGGTTGATGGTCGATGGTTACTCATGTACAGTCCATTACCCTCATGCGCTTACCCTCCTCCACGCGATCCCATCCCTGACACGCTCAATTCTCATGCACTGTCGTCCCTCACGCACTCCACTCTCTCATCCCTCACGCATCTCCATTTCCAGCGTTGCGCTCTCTACATTGTTTCTCCTCACTCTCCTCCATGCCTTCCACGCCTTACTCAATCATCCTAAAACGTCACTCCCGTCGCCTCAATCTATGCCAACCCATAAGGGAGTAAGCTAACGACGCGACGATTTTGCCCGGCGACAATCGTCGCGCCGTTTCCTCCGGTGACTCTCAGTCCGTCAACCCCAGACTCCTTAACGGCCTGTTCACCGTCTTCTCCGTTATCATCTCAAGTCTGACAGCCCTCCGGGAAAACAAACCGTTGCATCCATGTACATACCATCATCATGTATCCATTTCATGTTGTTCGCCCTACATACCATCCATTCCATGCAATTGAGTTTAAAATTTGAAATTTCAATTCGAAATGTCAAATCCATGTAATCGAGTTTAAAATTTGAAATTTGAATTGGAAATAGTTTGACAGGTTCAACTGCCAAGAGCCCGCCTCTTAACCTACATCCTTCCCTGCGCACTATTGCACCTCCAGAGCCCTGCGAATGGTTGCGTCTTCAACTGCAGGTGAACTTAATGCAGTCGATCCCAAGCTTGTCCTCGATATGAGGAGTCACCAGGTGGTAATACCTTCTGTGAACAAGCCAAGCTTGCTATTGATCCCTTAC
>LPNX010227340.1:333734-410711 GCA_001517045.1 Pseudotsuga menziesii | reverse complement strand
GACAAGGATAAGGTATGATATGCAGAATTTTGCCAGGTATGCTCAGTATGAAATGGTTTCATAAAACAAACCTGGAGGTGGGAATACCTTCTGTGAACAAGACAAGCTTGCTATTGATCCCTTGCGACCTGGTGAACCCAAAAACCTTCTGTGAAAGGACAAGGATAAGGTATGATATGCAGAATTTTGCCAGGTATGCTCAGTATGAAATGGTTTCATAAAACAAACCTGGATATAGTGATTGATTGTCACTGAAAATTTTCTTATTTTCTTATTATCAGTGATAAGCTGTTCTTGACATGGCTTCTTTGAGAATGCAGAGCTGTTGCTTCTTCATTCTCACTCTTTGCTTCTTGGCATCTAATTTTGCACAGTTCACTGATATCTTCAAACCCGGCTGGGCGATTGACCATTTTATGTTCGAGGGAGAGTTGTTAAAGCTCAAGCTCAACAATTTTTTCGGTATTTCTTCGCAGGATTCTCTTTCAAATATTACAATGTTCCTGCAATGGTTTAATAAGGCTTTTTTGCTTTGATTTTAAATTCATATGGTTGAATGTTCAGGTGCTGGCTTTGCTTCCAAGGAACCATACTTGTTGGGAAAAGTAGGCGAGCAGATTAAGCTCGTTCTCGGTGACTCTGCGTGCACAAGCTTATTCATTTTGATGTAAATTGACAATTTCTCTGAAATATTAGGTGTACTACATCCCAACATATTCAACTTTCATTACTCTGCCGCTGAATGGCGCCCTGAGTTGATCAGGTTTGCCTCGTCAATCATGCATGTGATAGACTTTCATGGGCCGTCCTTGCAGGGCACAACATCGCCATCTTGATGGCATCGAAGATTGTTAAACAACATTTATAGAAAATGCTTCCGAATCCAAATTATATTTCTTTAAATGAGTAAGCTAAACCATTTGTAGTAATTTTTTTGGTTGATTTTTGTTGAAACGAGGGGCTGGTTTTTATTGGTTAAAGTAAATTGCATAGAAATCTATTCAATTCTTTTTAGACATTTAAATTATACAATTTAAATTATTTAAAACTGCTTTTTTAAGAAAGAAAAAATAACAAAATAATAAGTACAAAACTAAAAATTTATCAATATATTTTTTACATTGATTTTTTTAATTATAAATATAAATTATTAAAATTTGTTTAAATTATAAAATATAAATTATTAAAATCATACCATTCACTTCTATGTAAATTGATTTTTCTTAATTATAAATATAAGTTATTAAAATTTCTTTAAATTATAAAATATAAATTATTAAAATCATACCATTCACTTCTATGTGTATATATTCCAAAGTATGTTATTTTATCTAAAAATTGGCACGATATCAAAACAACTAAAACTAGTGTTTTTGATTAAAGCTAATCAAAATTTTCTTAGAAATTGTTATTCCTTCAATTTCAGTGTTCGTAGTTGTATGTCATAAACTAAATGCTCTATTTTATTAGCATAGATCTATCTAAAAGGGAATCTCCCAAGCAAACACCTAGAGGGATTAAATTTTTCAAAGTGAAAACCCTTTTTTTAAGTGGAAATGTTGACGAAATGTGTAATCCAATGTTTATGGTTTTAGTTTATCTAATTTATGTGTTTTATATGTATGCAATTCTAAAGTATTTAAATTTAATTTAAGCGGATATGTTATTTTTAATAATATTTTATAATAAAAGACACATGTCAACTCTAGGATGAGCACAAAAGGAGTTACACATCTCTCTCCTATTGGGATGTAGAATGCACCTATCGAAATCATTGAATTTCTCTCCACACTCTAAATTGTAATTTTAACAATAATTAATCCACCAAATTCATATATATAAATTATTTAAATTTTTTGTAAGTGTAACTAAATTGTAATTTCAACAATAATCTACCAAATTCATATATATAATTATTTAATTTATTTTTTAAGTGTAAATTTCCTCAAATAGCTATGAAAGATGAGTTGGATGCTTTTACACAGAAAATAACAATGGGGTAAGCTACCAACGCAACGATTTTGCCCGGCGGCAATCGTCGCATCGGCACCCCAACCGCTGGCGACCCCGTGGTGTCCGTTCTCGGCACCCGTCGCAACGTCTGCCCGTTTGATCGATTTTTCGTTAACTCCGCCGTCTCCGTCTTCCTTCCTCCGTCACGTCCCATCTTATGCGCCACCGTCTCCCTCCCCGCCATTACCCCGCCACCTAATCCCTCCCGCCAGTACATAATTCAAACTCTCCGCTTCGTGAACCCACGCCTTGCACCTGGCCCTGCAATGATCCCCTCGCCATCACCATTAACGAGCATGATTGCCACCTGCAATGATCCGCCATTAGCATGAATGCCGGCTGGCCAAGTGAATGCAGCGGAGAGGAGGCTCGTTGTCCAAGAGCCCGTAGCACCCCTTCTGGATCGAGAGCCAATTTCAGTCACAGGTAGATATCCTGTCGAAGCAGATCAGTCGTTAGAGAGGCCAAGCCATGAATTAACGCACAGTTGGAGTTTGAGCAAGTCCCATACCAGTTAATACAGTCAATGAAGCAGAAGATCCAGACCCATAGTCCACAGTATCCCTTCCAACAGTTCGATAGCCAGAGCCAGATGAACGAGATCGAGACCGAGACCCAGTCAAATAAGAAAAAGCACTCGCAGAAAATAGAGCAGCGGATCAGGTATTAATAGTATACCACGTATTCCAGCAGCATGAGCAAAGGCATAGGTTGGGAGATAAGCAAAAGTGGCAAGAGCAACAATCGCCTGAAAACCGAACCAGTCTTGTCCAAAAGCTCTGCTCTAAGAGGTACGCGTGAATCTCAACAATAATGGAAATTTAAATACATGCGTAATGGTATCTTCATATTCATGCATAAGCATAAGCTAGGAGGCCAGAAACATTGCATTCAAATGTCTTGTGTCTCTCAAACGAAAGCATTCTTCCTTCTGATAGCTCTAAGTACTCTTCATTGGCAAGAGAGTCTTTCAGCTTGTTATGTTTTCTCAACACATGTGAAAGTTGAACCTCTGTGAATTTATCTATTGCTGCCACGATCCTCTCACATAGTTTCTGGAGTTGCAAGGTCGACGCTAAGATTGTTCCTGACATCAGTTGTATGTCAAGGAAGGAGTATCCAACTCAATCTATATTTTTAGAGGTTAAGCCGTGAAGATGAAGGAGATTTTGGAAGATCACAACTTCTGCAATGTTGTCTGTTGTAGATCCTAGGCCCCATGCAAATTTAAATCAGTCTCCCATCAGCATCCTAAATGGCTCCCCTGGTGTCTGCTCCCCAACAAAAAACAAAAAGGGCTTTTTCTGTCTTGAGATCCATATACAATGATGCCTTCTTCAGGTAGGAGAAGCCACTAGGGACTCTCTTTAGGAGTTGTTTCTTTGTCTGGGGGTTTCAGTGTTTCAAACCAGTCCCACATTTAGGCACTAAATTTCTGTGGGCGTGAGCTTTGGATCTCGATGAATATTTGAAAATTTAACTACCATTGATTCTTTTGGAAGGTACAGAGAGAGGTGATAATTCTCAGTGGATGAGGATTTTCCTTTAAAGATTTTAATGGCCTTCCGAGAGACCGGTCGTTGATTATGTTTAAAAACTCAAAAATTTAGCTCAGATCGATGAGTGTTCCTTGGAGATGCAAAAACAATAAAAACCACAAAATATATAATAGCAAGATTTTATGGCAGAGTATCGGACAAAGTATGTATAAATTTCAAATTTGAAGAATGAGTGGCTTGGAATCGATATACCTTTTAACGTGTCATTTTTTTTTAAATAAATAAGTTGGCACTTCATTAATAATATGTTGAAGGAAGTAGCAAAATGCATATGGCAACAAAATTAGTTTGGAGATCCATGTTTTCGAGAAAAATCCTGGTCTTTAAGGCATGAATTGAGCAGTCAACAATGAATCAAATTTAGATTTGAGGACATAATCGATATAATTTAAATATAGAAATTCAGATTTTAATGCAAAAAATTAGTAGTCAAGCTCGATTTCATCAGCTCTAGAATTTGAAGAGAAAGATCAGTTGGAAATTAAGAAATCATTTCCATATTTTTAGGACTATATATTAGGCAGATAATCAACAATTATCACTCCCATATTTTCAGGAATTTAATCAGTCAAAGAGTCTTGCACAGCATTTGAAGGTATCAATACAATTCAATACAAATGGCAGAGCATATTCTCGGCTTAAAAAACCATTCTCAGATTTTATGGAACAGTTAAATATATATCCCAAATTTTAAGGTAACAATCGACAGGCAAAGTGTTAGTTCTATACTTTTAAGGCAAGTTGTAAGCAGAAGGCGGTTAAAGGATTCCATCAAGGAGCATTTGACTTAAGCAGTTCCAATTTTCCTGCAACTCATTCCAGATTAATTTGCCATGCATGGAACTCTACCCCGCCTGGAACTCTACCTTGGCTGAAAATTTGCCTAGGATGGAACTTTGCCCCACCTGAAACTATGCTCGCCTGGAACTCTGCCCCGGTTGGAACTTTGCCTGGGCTGGAACTCTACCTTGATTGGAACTTTGCCTCGCCTGAAACCATGGCTTCCTGGAACTCTGCCCCGGTTGGAACTCTACCCCAGCTGGAACTCTGCCTCGGTTGGAACTTTGCCATGCATGGAACTCTACGCCAGTTGGAACTTTGCCTCGGTTGGAACTTTGTCGTGCATGGAACTCTACCCTGCCTGGAACTCTGCCTCGGCTGAAACTTTGCCCCACCTGAAACTATGCTCACCTGGAACTCTGCCCCGGTTGGAACTCTACCCGGGCTGGAACTCCACCTTGACTGGAACTTTGCCTCACCTGAAACCATGGCCGCCTGGAACTCTACCCCAGTTGGAACTCTGCCCTGCATGGAACTCTGCCCCGGTTGGAACTCTGCCCTGGCTGGAACTCTGCCTTGCATGGAACTTTACCCCGGATGGCATAATGGAAATGCTTGAGTTTCTATTTTGTAAATTTCTTCTTGGTTTCTGGTTGATCTATTTGGTTCATTGATCTGTATCTTGTTTCGCTTATATGGTGGTTTGAAACCTCGTTCATGGCCAATTAACCCTAGAAGCTTCAATGAAAGCCTATAGCCCTTGATTTCCTTCCCTAGCATTGTCAAAGCCTTGAAACTTATCATTGGCGTATAAAATGTCCTAATGGTGGACAAATATTCGTTACGATACCTTGTATTGACCTTTGAGACCTAAGAACTATGCCCCGCCTGGAACTCTGCCATAGCTGGATCATTGCCGCGCATGGAAACCTACCTAGAACTTTGCCCCGTCTGGAACTTTGCCCTACATGGAACTCTGCCTCGTCTAGAACTCTTCCCTGCATGGATCTTTGCCTGGCTGGAACTCTGCCCCGGCTGGAATTCTGCCCTACCTGGAACTCTGCCCCGTTTGGAACTCTACCCTGCATGGATCTTTTCCCTGGTTGGAACTCTACCTCGGTTGGAACTTTGTCGTGCATGGAACTCTACCCCGCCTGGAACTTTGCCTCAGTTGGAACTTTGTTGTGCATGGAACTCTACCCCGCCTGGAACTCTGCCTCGGTTGGAACTCTGCCCTACCTGGAACTCTGCCCCGGCTGGAACTCTGCCCCGGCTGGAACTTTGCCCTACCTGGAACTCTGCCCTGGCTGGAACTCTGCCCCGTCTGGAACTCTACCCTGCATGGATCTTTTCCCTGGCTAGAACTCTGCCCCGGCTGAAACTTTGTCGTGCATGGAACTCTACCCCACCTGGAACTCTGACTCGGCTGAAATTTTGCCTAGGATGGAACTTTGCCCCACCTCAAACTATGCTCACCTGGAACTCTGCCCGGGCTGAAACTCTACCTTGACTGGAACTTTGCCTCGCCTGAAACCATGGCCGCCTGGAACTCTGCCCCGGTTGGAACTTTGCCCTGCATGGAACTCTGCCTCGGTTGGAACTTTGTCGTGCATGGAACTCTACCCCAGCTGGAACTCTGCCTTGGTTGGAACTTTGCCGTGCATGGAACTCTACCTCGCCTAGAACTCTGCCTCGGCTAAAAATTTGCCTAGGATGGAACTTTTCCCCACCTGAAACTATGCTCGCTTGGAACTCTGTCCCGGTTGGAACTCTGCCCCTGGTTGGAACTCTGCCCTACCTGGAACTCTGCCTCACCTGAAACCATGGCCGTCTGGAACTCTGCCCTGCATGGGACTCTGCCCCGGTTGGAACTCTACCCTGGCTGGAACTCTGCCTTGCATGGAACTTTACCCCGGATGGCATAATAGAAATGCTTGAGTTTCTATTTTGTAAATTTCTTCTTGGTTTCTGGTTGATCTATTTGGTTCATTGATCTGTATCTTGTTTCGCTTATATGGTGGTTTGAAACCTCATTCATGGCCAATTAACCCTAGAAGCTTCAATGAAAGCCCCTTGATTTCCTTCCCTAGCATTGTCAAAGCCTTGAAACTTATCATTGGCGTATAAAATGTCCTAATGGTGGAAAAATATTCGTTACGATACCTTGTATTGACCTTTCAGCCCTAAGAACTATGCCCAGCCTGGAACTCTGCCATAGCTGGATCATTTCCGCGCATGGAAACCTACCTGGAACTTTGCCCCATCTGGAACTTTGCCCTACATGGAACGCTGCCTCGTCTAGAACTCTTCCCTGCATGGATCTTTTCCCGACTGGAACTCTGCCCCGGCAGGAATTCTGCCCCAACTGGAACTCTGCCTTGGTTGGAAATCTGCCCTACCTGGAACTCTGCCCCGTCTAGAACTCTATTATGCATGGCTCTTTTCCCTGGCTGGAACTCTGCCCTGCATGGAACTCTACCTCGGTTGCCAAACTTTGTTGTGCATGGAACTCTACCCCGACTGGAACTTTTCCTCGGTTGGAACTTTGCTGTGCACGGAACTCTACCCCGCCTGGAACTCTGCCTCGGCTGGAACTCTACCCTACCTGGAACTTTGCCCCGGCTGAAACTCTGTCCTACCTGGAACTCTGCCTTTGCTGGAACTTTGCCCTACCTGGAACTATGCCCCGTCTGGAACTCTACCCTGCATGGATCTTTTCCCTGGCTGGAACTCTGCCTCGGCTGAATCTTTGTTGTGCATGGAACTTTGCCCTACATGGAAAACGTCGTCATGACATCTCTCGACGGCACCTGGTGGGCTCGGGTGAAAATGGTCGAGAGATCATCCTACTCATATTTGAAATTTTAATTTGAAATAGGGGGAATTTATTTGAATTTTAAATTCAAAATTAATGTTTTCCCACAGAGAATTTTCATTAAAAAAAAGAAGGATTTGTTGTTTTCCTGTGGGATCCTAGCAACTAATGTAGCAACTGATGCGTGAAGCTAGCAACAAATCTGACTATTATGGCAGCAAAGGTTAGCGAATGTGAATGGGTGAGCCTAGTAGTGAATCAACGATAGTAGTGAATGTGTGCATGGAAATCATTATGGTGCTCGACTATTATGCTCAGTGGATGCTTGAATTTTAAGAGCATACTGTGTTGGACCAAGTGAGCATTAAATTTTGGTTCCCAAGCTCTTCATTTATTGGTCTTGCAATATGCTCTTCTTATTGATGTGCAACAATATGCTCAAGGATGTTATCACCCATTCATTATGTACAATGTCAAGGGTCAAAAAATTAATGATATGGTTTCTCACCAAAGGACTCTCATGAGGCTTATATTTTGCTTTGCATGGGATGATTTTATGTATTTATCTTCTATAACAACAACCAAATATTTGAATGCATTATACTTTTCCTTATCTTTCAATAACACAAGATCTTAGAAAGGTCATTTTGATTTGCAAACACCAAATAATCAAATTCCCATTTTATTCTACAAAACATTTTCCCCATAGCATATGCTTCAAAGCATTTATCATCTTCATATAAATAAGGTTCGTTCTAAAATAATAACTCATCCTACTTATTCATGAGGAAATTCACATTCCCTACACCAAATAGAAGGTATACTCATCAAAATTACTTTGCCATCTTTCACTATACCTTAAACTCAAGTTTGTTCAAACTCTAATAAATTAAAGTTTCTTTAAACCTTTTTAAAATGCATCCACGCGGTCGTGATCTTTTTAAGAAATCACACTAGATCAAAATAAAATAAAATAAAATTAATATGTTTATAATTAAAAATAAAATATAAATAATATTATACAAAATGTTAGTTTAATCAAATTACAAAATAACCTAAAAATATTAAAAATGAAAATAATTATTAAAATATGTTCAATAATAAAATAAAATTAAAATTAAAAAACCAAACAAAAATGCATCAATACTTATCAAATCCAAATAGTTGGTCCATATAAATTTCCTCAAACAAATCTGGTCGTTCTTTCACATACATTTGATATACCTTCCATCCCAAAGAAAAAAAACTAATGCAAGTGTTATGGAGTCTATGCAAGCCACGCCACGCCACGCCACGCCACGCCACGCCATGCGAGGGAAGCAAAAGTCTCATTGGAGTGGACTCTTCTTACCAATTGTTATTTTCTATGTAAAAGCATCAAACTCGTCTTTCATAGCTATTTGAGGAAATTTACACTTACAAAATAAATTAAATAATTGTATATATGAATTTGGTAGATTAATTATTGTTGAAATTATAATTTAGTTACACTTACAAAAAAATTAAATAATTTATATATATGAATTTAGTGGATTAATTATTGTTAAAATTACAATTTAGAGTGTGGAGAGAAATTCAATGATTTCGATAGGAGCATTCTACATCCCAATAGGAGAGAGATGTGTAACTCCCTCTGTGCTCGTCCCAGAATTGACATGTGTCTTTTATTATAAAATATTATTAAAAATAACATATCCGCTTAAATTAAATTTAAATACTTTAGAATTGCATACATATAAAACACATAAATTAGATAAACTAAAACCATAAACATTGGATTACACATTTAGTCAACATTTCCACTTTAAAAAAGGGTTTTCACTTTGAGAAATTTAATCCCTCTAGGTGTTTGCTTAGGAGATCCCCTTTTAGATAGATCTATGCTAATAAAATAGAGCATTTAGTTTATGACATACAACTACGAACACTGAAATTGAAGGAATAACAATTTCTAAGAAAATTTTGATTAGCTTTAATAAAAACACTAGTTTTAGTTGTTTTGATATCGTGCCCAATTTTGAGATAAGATAACCTACTTTGGAATATATACACATAGAAGTGAATGGTATGATTTTAATAATTTATATTTTATAATTTAAAGAAATTTTAATAACTTATATATATAATTAAAAAAATCAATTTACATAGAAGTAAATGGTATGATTTTAATAATTTATATTTTATAATTTAAACTAATTTTAATAATTTATCTTTATAATTAAAAAAATCAATGTAAAAAATATATTGATAAATTTTTAGTTTTGTACTTATTATTTTGTGATTTTTTTCTTTCTTAAAAAAGCAGTTTTAGATAATTAAAATTGTATAATTTAAATGTCTTAACAAAATTGAATAGATTTCTATGCAATTTACTTTAACCAATAAAAACCAGCCCCTCGTTTCAACAAAAATCAGCCAAAAAAATTACTACAAATGGTTTAGCTTACTCATTTAAAGAAATATAATTTGGATTCTGAAGCATTTTCTATAAATGTTGTTTAATAATCTTCGATGCCATCAAGATGGCGATGTTGTGCCCTACAAGGACGGCCCATGAAAGTCTATCACATGCATGATTGACGAGGCAAACCTGATCAACTCAGGGCGCCATTCAGCGGCAGAGTAATGAAAGTTGAATATGTTGGAATGTAGTACACCTAATATTTCAGAGAAATTGTCAATTTACATCAAAATGAATAAGCTTGTGCATGCAGAGTCACCCGGAACGAGCTTAATCTGCACACCTATTTTTCCCAACAAGTATGGTTCCTTGGAAGCAAAGCCAGCACCTGAACATTCAACCATATGAATTTAAAATCAAAGCAAAAAAGCCTTATTAAACCATTGCAGGAACATTGTAATATTTGAAAGAGAATCCTGCGAAGAAATACCTAAAAATTTGTTGAGCTTGAGCTTTAACAACTCTCCCTCGAACATAAAATGGTCAATCGCCCAGCCGGGTTCGAAGATATCAGTGAACTGTGCAAAATTAGATGCCAAGAAGTAAAGAGCGAGAATGAAGAAGCAACAGCTCTGCATTCTCAAAGAAGCCATGTCTAGAACAGCTTATCGCTGAGAATAAGAAAATAAGAAAATTTTCAGTGACAATCAATCACTATATCTGGGTTTTTTTATGAACCCATTTCATACTGAGCATACCTGGCAAAATTCTGCATATCATACCTTATCCTTGTCCTTTCACAGAAGGTGTTTGGGTTCACCAGGTCGCAAGGGATCGATAGCAAGCTTGGCTTGTTCACAGAATGTATTCCCACCTGGTGACTCCTCGGATCGAGGACAAGCTTGGGATCGACTGCATTAAGTTCACCTGCAGTTGAAGACGCAACCGTTCGCAGGGCTCTGGAGATGCAATAGTGCGCAGGGAAGGATGTAGGTTGAGAGGCGGGCTCTTGGTAGTTAAACCTGTCAAACTATTTCCCATTCAAATTTCAAATTTTAAACTCGATTACATGGATTTGACATTTCGAATTCAAATTTCAAATTTTAAACTCAATTGCATGGAATTGATGGTATTGATGGTATGTAGGGCAAACAACATGGAATGGATACGTGATGATGGTATGTACATGGATGCAGCGATTTTCCAGGAGGGCTGTCAGACTTGAGACGATAACGGAGAAGACGGTGAACAGGCCGTTAACGGAGTCTGGGGTTGACGGACTGAGGGTCACCGGAGGAAACGGCGCGACGATTGCCGCCAGGCAAAATCGTCGCGTCGTTAGCTTACTCCACCCAGAAGTCCATTATTCTCTTAATTACCCCATGCATGTGCTCCCGCAATCCTCCAATCTGCCTCTTCCTGCAATTCGCAGCCCGTGTTTGTCCATTTGCAACCCATCTCTCATCCCACCCGTTGCATACCCTTTGACATTGTACCATTTCAAAAAAAAACATTTATTAATATTAATATTATCACCATTAAATACTATTAAAAATATAACATATATAAAAATAAAATTATCATTTTTTTATAATAATATTTTTTTTTTTAATAGATATTTCTTGCATAGCCTCTAAACCCTTTTAACCATGAATGCAAGAAACACGAAAAAGGAATCCTCCCGAAGGTAATGATACGACAAAAAAGGCTAATGACAAGCTTGATAGCAGAATTACAAAGATTGTTCAAAGGGTATTACCAAGTTTACTACAAGAAGTCGATAAAAAATACGATCAAAGACATGAAGAAGATCGTGCGGTCAAGGTGAAACTAAAATCATTAAAAAACGGGAGTAAATGAATGAGTAGCCCTAACTCATCCTCGCAACCTCATCATTCATCAAATATTGGTTTGTTCAATAACAGTATACACAAAAGTAAAAATAGATATTCCCAAATTTGATGGTGAAGACAATCTAGAAGGCGCAAAATGGATTAATAAAATTGAGAACTATCTCACTATGCGTCGTATAGATGATGACGATGACAAAATCAGCATTGCATCAATGTACCTATAAAAGACAAGTTGTGACGGGTTCATGTGGTGGGATCTAAATGTCAGGGAGGATGGGTAAGTGATTGGGATATCTTTAAGAATATAGAAGACAAACTCTTCCCCAAACTTGTGGGAATTTGAATTCACTTATAGGTGTCATCAAATTCCTTGTTTGTAAGCCAATCTTCAATCATTTTTGTTATAATAACTATTCTCAGCTCAACAAAGATAAATTCACCCATCGGCAAAGAGCCCCAAAACCCTCACTAATTGTAGAGCTACATATTACTCACCTTTTTATTTTCCATCAATAGCGCTCTTTAATATATATCGTCTTTTGATTTTCTATTCAATAGCTTTGTAATTTGTTATGATACTTGTTGTGTTGCTAACATGTAAATCAACCAATGACTTATTGGATAATTTTGTTATATTATTATTTTAATATATATAATTTACACTGCTATATAAATAAAAGGAACAAAGTCTAAACATTTTATGAATTGGTCATTTTTGGGCCACTCAAAATTAATGAGAAGAGAAAGTATTGCATATATTGTTAGTGTTGAACAATCCAATTGCACTAGGGAGACGTTTGATGATTGAATTTGTTTTAGCATTAAAAACAACAATTTCATCAATTTAAAATTGGAATTTTAGAAGAATTTGCAAAAAAAAATCAAATTCATGGAATAATGTTTTTCTAAATAAAAGCAAAAACAAATAACATGCAATAAAGTATCAATAAATATGCATGTATTATTACATGGAGAGAAGCTAGATGTTTTTATAGGATCTAGTGGAAAAGATGTTCAACCATTTATCTCTCTTAATATATATAATACCAAATAACAATTCCCATATGAAGTGATTTATAATATTTTTTATCATAAACTAGGTACTACCACAAGTTATATTTAATCGTTTTCATCAAATATAATTTACAATACTTTCTATGCTAGTTCCATTCCATATTCTATATTTTAACCTTACAATCCAAATACATTAAATAACAAATATTCCATTTTCAAAACTTCAATCTTATTTTTTTTAAACAGAATGCAAATTTAATTTACTAAAAATTGTATATCATTTTGATTTCTATATATAATTTAATAAAAAGACGTCGCCTTTTTAACTTTCTTATCTAAAGAGCTGTTGATTAGGTTGTCATTGATGCCAACAATGTCTGGTCATTGATGCCAACAGTTAAGTCTTGGTGTCCCTTGTGGAGCCCCTGAGGGTTAGTATTTGATTTGTGGTTGTCTGTGTCAGAGGAGACCTTTTGACTTTGTCCAAGCCCAAGCTTGAAGCCCTTGGAGGCCTATGGACATCGGAAAAAGCCCTGAACACCCTTTAGAGTGTTCAAGTACCCCTAAGTTGTCTTATGATTTCCCAGTACCACAATCTTGTCCTATTACCCTTGAGTGGTCACTTGCGTGCTATTAAGGTCTTGTTATCCTAGGAGAAGTCCCTAAATCCCCAATACATTTAACCACTACCCTTAAGTTTAAATATTAAAAGTTTTAACAAAGAAAATATTAAAGGTTTAAAGGTTTTATAATTAATTAAATATTAATTCTTTTTATTAAATATTAAAATGATTTAAAAAAAAAAAAACATTATTTTTCATATGTTTGTTTTTTTTTATATATAATAAATAAATAAAATATGACAAAAATTTTAAAAATAAAAAATTCAAATAAAAATGATACCTTAAGGCAATAATTAAAACACCACATAGTTAAGGTCATATTTAAAATAATAATTAATTTAAAGTGTTAAGAAAATACAAATTTAATAAACTTAAATGATAAAACTTTCTATCACTATAAGTCGGCTCCTAAGTTTTTTTTTTCTCAACGAATATAAATATTCTAACATATTGAGCCATTGAATATGTGAATGCATTGTGTTGGTTCGCCTGATTGATCGATGCCGAGGGAGTGGGACTGAGTATTTTTATGGACTGGAGATTCGTGATAGCAGCAAAATATTTTTTTTGAGTTTTGATGGGCTGACTGCAATTTCGCGTCAAAGGGAGTGCATTGTGAACTCGCTGAGTTTTGGTCTGAGAATTCTTTGCCGGATCTGCAAGAAGCCAAGGTTTAGGCGTGTGATCAACTGCATTTTTATCACTTACGGTGCCACTGATCGGGCCACGGTTGGTATTGTCGGCTGCAGTGTTTTATTGGCATTTCATATTGGCCAAGAAAGGTCTTCTCGAAATAGTATGGATTACATCTCAGCTGGAGCCCGAGCTGTTCAAAAATCAAGTCACGGAGATGAAAATCCTTCATTTTGTTGCTGATCTTAATGCCCAGCGGATTGGAGATAGGCTATTCGGAGCTGTTCACGGAGATAAAAATCATTTATTTTTGCTACTATCCATCATCACGGTTTGGCTCTGCAATTTTATTTTGATTGCTGTCTATCAGCACGGTTTGGCTTTCTCCACAGCTTGATTTGGATTTCGGTTCTCTCACCACGGCCTGGCCGGAGTGGTTTAAATTTTTGAGTACACGGGGTACCTGTCAAGCAGGGATCAAATTTGAAGAGTTGCTAGCAGTGTTGGTTGTGGCATCTTCTACTTCACTGGCTGTAAGTTTTATATGGAATTTCGCTGGCTGTAAATTTTATTGGAAATTCGCTGGCTGTAAGTTTTATTTGGAATTTCGCTGGCTGTAAGTTTTATTGGATTCTTCTTCAAATTCTCAGTTCCGATTGGGGCAGAGGTCTATTATAGAGACAATTTTTTTGGGGGGGGTTTTGAAATTAGTGACAGTCTGAGTTTTCAAGAGGAGAACAGTTTTTTTTTTTTGGAGGAAGAATATACAATCTTGCACCCATTTTATCAGAGTTTGAGGATGT
Organism: Pseudotsuga menziesii; assembly: GCA_001517045.1. Lineage (NCBI taxonomy): Eukaryota > Viridiplantae > Streptophyta > Pinopsida > Pinales > Pinaceae > Pseudotsuga > Pseudotsuga menziesii. Next base: position 396,217 of record LPNX010227340.1, on the reverse strand, counting down.
TTTTTTTTGCACAAACATTTAAGAGAAAAGTTCTTGCTACAATCTGAGTTTTGTGAGGAGTATACAACCAATTGCTACTTACAGGTTGAAGTCGGAAGACATCTCTTGACAGTCTCGAACTTTTACAGCTAAGACAATACTGATGCTTTGGTGGTCATTGCCTGTTGAATCTTGTGTTCACCTCTGGCAGCAGGCAAATGCTTAAGGGTTGAACAAAGTCTTGATTTTGGGTTATCTGCTAAGGTCATATAGTCCTCAATCTTCTTCAAATGACATCTACGATAAGGTATGTTTACACTAAACATTGAATACAATAAAATGTACAAGTGGAATGTGTGTAAAGTAGTACAACTATACAGTGAGGTATGCACAACATGTGCAAAAACAGTGATACATGAACAATAGTATATATATGTGTGTACAAGTGCAGAAGTGTGGTATGTATAGTGATGTAGTGTTAATTGATGAACTATGAGCATATGTAATTGGGAATACAGTGTAGTGTGAAAGAGTGTACAACGATATGTAATGTACACATATCGTAATGTGTGAAATTGTGACCCACATTCCATAAGATGATGATGTACTCTATGATGATATGGTGATACTACATGGAATGATGATATGATGTACACACTACTATGATGATGCGAGTTATCATGTTATGATGAACATGCATGCTTATCCACTATGATGTACACTTGATGATGCACGTGTAATGATGCCCTATGATGTTCATGTACACGATGATGATTATGACTTTGATGTAAACTTGATGCATACTCCTTGATGATATTGATATGATGATGCACACTCTCCTTGATACATGTCTTCACTTGATATGATGATGCATACTCTCCTTGACACATGCTGTGATATGCTGCGGTGATGCTCTACTATACTTTATCATATACCTATATGCCATGGTATTCTTCTATGCACTATGATGATGCATGCCTTGTGTTTAGCATAAGCAGAGCAAAGTTACTTGTTCAGTCATTGCGTATGATGAGAGGTACATGAGCAGTATGTGGCAGTGATATCTGCAACAGATTCAGAGATTGGATTGGCACAGGTTGACTTATGAGTAATTGGTTTGACTCAGATTGGCTAAGTTGTATGAGCAGTTCGTTTGATTCAGGTGGACAGGTTTTGGTGAGCAGACTCAGTTTGACTGAGTTGGTTGATGTGAGAAATAGATTGATTGGTATAGGTTGATTGTACAATTTGATGAGTATTGTGATACAGTGGACAGCGATCGGTTGATGAGTAGTGATAAAGTAATGAGCAGTGACTAGTAGTGTCAGTGGTTGTGCAGTGTGGTATAGGTTGTGCAGTGTGGTACAGGTTGAGCGGTATGGTACAGATTGTGCAATGTAGCACAAGTGTTGAATAACAGGTCCGTAGGATCAGTGCGGTTGTGGTTCAGCTATTTCTATCTTCTTATCAGGGTGGCAGGACGGGGCAAGGAAAGGAGGTCGTAGCCTCCTTCCGGTAGAAGCCGGAAAACTAGGGAGTGGCAGCTTCCTTCAAGTCGTAGCCTGTAAATCAAGGGGGTCGTAGCCTCCTTCCAGTTGAAGCTGGAAAACTTGAAGTCTTTGTAATAAGGGGGTTGTTCCCTCCTTCCAGTTATTTCTGGAAAACTATTTTAAAAAGGCTTCCGTGGTTTTCCCCCCAGGACTTGGGTTTCCACGTAAAAATCTTGTGTACTATGTTGCTTTGCTTTCTATGTGATGATGATGATATGATGATGATAACAATGCTGATGGTCATACAATGATAATGTGACAATGCAAAATATTGAATAAGTTGTTGATTATAAAAGTTGGAAAAAGTAATAAAGACTTCACACTGATTCACCCCCCCCCCTCTTAGTGTCTACAAGAGCATGCATAATAAAAAAGGGATTTCAATCTAAACTAGCATACCTCCAAAGCAGGGGAATGAAACGTCGAAGAGAACTTCGATGTGTGGCAAAATGAGAGGAAGTTGTGTGTATGTAGATAATATAATTTTATGTTAAAAGTAAGTCTAACAATCTATGGTAGGTATAGTCGTCAATGAAATTGAAAGGAAAACTCTGTTGCGGGTACTAATAAGCAATAAATAAAAATCAATATAATCGATGGCAAGTAAAATGAAATGTACATTAATTTGTCATACGAGAAAGTATACATATTTGAGTAAAACAATAAAGGACTAGGTAGTGATCAAGTTTGACTCTAATTATATTGCAAATCGACATTGGTATTTTCATTTGGTAGGGGTAGTACAGGGGTTGAGGGTTGCAATTTTAAGTGTGAAAGGGATAGAGAATGAATGCATGCTTCTTCCTTTTTTCGAAGTGATACATATGAAGTGTCTTCCATCTTTGCATAGCATTCAAAGGAGAACAATGGTACAATTTGCATTCCCTCTCAATTTTTACTACATTGCATTGCTATAAAAGTTAAGCCTTGATGTTCATTGTTACCAATGTTAATGGTTGACCTTGTTAATGTTGAAATCCTTGGGATTTATGGATAGTCTATGCACATACAAATTCCACTCATAAATCAAAGTAACAAGAAAAAAAATCCCCCTCTAGATGGTTTTATGGATAGTAAATGCAATGTTGTGATCTTCCACAAAATGTTCCTCTTCAATTGAATTGTCCAAAATCTAACCCACTTATTTTATTTCCCATGCAATACAAAATATAAAATCTCAACAACAAAAAAATCCCAAAATATAAGGTCTCGATTACCAAAATTGCATTATGCCATTGTTAATTCTAAGTAATCAAAATTACCAAAATATAGCCTCAACAATCAAAATTACTTCCATCATCTATAGCTTGTTAATCTAGTAAAAGTTGGGCTCTTAAATCTACCCCTATACTAAGGAAGTTTGTTGAGCCTAAATAAAATCTCTAAGAAACTCTAGACATACCCCACAATACTAAATTCAACACACTCTAGAACAAACCATAAATGCATATAACGTCCACCATCAATTTGTAAAATAATTGTGCCAAGAGAAACTTTACATAGATCACATGGGTGACATGTGATAAGATAAGACAACAAAGATCCATCATAACTCGTAATCTACCAAGCGTCAAAGGGAATAATAAAAAATTGCAAAAAATATATGTTAATTTTTATCACTTTCATAAAAAATAATGTCATAAAAATTAAATCAAATTAAGCATTGAATTTCCTAAAAAATAAAGACCTTCCATTTATTTGGGTATGCCTTAAAACTCTATATATTTAAAAGATAAGGAAAAACAATATATTAGCAATTGCCTCTGAAAGTGCAAACAATATAACATTATAATGTGGAGATGCTAAAATGTTTTGTTTTGGGGATTGGAATATAATGTGAAAAGCATAAGATTAAACTCATTGATCCCATTTCAAATTTCATAGAGGTAATCTTCAATTCTTTTGTTTGCTAAGCATTTATTGAATAAAAGCGATAATCGTTGTTTTTTAGGAGTGATCCATGCACTAACGAGGATGGTTTGGTCATTTGGGGAGAAGGTACTAATGATATAACAATGATATGGCCAATTAATGTTAATATAGCATGATAATCTGGGTGAAATCATTATTCATGGGCATATTTTCCTTCATCAACATAATCATATGTTATCATTAACACCTATATGCATATTGACAGATTGATAATTGAAGAGAACACTTACATGTAAAACGTTCGTTTCAATATTAGGGGAAATTGGTAAATTATATGTAGATTGTGATGAGAAAAATGACTATCCCCATCAACCTACACAGTCTCTCGTCGCAATTGTGAATATTAACCCTAACCCTTCCATTTTTATCACTATCATCATCAATGTCAATTAAAAGAGGTACAAGGTACATTAGGGTATTTGCATTTTTGTTTATTCTTGTTGGTGGAAAAAATATGATTTTTTGTAGTAGAAAACATTATTATATTTACTTGACCAAATAACTTTTAAAATTTGTTAGTACATGTCCATTAATAATGGACAGAAAATTTATCATTAAATATCCTCTAATAATGAAGTTGTGACAATTGCCTTTTATTCAAACATGCCAAAATAGTATGGTAGATTTTGTTCTTCCTTCCCTTATTGTCTCATTTCACAAAAGTTTTATCCACCAATGCCCCTATGTACTCTAGGTGAGACAAACTAAATGAATTTTCCTTAACACAAATCAAATGACTTTTCCTTATTTTCTATCTCATAACCATTGTGCAATATATATCCAGATCATGTTTGATTTTTCATTTCTATTATTTCCACTATATTTTCTAGCCTTTAGTGGGTCTAAAGTGATTTTATTTTGCAAAGGTTTAACAAAAAGAATAAATTATAGATTACATAAAAAATGAAATTCAATGAATCATTAAAGTATGGTTGATTTTGATCTTCATTGAAGTATTGACTTTTTTCTATGGGACAAATCAAATTATTTTTTCTTACACAAATCAAATGACTTTTCTCTGTGGTATCATACATCATATATCTGAACACCATTATACAATATATATCTAGATAATACTTGACTTTTCATTTCCACTATTTCCGCTATATTTTTCAAGCTTCATCCAGCCTAAAATTATTTCATTTTGCAAAGGCTAAACCAAAAAGAATAAATTATATATTACAATAAAAATGGAATTCCATGAATCATTACTTTTTTAAGCTTCTCATTTCATTTAACAACAAAAAAAAATCAAATTTCTGATTTTTTACAGTTTAAAAAAATTGTTAATTAAGTATACTAATACAATTATATTTCTTTACACTGACATTTAATGACATATCTTACACTTTACAATGGGGATAAATCATGGAGGCAATAGATGCAAAATGTAGTATAGCTATTTATCATATTCTATGCTAATTTTATTTTAAAGAATATGACCACAAATTTTAGACATAATATATCAATATCTACATAATAAAATTTAGTATAGTCATTTATCATATTCTATGTTAATTTTATTTTGAAGAATATGACCACAAATTTTAGACATAATATATCAATATCTACATAATAAGATTCGTTCGTATTGGGATCATAACACCAAGACATTGGCAATATGCGTCCCCTAGATCATTAAAACATTGGCTTACAATAAATCTATCCACCTACAAATAGCCCTTGCTCATAAAGAATTAGTAAGCTTTTGACATGTGTATCTCATGCTTTAATGTTTAGAAAGATAAATTAACCATCTTAAATTCCATGGCCAATGTGCCACTACCTATTAAACCTAATAATACAATTCATAAGAATTACATCATCCTTTCTAAGTTAACTTATGTTATACAATTTATTCTATAGAAGGCATAATATATATTAGGTAATCATTTAACCACACTCAAATGCAACAAAGTCTAACTAGAAATTCATCACTAAACATATATTTACTTATACAAAAATGATAGAACATAGCCCAAGAGTTAGCTCAATCTGTCGAGTACTCGTAGTTAGGCCTCCCAGCATGTGAGGTCGCGAGATCCATTCTCATCGACTCTCTTGGGGTTAGGCGCGGTGAACCACATTGAAAAAAACAAAAAAACATAAATTAAACTAATTAGCCATTTTTATTTATTTACTTGAAATTTTCGTTGATAAACATTTTATCATTTTTTGCTATTATTAAATGTTTTTTTTAACGTGTTTAAAAGGGAGTTACGAATTCCACACTAAGTTGCGCCTTGATTATCTTCAGAACGGTTTAGCACATCTTTTCTCCTCAAAGAACTCAACGGTTTAGCACATCTTTTCTCCTCAAAGAACTCAAGATCTTTAATCGATGTTCCTCGTCAAACAGTAGCTGACACCAAATGAAACGCATTAAGTGTTGTACGGCGAGATCATTTCATTGTTTCAAAATCTAAAGGACAACGAAAACTTCCAAATCCCTGAAGTCAAAAACCTTCCTTAAGAATCGAAAATTAGGAGAAGAATATCCAGAACATATTGCTGAAAATTAACATACTGCCCCAAGTTGTTTTCCAATTTACGTTATAAATTCAACCTCTCCATTCTTTTAAGTCTCCTCCCCCGACCTTTACTCTATCTTTCTTGTGCTAAATTTCGTTGCACATATTCTTCCACCGTCCTCTTCTCTTCTTTTGCATCGTCCCATTTTTTTTCTTCTTTTCTTTAAAATACAATATGCTCTCATTCAGAGCCGACCAAACAAGCCAGGACTCTGTTCGAGCCAGAGCCAATACGTAAATCCCTTTTGCCTTACCATATGCCTTATAAAAGTCGTTTAACCAGCATGGTGTACAACAGATTTAAGTAAAACATTTACAAGAAAAGTGAGAAGCTTGAGAGAACTTGACCAAAATTCCTTCAGCGCACGATCGAAGCGGATATTTTTCCAGACAATATGAAAACTCTAAAAGGTTTGAGAGAAATGTGTCTGGTATAAGCGATTACAACAATTTGAGATGCGTAAAAGATTAAATTCTCAAATATTTAAAATGATGAGTTGTTCAGCCGTATAGGTTTCGTAAATTTTTATCAGTGGGTAGTTCAATTTCAAAGTTAGATTTAGGTATTGAAGAAATATTCCGTAAAAATGCAAACAAAGACAATATTGCTTTATTTATCTTTGCAAGCTTGATAGCACCGAGCTTGCTTTCGTTTTGGCATCAAATTTATTTGAATGAAAATGTTGTATCTATAAGATGATGGACACCTACCACAGAGACAAGATTGCAACCAATAGTCGACTACCTTTAAACTCGTACTCAACATAGGGGATTTTTCAATGATTTGATCGCAGGAATTTATCCCATCACTTTCCGAGCTTTCAAAATCAACAAACAATCGTGAGATTGCAATTTGCAGCTTTAAAAAAAAAAAATTGATGTAAAGGTGAGCCTAACAAAGGGTCTTCTCAACCTAGTACCCTCAGTTATTTTCTTTCCCACAGTTTTTTGCCTTTCAGAAGAACTGTAAGGAACTGAGAAAAAAATGTCACATAAAATTTTCGCTTACTCAAGAGCTTCACAGTTTTTCACCTCCATTGTTTGATCAGAATGCAACGCAAACGCAAAGACATATGTTTAGTAATTTTGAACAATGTCCCGCCAATGTTAATATAATTATTGATTCAAATTTGTTAATATCATTTTTATTTTTATTTTTTAAGAAATCTTATGGGTATCTAAGTCATCAAAACCACATGGGTTTGCATTTGGTCTAGGCCATACCAACCTTTAACATGGCTAGATTTTTTTGATGTCTCCTCTCAACTAAATCATCTCTAAGGATACAAAACTCGGTGCCCTTACAAACTAAACCCACACCTTAACAGAGTGAGCTAGAATTAATTTTATAATAATCCAACAAATAATTCTTTTCTTTTATTTTATCTCTTAAACTCAAATAAACCAAGTTCATCTCAATGTAAGTTAAACAACAGTATTATCATCCTCGTCATCAATAATTTTTTAATAGAATCTATTATTATTTTTAAAATTTATTTGAAAATTACACTAGTTTTAAAATATTTTTTATAATATTAATTTTAAAATAAATTTATAACTTTTATTACAATAATTTGAATAAAATTTATGTAATTTTTTTTATAAAAATTTATAAATTTTATTACAATAATATTGAAATGATTTTATCAAATTAATTTGATTTTTTTACATTATTTTCATCTCTTTTTCATATATTATTTATTTGAAAAAAAAATATCCTTATTTACATTGTATATTATTTCTGTAAAAAAAAATTATCCCTGCTTACATTGTATATTTTATTTTGTAATATATATTTTTTAATATATTAATTCTTTACATTTGTAATATTTTTTTGTTATGTACAAGTACTATATCAAAACATCTCTAAACTACTACAAGTAATACATTATTAATAATGTATTACTTGTAATTACTGTTAATGCATCATTAATAATGTATTACTTGTAATTACTGTTAATGCATCATTAATAATATATTAATAGTATATTATTATAAGTTATTGCTTATTACAAATTTCTAACTTTGGAGTGTGTATAGCTAATCTAATAAAACATTTCGAATTTTGCATTTTTAAATTTACCAATAATTAAATTTTATTAATAACTCAATTATAAATATAATGAGTAACTAGTTATTTTATTGCTTTATACCAATTTTTCAATGGCTTTTTAACTTGTATGAAAATCATATTTTACAAAAGATGATCAACTTTCGCTTCTATATTTCAACTTTTCCATTTCAACCTATCACAATATATCCTATCACTTCGTCGTGCGGATATTAAACTGGTGAGGAGGATCGACTTTTCTGGTCCTGAAACTCTACTAGCGATCAAGACAGCATTCAATTAGCATATGACTCCATTTCTTCAGATCATTACAGTGGACAGGCCTGTTGGTGGTATCGACATATATGGAAATAGCAGGCCCCGCTGAGAGGGTGTAGGGGTCCGACGCGCTGTCTGTTGTGTTATCAAGAGGCAGAAACGATGGATCATCTTTTTGCAGTGTCATAAGACTCTTCAGAACTTGACTGAAATTACAGACCGTCTATATTTCTCTGGACAGTGGGGTCATACTTCTCTTGAAGCATGCTTATATCGTTATTTTCAGAGGTCTTCTCACTCAGCTCCGCTTCCACTATTTTTTATTTGCGGACTGGCGATTTCGCAGTACATCAATATTTGAGCAATCAAACTTTGATATGCGCTCAGATGGCCGGTATATTCTTGGCTTTTGTTCATCTGATGTAGTTGTGCAGCGAAAGGAGCTGAGCAGACCAAGGTATCCTCCTACCTTTGCGAATAATTCCGTCTCCGGATTTTTTGACGGTGCATCACAACATGCGGCCTGTGGGGCGGGTATCTGCTTGATATTAGAGAAGGATCATTATTTTCACCTGTGGTTTGGATGCGGTTTGGGCATGAATACTCCGCCGAACTACTTGCGCTTTGAGGCCCCTTTTTTTCTCTCAGTAAAGGGATTCATTCTCTCCAGGTTTTTGGAGACTCACAAGTAGCAGTGGACTGGATTGGAGGCATAAGAGATCTGAAGGTAACTGTTTTGGAGCATTGGAAGAATCAGATCTGTTCTCTTCAAAACACTTTTACTTCTATCGGCTTCAAGCGTATATACAGGGAATTCAATAGAAGGGCTGACACCCTTATTCTAAGAGGGGCATCCGTCTCCAAGAAGGCAAGCTACACTTTGAAGAATATAAGAACCTTATTCGTGTGGAAGAAGGTCAATTTTTTATTTACTGATTTGCTTTTCTATAATTGGTGATGGGTACCATGTGACCTGATGGATACAGCATTACTGGTTATAATGTAATTTTGTGATCTGGTTATAACTTTAGTTTTATATATTGATAATTGGATCCCCGATGCTGAGATAGACTGTCAGATTGATAGTAGTTTTGGGGATGTTACTGTATATTGGTTTTTCCAGCGCTTTTGTGAATGTATTGGGGCAATCGATCACTATCCTTGGGATAAGCAACATTGCAGTTCCTATGATTCAATCTATGAAAAGCAAGAAACTTTTTTTCAGTGGAAAAATAAAATAGTAGTTTCAACATTGATAAAGTGAATTGGTGAAAGTCATGGGGTCTGGTAGGAAACAATGTCTACAACCCATGGTTGCCAAAAAACACATTGCTCAACCACTTATCTAAAATACATTCACATTACCTACCCTGTACAAATTTATTTTCAAGAAACATCTTATGAATCAGGACACAGGCAGAACAAACCTTAACACTAAGATAAAAATGCCTAATATTATAAATGATATATGCTTAATCAGTATCATAAAATATGGCTTGATACATTCAGAAGTCCAATACAGATACAGAAAATTGATGGGGTATGAATTTTCCCATAAGAAAGCAAACTGATAAATAAGTCGCACAAAAACCTTGGCAGCAGAACCAAAGACATATTATCAAACATTTAGCAATACATTCAAATAAAAAACTTTACAACTTGCCTTGGTTTAAATCGGCTCCCTTACATTTCTCTTTCACTTTATTGGCACCAAGCCCAGCAGTGAAAATCTCATACTGCTGCCTTGTCTTTAATTGTTGGCACAAATGGCAGTGAGATAATTGCCAAAAATATATTTTACAGACTGCAGGAGACTATCCTGCAAAGAATCGTTCCGTCACTCCCACACAACATAATACACAAATATAAATAGACTAGTGTACATACCATTCATATGGATCCTGCTTAATCCCTTTGCCTCCTAGAAATTCTGATTGTTTGAAATAGAGAGTTCATCCAAAGTAGAGCAATCTTGGATTTTTAAGCTATGCTCATTGGCTAAATGTAACAAGCAAATGAAACAGAGATGCACTGAAATATTTTCAGGTGCAGCAGCAGCACATCTGGCAGGAAAGCTGTTCAGCAGTCTCTTAAATGATACTGCACTTTCAGACCTTTCTCCGTAATCCTGACAAAAAACATCCCAACATCATTCCAGAGTCCAGACCAAATGAATTTCATAGGGGGAATATAGAAAATTCAAATACTTTGTCTTTGCAATCAACTGAAGGTTGAACGAACCAAAATAATAAATAATAATAAATTTGAATAAAAAGATAGTATTAACTTTTAGAAAAACTGCATGTAATCCAGAGTAATTGTAGGAAGACCCTACTCCAATTCGAGTTGTCTTTTCATGAACTCAAGATATGAAACCAGCTACTGATAAGTGTTATAAGAACTAATAAAGCATGTATTTGTAAAAGGATTAAAGACCTGAGAGCCAAAAGATGTTCCTGGGATGGGTGACATCCATAAAGGAAAATGACAAATTAAGGTAAATTGATTGAAATCAATAAAAGCATTTTCATATAATTGAATGGCAAGTTTTATGCTTTCAAGAATGTCAGCCGACATTAATGCACGTTTTGCAAGCCGACAACTGTCAAACCAAATGTAGTCATGCATGTACATACCGTCCTAAATATTCTTTTTTTTTCACACAACAGTCCTAAATATTCTTATGGAGGAACCTTTACCTTTAAGCTTAAAGATTATAGTGAAGGCAGCAACCATATACCTGGAATCACCATTAAATTTATATTTTGTGGAAATACTGAACCAAAACACTGATCATACCTAGGAAAACCTTCTTTCTAGACGAGGAACAAAGAAAGAATAGCATAAGTAAAAGAACCCATAGATGATATGCATCAAATATAAAAAATTAAATGCAAATTCCCTGAAGGAAACACGATTCTAGAAGGGTCAACACCATGAAATAATAACACAATCACCTGTCCTGCATACAATTTTTCCGAAATTGCAGAGGCAAACATCTAAAAAAGTAGTAAGGATTTACCATGAAACGTTGTAGCTTTATCAGTGTACAAACCCATTCCATTCTGGAGTGACCTGCAAACTTAGTTCTGTATGCTTCAGCCATCGTACAAAACCCTTATCAAATCTGAGAGCAGAAGAGGAAGGTCCAACCCCTTTGGGGGCCTCTTTTCCCATTGTGAGTTGGAGTAGTGAAGGTCGTGTATCCCATTTGATTGTAGATCTCAGGAGCCAGATGGCCAAGGTCACTACAGAAGGTGCATTACAAGGTCTGGATGGAAATTCAACGCCCTTTATGATGTATAAGGCAGTCCTTCCTTCTCAGTCTGACACTATGTTGCAGGGAAGCGTCCCCCCACCCTCCGTTCCCGCTCCCGAAGCTCTCGCTTCTAAAGGAAGCCTCCAGGAAGCACGCTTTCTAAACGCTTCCATATGGGAGCGTTTTCAGGAAGCTCACTTCCTTGCGAAAAAAAAATGCTTCCTCCTTTTTCTTCAAATTTCCTTTAAAAAACACAAAAAAAAGGTGATGGGTGGGGGGGAACTAACCCTTTCCATACTAATGCTATATAAAGGAGTTAAAGCCTACTCTAATAGAAAAAAACCTAACTTTAATAATCATCCGTGGCATTAAATGGAAAAATTAAATTCTTTACCATCAATTGTTTCAAGATGTTTGAGAGTGGTTCCAACCTCATCCAACTTCAAATGCAAAAAGTAGAACTTTTTATCCCATTCAAAATTCAACAGACATAACAGTTTTTAGGATTTTGGGATTGCAATGTTTCAACTAGGTTCTATCCTAACATACCGAACACGTCCAAAAGGGTCAGTGTGTCCCGTGTCCGCGTGTTCGACATGGACACACTAACAGAGCATGTCGGACATGTATTTTCAGCGTGTCTCAATTTCGGACACGAGTGTCCCATGCTGTCAACAACGTGTCCTAATTCTTGGACATGCTTTCCGCGGAAGGGACGCCCAGAAATGCTTTAAAACAAAATTCACTTTTTGTTTGTCATTTGCAAGTGTGGAGAGGGCTTTAAATGGTGTTTCTTGTGCAGGTGAAGAAGATTTGAAGGCTTTGGAAGGGTTTCCAAATGCATTGAGGGTGAATTTTGTTGGGTGGATTGCAAGCTCAACCATCAAACAAGAAGAACAATGTCTCTTTAAGCTAGGCCAGGAGCTAAAGGGAAAAGGGAAGGGAGAAATGTCCCATCTAATGTCTCCCCTCCTATTCCTCCAAACACAAGCTCTTCTACTCTTCCTGCTAGTACTCCATTTGTTACTAGTGGAGCTCATGCTCCATTGAACCTTGTTTTAACAAGACAACGAGCCCAAGAGAAAAAATACCCTTTGTGGAGGTATGTGACTATGAAAGAAGGGCCTGAGGCAAATCTAGGTGCGCGAGGTAATGTGTGTTGGACTTGTAATTTTTGCAAGAATGAGTTTAAGAGCACATACTACCGAGTTAAGGGCCATTTGTTGTCCCTTCTTGTGGGCCTTCTTCATGTAAATCAGTGAGTGTTACCCAAAGGAAGGATATGGGAAAAGATGATCAAGAAGGCTTAGGAAATGTAGCAGCATCAAGCAAGAAAAAGAATGAGGATCGTCTTCCATTCTTAAGGAAACCCTCTACCATTTGGCCTCCATTTCCACCTAGCAGAGACAATACATATCCAACAAAAAAGAGGCTATCTTCAAGTGGTCCAATGGACAAGATTTTCCAACAAGAGGCGCGAGAAGAGATGAACCTCACCACTGTATTATTTTTCTACCTCAACTTCATCTCATTCAATGTTGCACGGTCACCATTGTTTTTTGAAATGTATCAAAGTCTCATTGAACGAGCTATAATTGGTTATGTGCCTCCTGGTTTAGAGAAGCTTATAACCACATTGTTGGTTAAGGAAAAGAAGGAGGTGGATAAAACTCTTGAGCCAATTAGTTCAACATGGCCCCCATCCAAAGTGAGTATCGTTTCTGATGCATGGACGAATCCAATACACCATCCACTCATCAATTTCACAGTATCTTCCCAAAATGGACCGATGTTCTTGAAAGCGGTGGATGCTCTTGGGAAATACAAGGATGCACATTAAATGGGTGAGTTATTCATCAAAATCATTGAAGAAGTAGGTCTTGATTCTTGTGTACAAATCATCATGGACAATGCACCTATTTGCACGATTGTTGGAATGATTGTGGAAACTAAACATACATAGGTATTTTCATTCTGGACACCTTTCATTAATAATTTGCTCATTGTTTGAATTTATCACAAGATTCATCTAGGGGTAAGGTCATTTTAATGATTTTAGTTGTTAGTGTTGTAGAGTCGTTTATACTTGCTTTTATTGCTCTTACAGGTTTTTTGGACACCTTGCATTGTCCATTCCTTAAATTTAGCACTCAAATCCATTGCTTCAGATGTGACATGGATTGGCAACACTATTGAGGATGCACCCCATATCCGTAACTTTATACAAAACCACACAAATGCCCTCACCATCCACAAAGAGTACACACATCTTTCATTGTTGAAGATTGCAGATATTCAATTTGCATCCTCATTCATCATGCTTAAGAGATTGAGGGAGGTCAAAACCGCTCTTGGGTCCATGGTGATTTCAAAGTATTGGTCTTTTTGGAAAAAGACGGATCGAAGTCCTTCATAAAAGGTGAAGGACACAGTTTAGATGATGTTTGGTGGGAGAGGGCAGATCTTACCATTCAGATCATGGAGCCACTCATTAATTTGTTGCGGTTTGGAGACACGGACCAGCCCGTCCTAGCGAATGTTTATGACCGATGGGATCCCATGATTGAGTCCATGAGGACTATTGTTATGGAGAATGAGTGTCTCGAGTATGAGACATCGACAAAGAACTTATGGTCCACCATTCAGGATATTCTTATCTCCATGTGGGATAAGAATTACACACCTTTGCATTGCGGCCCACTCCTTGAACCCCAAGTTCTACAGTCAAGAATGGCTCAATGGTGCCCTCACACAGAGTCCCTCCTCACATGAATGGAGAGATTTCACAAGGGAGGAAGATAGCATTTAGGTGGCTATTTCAGGATAGAGACTTACTTGATGAGGTGGAGGGCTTTGTAGAGTTTTCCACTGCTACTGGGATATTTGGAGGCTTTGATGTGCTAGGAGATAGGGGAGTTAAGAAGACCTATAATTGGTGGGAAACTCATGGGGCAACATTCACTCTTCTACATAAGCTAGCCTTGAGGATCATCTCTCAAGTTACATCATCCTCTAGTTGTGAGAGGAATTGGAGCACATATGGCAACTTGTATAGTTTGAAGAAGAGCAAGCTTGAGCAGTTCAGAGCAGAGACGATGGTGTATGTGCACACCAACCTTTGTCATATTTACAGGAAGCAGGAGGAGTGGGTGAAGGGAAAGACAAAGATGTGGGATGTCTTTCCTGATGATATGGGTTTGGACAGCATTACTGAGTTGGCACTAGCCAACCTGGATCTTAAAGATCCAGTGCTAGACCCGGTGACGTTTGATGATGGTGATCCTTTGGAGGGGCACCACACAAGCAGATCTTGATCCTCAGATGGGCAGAGAGGAGGAGGATGAGGAAGAAGAAGAGAGCAGTGATGAGTTTGTTGATTCAAGCATGGAGGAGGATTATTGATAGATGAGATTCTTCGTTCTTCCATCTTGATCTACCTGTTTTTGTATTTACTATTACTATTGGTCTATTTGGCATTTGCCAGTGGCATTCCAACATCTACGTAATAAATTTTGATTTGGATGACTAAATGAGAAATATGGTTATGACCCCTGAGTATTGACATCTTGATCTATGACTATCATGAGTCTATTGTATCATGAATTATCTATGTGTCTCATAATCTCATTGTGATTACTAATTTGATTTGTAAATGTGTAATACTAATTACTAATAATAAATATGCATTGATTTTGATTTTTATTGAATATTTGTAAAAATTTGGATCTATATGTCTATATTTTTAAAATATATAATTTTAAAATTTTAAAGAAAAAAAAAATAAAATATATATATATATATATATATATCTGTGTGTGTGTGTGTGTAACGTGTCCTACGTGTGCTGATTCCGGGAGTCATTGTGTCTGTGTCAAACACTCGAATCCGTGTGTCCTGTGTGTCTCGCGCCCTCGTGTCAGGTGACTTAGGTTGAACAGAATGTGACAACCACGCAGATGGCCTTATGATGATGTGTGTTATCCACTAAAGTTGCACTTAAGTGGATTTCCCATGAGCCTACAAAGTTGTGAATAAGTGCCTTGTTCATTATCAGTACCCAAAACTTCCATGCTTACACCAGGACCATTTATGGTACCAATTTTTAATAAATTGCATATTCATACCCCTTGTGGATGTTGTAATAAAGTGTACTAGCATCGTCAATAATGTAACAGACTTGGCTTCCCTAGGACTTAGAAATTGAATTACCATTTCAAGGTGGTTTTTCCCTTGTTAATTATGCATTGTTCAATAAGTTGTGTATAATTTTCGAGTTTTTCACCCGCTCCTCCTAAGCTGGAATGGTTAATTGGGTGTCAGGGCCTTAAGAAGTTATTAAAGTCTATGGCTCAAAGTATATAAACATGCTAGACACTATTTGAGTTATTATGAACATTACACTAGGTCCCCCTTAGATTTTTATTTTTTTTTCAAGAAAAAAGATTTTTTCCAGCAAACTTAGGCTATTTTTTAATACTTCAAATGGGAAAATTCAAACTGTGATAAATGTGCATTCTAGAGGCCAATTTTTCCATGCGGGTGCTCATTTTCACACTCAAAGCACCCCTTTTACCCCATAACCCACTTTTCCTATGTTTTGAGTGATTCAATTGTCACTTACAGCATTTTGTTTTCAAAAAATGCAACAAAATGTAAAAAAATGCCTAAAAGGCACAAAATGACAAAATCCAAAGTTAGGGAAATATGGCAAAACATGTTTGATTAGGTGGAAAACTTGTCTCAAGTGGTGGGCGACCTCATCCCAAGCATAAAACATCACTTTTGGATGAGTTTAGGAAGGTAGAGAATCATTCAAAGATTGGAGTGTGCCTTCATTCACTTGTCTCGCGTCTTGAATATGTGGTGAATGAAGGATGAATTGGTTGGGAGTTTGGCAAGGGCTATAAATTTCCTTCAAATCCAATCATGAGTCATATATATATATATATATATATATATATTTCTTTTTTTTTAATTCAAAACCCCAAATAAATTACTGGCAAACACAAAAGATTTCTTCACAAATATGGCAGCGAAAATTAAATACTGAGAAAAATGGAAACACAATTACATCAATAGAGACACCAAAATTTTCGGGTATGAAAACCTCTGGAAAATCCAAAGATGGGAAAAATGGTGCAACAGTCTGACAAGATATTTTTATTAGAAAGATATAGAACAATATAATCCAGAAATCGATTTTACCCAGCCCGACAAAATCACACAACCGAAACTCACTGAGAAACATCAACAAGATCGTACGACCCATGTGTCAGCATGTACGGCCCCTACGTCAACGTGTACGGCCTCTGCATCAACGTACGGCTACCTGCGAGACTCATACGGTCAACCTAAGTCACATGCACAAGGACACAGGACACGGAGGACACGAAAATACGAGTATTTGACACGAGCCACGACGACCCTGAAAATAAGACACGAGGGGCATGTTTTATATATATATCAAAAATTATATATATGTATTAGAAAAAGACACAGATCTACATTTTTTTAAAAACTAGAAGTATATACAATCTATGTTGCACAAGTTTTCGAAACGCTGGAACGTAGGGAACGTGGGTACGAGTATCGGATACGTCTAGAGGTTTCCCCCAAATTTGCAGGAAACGGCAGGTTGGGAACGTCAATAATATATATTAAAAAAATTTAAAAAATATAATTAAAAAAACATGAAAAGAGAAGAAACCAAGAGAAAAAAAGAAACATTAACACAAATCAGATGACTTAACTTCTCCCTTGTATTACAGTTGTAACTAGAACCTCAAAGCAGATGGAAATGGCAATAAAATCAAGATTGCCATCCACGTCATTGATTATATAAGGTAGACTCTTTCTAAAGTGGGGATTTTTAGAAGTTATAGTCCCTATATTTGTGGCTACATGTATAGAGTAAGTTTTTAGTTTTGTGTCAACTATGATTAAAATGTATTAGAATATTATATGTTTACAAAACATTCTATGCCAAGGTATTTGCAAAGGTATATAATTATTCAAATTTAAATTATTATAAAATAAAAATCCAGATTTTTTTATTTAAATGTAATATATGAATTTAGTTCTATAGTAAAATTTAAAACCATTTCCAATTAGTCCAAACTTTACTTTTTATTCATAAAGTAAATAGTAAAGGAAATAAATTTATTTTGTTTTATTTAATAATATATAAAAAGTCAAAATAGTACATTTATTATTGATTAGCTATAACTTCAATTCAACGTAGGGATGAGTGAATACTCTAGCACAAGCATTAAATAGAGATCAATGCACCAACTCAACAAGGTAGCACGAAAAAGACTTTTATTGCAACTTAGTTTTCTAGAGAATTTTTTTTGAGTCAACCATATATATGTATGGTCGCAAAGAAACAGGAATGTTGTTAACAACCAACATGGCGATCATGATTGCATGGAAGTTCCCAATGAAGGAAACACGAAAAAAGAAGTCCCCAAGTTCCCGATTTTAGAGGGTAAAAGTTCCCAATAAGTTCCCAACAATCCGGAACGGTTCCCATTGGATTGGGAAAGTTCCCTCCAAGTTCCAAAGTTCCCTGGAACGTTGAAACTTCGGGAACGAGTTTCCTAAAATCCAGGAGCGGTTCCCGTGCTACATAGTATACAATGTACATCAATCACAATATCATTCAATTGAAATATGACAATGATGAATCAATACTAATATTATCAATGAATCATGAACTTTGAACCATAAACTGCATATTTGATATTTCTGATTAAACCAAAAAAATCAAAATGTGTTGCATAGATATCGAGAGAATGCCCCCGGCAAATACAAAATAGAGTCGTTACTACTTATTAGTAAGTCTAGTATCTACAGTACGACTAGATACAAAATGAAAATATTAAATAGCCACAGGAAAGAATATCATAGCTCATCAATGGTACTAGCCACTGTCAATCGTCCTCCTGCTGCTCCAATTCAAAATTAGCATTATTGTCGTAGCTCTTTCCTCTATCCTCCTCCTCTATACCCTTTTTGACAGGAGACATGTCTAGAAATCAGGACACGTTTTTGGCACGTGTCCAACACGTGCTAGAAAGTATCCAGATTTCGAGACACGAAAATTTTGGTGTTGGACACGTATTAGGGCAAGTGTCATGTCCGACACATGGAATACGGGACACAGGCCCTATTTGGAAGTGTCATGTTACTTAGACGTCAACGTACGGCTGCTCTGAGTCTGATTGTACAACTCCCTACGTCATTGTGTATGGCCACTGCATAAGCTTGTACGCCCCTTTGTGTGTGCTTGTACGACCTATGTGATTTGCTTGTGTTTCCTTGTCAATATCCGGATAGAAGTTCTTCAATCTCACCCTCTACAAAATTCTCCTACAAAGTTTCTTTCTCACTCTCAGGCTGAAAGCTATCAGCAAGAAATCTCTCTCTGACAATGTGTGTGTCAAAGCAACTGTGTGTATCCTCTCCACCAAATCAATCTCCTTTTATCTCAATGACCAACTGAAAACCCTAACTCTCACTATGGATCAATAGATGAGACCTTTTATTGAGATTAATGGCCAAGATTAGATTAGCCAACACTTAAATTATTTTTCTCTTCAACTTTATAAAAGTGCCTCCATTAAGTCAAATTAATTTTAGATCACATAATGCACTTTTCCTAAATTTAAACTTTGAAGAAAAGCAATGATTAATCTGGCTTCCTGTTTTATGTCTTCCATCAAGCAAGGACACATGCAAATGATAGAAAACCTTCCTTGTTTCCACTTTCTAACACTCCCTCTCAACGAGGAAGGGATTCAGTAGCAACCCCAACTTGTCTCTAAAATTCACAAACATGTGCTTGCAAAATGCCTTGGTAAATATGTTTGCAACCTGCTCATCTGTCTGAATGTACTCCAACCGAATGGTTCCTCTCTGTACACAATCTTTCAAGAAGTGATAACGGATGTCTATGTGCTTGCTCCGGCCATGGAACACTGGATTTTCAAATAGCCTAATGCCACTCTGATTGTCACAGCGAACCATCGTAGCCTCCAACTCACACTCGAATAATCTTAAAAGCAACTTTCTCAACCATATCCCCTCACATGCTATCATACTGGTTGCCATGTACTCAGCCTTTGTCGAGCTCAATGCAATTGATTTTTGCTTCTTATTGAATCAAGAGACAACTCTTGACCCAATGTTGAAGCAAAAACCTGAAGTGCTCTTTCGGTCTTCTACACATCTTACCTAGTCACCAACTGTGAAGATTGTAACTGTACACTCCCACTCCACTCATAAACGAATCCGTACTCCACTGTAACTCTGATGTAGCAAAGCACATGCTTTGCAACTGTCCAATGTACACTCTAAGGGTCCACCATGAACTGACTCAAAGAGTTGACTGCAAACCTAATATATGGTTGTGTGTTGACTAGATACATGAGCCAACTGATAAGTTGGCGATACATAGTAGGATCAAACTCCTCTGAACTCGATGCATCAATCTTCCTCCAGTTGGTAACTAGAGGCATGGACATGGGTCTACAATCTTCCATCCTGAATCACCTCAAGATCTCTACAGTATACTTCCCCTGACCAATGAAGAAACACCCATCTCTTTGCCAAACCTCTAGACCTAGGAAGTAATGCATCAACCCAAGGTATTTCATCTCAAACTCAAGTTAAGGTTGGACTTGGAGTCGTGAATCAACCTCTCATCTCATGTGAGAAAGATATCATCTACATACAAAACAAGTATGAGAGGCACCTCACCTGTTAAGAAGTACAGGTTGTCATCAACCTCACTCCGTTGGAATCCCATCTCTTGTAATTAGATGTCGATCCTCGAGTACCATACCCGAGGTGCTTGCTTGAGTCCATAAAGAGCTCTTTGCAACTTGCATACATGCGACTCCTTTCTCTCCACCTCGAACCCCTTGGGCTGCTCAATAAATATCTCCTCCTCTATAACTCCGCTGAGGAAGGCAGTTTTTACCTCCATCTAATGAACACGCCAACCCATCTCTGCTGTTAATGAGAGAATAGTCTGACTCTAAGAGTATATGGCAACCGGGGCAAAGGTCTCCTCATAGTCAATACCTTCCTTTTGTGAACACCCTTTTTCCATGAAGTGCGCCTTGTACTTCTACATGCTTCCGTCTGCTGCATGCTTTACCTTATAGATCCACCTAGATCCAACCACCTGTTTTCCTTTTGGCCTCGGCACAACCTCCCACGCCTGGTTTTTCATATTGGAGTCATACTCCTCAACTATAGCCTCTTGCTACACATATATTGTGAAGCCTCCTCGAAATTGGAAGGCTCATAGTTAATCAACTCTATCATTAGTGCCAGACAGTTGAGTCTATCTAGTGGTTTGCTTTGCCTCATGGAGCTTTGTGGAAGAGTCACTGCCTAGAATCCTGAACTGTGGACTTGTACCACTTAGGTTGTGGCCTACTGTCTACCTGTTGCGGTTATTGGATATCCCCCTCAGGCCGTACACAATGACACAAGGGGTCATAGGATCACACGCAGAGCAGTCGTACGCTGACGTGGGAAGCCGTACGAGTGACACATGCAACCTTACGGCTCACATAGGCAAACGCACACTGACGCAAGAGGGTCGTACGTTGACGCAGAGGCCGTACACACTAACGCAAGGGTCGTACTTGTTGTCGCGGCGGTCGTACGTTCTTCGTGAGTTTCAATTGTACGATTTTTCCAAGTTGGGTAAAATCAATTTCTCGATTGCATTGTTCTATATCTTGCTAATAAAAATATCTCTTCAGACTACTGCACCAGTTTTCTCATCTTGGGTTTTTCCAAGGGTTCTCATTCCTAAAATTATTGGTGTCTCTATTGATGTGATTGTTGTTCTAATTTTCTTAGTATTTATTTTCTGCTGCAATATTTGTGAAGAAATTCATTTGTGGTTGCCAGTAATTTATTTGGGGTTTTGAATATATATATATATATATATATATATATATATATATATATATATATATATACTGTGTAACTCAAGATTGGATTTCAAGGAAATTTACATGGTATCAGAGCTCATCTAAGCATATCTGAGAGAAAGCAGAAGTTATTGGATAGATCGGGGCCAAATCTATTGAAGGCACAAACCTAGGGTTTCAGATCTAGGGTTTGACAGGTACACTTCACTATGGTAGTGTTGCCGCCTTTCACACACCTAGGGGGGGCATGGCAGAAATTTTCAAACCACTCAGTGCGTCCTTAGGGGCAAGTCTCGAGTCAAGAATGTCACCTTTTTCTTGATTCCTCTATTTAGGCCAACTCCTAACGAAGCCAAGGGGGGTAGACCTTAAGAGTTGCTAAGGTTCATTAGCCTTTGGTGGTAATGGTTTAGATGAGTGAGTTTTTAGGAGTTTTTTAAATAACAACAATAAAACAAGAGATTTGTAAAGTGAACCGATTACAGCAACATAAATAGCACGAGAGTTTTAAATGAATTATTCAACTCATAAATTATACAGATAGAAATATTAAGACTTGTACTGAATAAAAATGGAGTCACGAGACTATATGTGCTGAAAATGTTGAAGTAGATGTTTTGCAATTGTCTCTTGGTAAGTTTTAAATTATTGTGGAAAAATGAGTTATTTAGATTAGGGGGATGGGAACTCCAAATATACCCAGAGGTACAAGGAGTATGTCCAAAACCCTTATCTGATGTGGTTCCACGCGTGGACTATGTGGGTTGAATCGAAGTCTCTGAGACGTGTCCAACACTAAACCAATAAGAGTGTAGCCTAACGGTGTCCCTAGGTCACTACCCAGTTGCTCTCGCTTCCTCTATGAACTTTCCCTGCAACGGATTAAATCAAGGCGTTGGATTTTCGCCTTGGGAGGTTAACTCAAGTATGAGACTAATTAAACTAGTCACCCACGTTGCTTTTGATGAAACCAATTGTTCAGTCGAACTGCAGCGGTGCAGAGCATACACAACAGAGTCTTGTTGATTTTAAGGTTTTTAAAGACTATGTTTGTTTGTTAAAAAGGAAAAACTTAGCCTCCAAGAATCTCTTTCGATTCAAATGAACCTCAATCAGGAAAGCAAGGAGGGGTTAATTATAAACGAGAAGTAAATAACTAACAGAAGATAGTGAAAGAAATAATGGTTTTCTAATTAAGCCTGTCACACATATCTTTCCCCTTTCGGGTAACTCAAGAAGTCGTGGGATTAGTATTTGTATTACTCTTGATCAACAGATATGAAATGAATACACATATCAAGGTATACATAGATGAAAGTATACTATTCTGCAAAAGAAACTAAACTAAACAAGCAAAGCATGAAAAATGGCACCGACACGTGTTCTCCCCTTGGGGGATGGGAGTGTGCTCTGAAGAGCCTACTCAAGAGATTTGATTATGCTCGGTTACAATGCTTGTTAGAAAATGCCACTTGCTCCTTATAGAAGATAAACCCAAGGGGTTACAAAACTCTCGAAAAGTGATTGCGGAAGAAGGCGAGACTCTTGGGGAGCTCTGGATGGCCCAAATGTCAGTTTTCGGGCACCACTTCCTCCTCTTTTTGGATGGACCTGCTAAAAACGAGCAGGCCTTTATCAGTAGAAAGAGCCCAAAAACACTTTGGAAGTGTCTTTGGACAACACAAAAAAAATTGAAAAATTCTAAGTTAAACAATTAATTCAGAAGAAAAGCGAATAACTAAGAAAATTGGGATTGAAACCCATCTTCTTAGGGTCTTGGACAGCCTTTGCAAGGCTGGCAATAAGGCACTTGATGCTAGGTATGCTTATTATTTTAATGAAAGAAATACTCCTGAGCAAGCTACAGATTTAAATTTAGAAACCATACTTGCAACATAGAGAGTTTTCTTTTAACTAGATCTAGATATATGAGATAAAAATACTTGAAACAAAACTGGATCTACAATGCTAGCTTATTACAAAGATCTGAAATAGATATGCTCTTAAAATGAAGATCTTGAAATACAAGCTAGACAAGTAACCAGAACCGTGACAAAATTTAAATTTTTAAAGGAAGAAAGTTAGGAACTCTAGTGAAAAGAATCGGCAATTGAAGATTGGTTGAAATGCTTCGAGAGGACAGCGTTTCTTGAAAGGTCAGCAGAGAATAGGAGAAACAAACTAGATATCCTTCAAATCCACCCTAGAGAAACCTGAAAGACACTTGCACTTGCATAGATTTGTTACAGCATTAGTGAAATCCAAAATCTGAATGAAGAGAGCATACTCACAAACAAGTAAATATGCAAAATCTTGAATTTGACAAAATGGAATTTTCACTAAGAGTTGAAACAACAATGCTCATGCTATTGATCAGTACTAATCATTTAGGCGAGCCCTTCAATGTGTTATTGAACACAATGAAAGATTTAACAATCTATAGTTACCTCAACCATACAATCATAGCATCATCCAGTTGGAACAACAATCCACAATCTGACCTCCAAAGCCAATCTTTATTCACACACTTCATCCTAAAGAGAGTTAATAGACCTTGCTTAAATAGCCAAGAGAAACCTAGAGGAGTGCTACCTACACTGGCAAAGGGAGTCCAATTGAGCTGAGTTGAAGGGTAGTGGGACAAGAGAGGTAGGTCACACCTCACTCACCTAACTCACCCATCCACTCGTCACAGGCCAACACACACCCAACCATTCGCTTGCTTCATGAGGTTGGCATCTCTTTATTCCTTGAGTAGGAGCCTATTACCAATAATTTGCTTGCTTCAAACATATGAGATTTCCTTCCATATAATATAATCCAGCTAACATAACTTATCCAAAGTTCATAAAACCTCACGAAGAGGGGTCCACGCACATTGCTATCACAACCTTCACACACGTTGGTGCTTTCTCTAGTGGTTGACATCACCACCTTATTTAACTATTCGCGACTCTAAAATTTTAACCAAAGTTAGATGCCTTCACATGGAAGAGAGGCGCATGACCAAGTGACCCACATGCTATGTCATTTACACACCTAAAAATTTGATTTTTGACTTATCCAATTTTTTGACTTTAGTGCCAAATTGTTGCACCTTTAGCATTAAAATGTCAATTTGATGCTCTGTTAGCTAAATAATGCTCCATGGGATGTTTTCGTCGCCCGAAACATATGAAAAGTGGCATCAAGGGTAAAGAAGGCGCTTTGAGTGTGAAAACGAGCATCCTCACGCCAAAAACAGACTCTGGACCCATCTTTTATTACATTTTGAAGTTTTTCAATTAAACCATTAAAAAATGGCCTAATTTTGCGGGAAATTTTTATTTTCTCAGAACTGAACAAAAACCTAGGGGGGGCTAGCACATGTCCATACGACTCAAAATTAATTCCTAGCATGCTCATATACATTGACAAGTGAGTTGTAACAACCTCCTAAGGCCTAACCACCAAGACGACCATTTCAGCTTTAGAGTGGTGAAAAACTCGAAAATTATACATCGCTTATTCAGCATTGCATAATTGACAAGGGAAAAAACACCGTGGAATGATAAGATTGTTAGGATATTTAGACACAATATGTTTCAATCAAAGGTGGGAGTAAGGTTGCATTAATGGTCAATGGATTGGGTGCTACACCTTTGATGGAACCCATGATAGCTAGTGGCAAGGCAGTTGCCAAGCTGCAACTAGAGCATGGTTTGGCTGTGGAGCGGGTTTATACAGGGTCATTTATGACTTCTCTTGATATGGCAGGTTTTTCCTTATCTGTAATGAAAGTAGACCAGTCGATTCTGCAGCGTTTAGATGCTTTGACTAAGGCACCTTACTGGGTAGTTGGTGTTGATGGGCCACGCCCTCCAACAACTATTCCAGTTACAATGTTACCTCCTCCAGTGAAAATGAATCTGGTTGTTTGTCGGCCCCAAGAATTGACAGTAGAAGAAGAACTGATCAAAATCAAGGACTTCATACCAAAGTTGCTCAAATTGCCACTTTAACTTTGGGCATTCCTGTCAATTGTGTCTTTATTTCAGAGACAAGTACTGACAAGGTACCAAATTTTTCACCTACAGCAGCTTCAGCTAGTTCTGATATGTATGGTGTTGCAGTGCTAGATGCTTGTGAACAAATCAAGTCCCGAATGGCACCAATTGCAGCAAAAAATAGGCACACTACATTTGCTGAGCTTGCACAAGCATGTCACGTGGAGCTTCGAGGCTTTGGATCAACCGACGGAATGTCCGCGACTCCCTTTGATAGCCGATTCCTAATAAAATGCCACGATATCGCCAAGGCAGTTGACTTCTTTCATTGGCAGCCGACTACAGCAGTGTTAATTTGTCAGCTAATCCATGGAGTTTAAACTGGACACGATAGAAGGATATGAATCCATGTCTCGCGCCATACTATGCAAGAACAAAGTCAGAGGAGTATGAGGTAACTAGATCCGGTCTGGCACAGTAATCAACAATCGGCGATTTTATTTGGCAGTGCAGGATGCGAATCGTGGTTTTGGAGATCTCAGCAAACACATGTCCATTTGTATTGGCATCCAGCGCATCCAATTTCCTGTGGCAGCCGAGCAGACTTGCAACAAATCTCAAACAGTAGCAGCCGAGTCGGTGAGCAATATCAAAAGTCTTCTTTGGCAACCGATGTATGTGGTTATTAGACCAAATCCGCGCCTCGTTTTCATGCTGCATCAACGACTCTGGATGTAGCTATGGCCATTTGTTGCTCCTAGCAGCGTATCGTGTGCTTCTTGCCAGCCGACGGACTTCCACGATATACTGTTGAGATCTGTTGTTTTACCAAAGCAGATGGTTGTGCACGCTGATTGCACTTGCCCGCAAGGTGACCGCGTGTCGTTTCATCTCAGTTACTACCCAATCACACAGTCAACATGGCGCTGGCTGCTTTATTTTGAATTCCAAAGCAAACCGTTGACTCTGTTAAACATCCGCAATTATGGGAAGGTTGTTACTAATTATGGATGATTTTACTAATCCCAGGCTAGCCGATTTCAAGGACCAATCTCACGCTGCATCAGTTTTTACTATTAGTTAGTCGTATCGCCATGACTGTGTGAATCTTTTTCCAAAGCGACGACCCTAGCACCCGAAAGTCTGAGTTGTTGCTGGTGTATCTTTACGCTTTTTTTAGGTAGCGAAAATATGGAGTTTAACTCCAAAGCAGCCAGCGTGAGCCCTTTTTCGGATATAGCGTGGACCTTGCAGGTGAACAAAGAACCAGAACCATGGTGACATGGCAATTGGAGCTGCTGGTATTCAGGGATTTCCACTATTTTTAAAGCCCCACTTTAGTAAAGATCTTTTGGGTCATGTAATAAGCTAAAGTTATACTTTAGCTTAGTATGAGTTACTTTAATAATGTTGTTTGGTCGTTTGATTAGGGGGTGAAAGTAGATCTCATATTCATTTTTCATTATTTAATTATTTTTGTCTTTAGTTTATTTTCAGAGAGAGCCTTTTGGCCTATAAAAGAAGCAAGTCATCTTCATTTGTAGATGGAAAAATCGGCTGGGAGGATTTTTCCCCAAAGTTGAATAACGAAAAAGTCAAGTTGGGTTTTGTCGGACATATATTGGGCATCTCTGTCATGGTTTTTATGTTTTTCATAAGTTATAGACTAGACTTAGCATAGAGGCTATAATCTAGCCCATTGGGCAATCATTTGCAGTTGTCAACTTGATTGCCAATGTTATGTTTTTGAAGGTCTTAGGAGTAATGGATAGTAGTCAGTTATACTTGCATTCTCCTTGCCTTCGATTATGGAACGTACCAGCTTAGTCTCGCTTCTGTGAACCGCAAGGCCTCCCTGAGTCCCCTTTTGACTCCATCCTCCCTTCTGATACTGGCACTAGTCGTCCCTCGAGGACTGATCCTCCCTTCCCTTCATGTCCATCAAGCACAATCATTTTCCTTTTTGTTACCCATGTTTCTCTAAGGCAGCCTCTTCAAATCTCCTTGCACTCGGCTGCACTAGCCTTAGCGATCCTAGCCTAGGGAAACCCCCCTAGAGCTGGAGAAGAGCCAACCTGAAGCGAGGAGAGAGGGGTGTGGTGACATTGGCCTCTCTCTCGAGAGTTGTCACAGGGCCGGTGCACCTGCATTTTGGGCTTCAGCACTCGCATGCCAGTTTCGGGCGACAACAAGGTTCTCATTAAAGATGTTTCATCACATCAGGCTTGATCAAAAGCTTGAAGGAGCTAATAACTTCCGAGCATGGAAGTATAGAATTTCCCTTGTTCTTGAAGAAAAGGAATTGAACACCTATATAAGTGGAGAGGTTCCAGTTCCAGAGGGAGATGACGCTAAAGCCTTACACAAGAAGAACTTGGTCTAGGCTAAAAGGATTATTGTTGATTTCATCAAGGATCACCTTATACCACATGTGTCTTCCTTAAAGACACCTAAAGAGATGTTTGATTCCTTGACCAAGCTATTTGAAGGGAAGAATATAAATCGGAAGATGACTTTATGAAATCAGTTGAAAAATGTGAAGATCTGGAATGCAGAGACCATACAGTCATACTTTACAAGGGTCTCTCAAATCAAAGAACAACTTGACACTGTGAAGAAGAAGTAGAGAATGGAGAAATTGTGATGACCACCTTGAATGGTTTCCCTAGGTCATGGGACTCCTTCATTCAAGGGATTTGTGCTAGAAGAAAGTTAATCACTTTCAATAGGCTGTGGGAGGAATGCTCACAACAAGAAGCTCGAATAATAGCTCGAGAAGAAAAGATGGGAACTGAAGATCAAGCTCTCACGGCGCACACCAAGAAAAACAAAAGGGAGCACTATCATCTCAAGGAAGGTAAGCATCCACACCAGAATTAGAAAGATAACCCTAGAAGATCTAGCAGAGATCTATCTAATGTCAGATGATATAGATGTGATGAGAAAGGACACTTCGCCAGAGATTGTCCTAGAAATAAAGGTGGCTCTCACAAGAAATAAAGGTGACTCTCACAAGAGGATGATGAACCTCCCAGGAAGAGAGTCAAAGAAGAAAGTGAAGATTCTTCAAGCGATGAAGAGTATGTTCTGATTTCTTCCCTCACGAGAACTGTTTCACATGGAAGCAATGATTGGCTCATAGATAGTGGGGCTTCCAAGCATATGACAGGATTTAAAGAATCCTTTGTGAATCTATCCGAACATGAGTCACCCCACAAAGTAAAAACTTGGGGATGACTACCAATACCCTATAAAAGGAAGTGGTGAAGCTTCCTATAAGCTAGACTCTGGAAAATCTAAGAAGATGAAGGATGTCTTGTTCGTACTAGGACTAAATAAGAATCTTCTCTCCATATCTGCATTGGAAGCAAAAGGAATGAGGGTTGCATTTGTAGATGGCCAAGTCCTTACGTGGCCAAAGGCAAAGACTATAGATTATGCAGTAGTGATTGGAGAGCAAGAGGGAGGCTTATACAGATTAAAGGGCTAACCAAAACAAACTTTGGTCCATGACTCAGTAGAGCCAAGTGAACTTTGGCATAGAAGGCTTGCACATGTGCACTATAGGGCACTACCACTTGCAAGCAAAGTTGTTGAAGGTCTTCCAGAAATACAGGCAAAGCATGAAGGCGTTTGCAGAGGATGTGCGAAGGTAAAGAACACAAAGAAGACATTTCCAAGTAGTGAGAGCAAGGCAAAAAGAATCTTGGAAATTATCCACTCCGATGTATGCGGTCCGATGTCAACCAGTTCATTAAGTGGGTATATATATTGTGTTTCTTTCATTAATGATTTTTCAACGAAGACATGGATATATTTCTTGAAAAGCAAGGATGAAGTATTCAGTAAGTTCAAGGAATTCAAAGCCTTGATCGAGAACCACACAAAGAAGAAAGTAAGACCTTTCGATCAAACAATGGCAGGGAATTCACATCAAATGAATTCGAGGAATTATGCAGAGAGTCGAGGATTAAGAGGGAGTTGACCACTCCATATAATCCACAACAGAATGGAGTTGCAGAGAGGAAGAATAGAACGATTATGGAAGCAACAAAGGCAATGCTTCATGTTAAAGATCTTCCTATGCATCTATGGGCAGAAGCTGCTAGGACAGTTGTGTATGTACAAAATCGTACATCGCATAGAGTACTTGAGAACAAAACACCAAAAAAAAGTCTTCTCTGGAAAGAAACCAGAAGTCAGCCATCTCAAAATATTTGGCTGCCCGATGTACATACACATTCCGAAAGAAAAGAGGACGAAGTTAGATCCTTCAGGAAAGAAGGGCATATTTGTGGGATATAGTGAAAGCTCGAAGGCTTACAAAATATCTTTCCCAGGATTCAAGAAGATCGACATCAACAGAGACATGACATTTGACGAAGACTCAGCTTACAACAAATCCAAAAAGAGACATGTTGAAGACCCTGACGAAACAGAATTACCCAGGATCCGAGATAAAACAATAAATGAAGCAACTCCAGAAGAAGGTCGAGAAATAGAAGAACCTCAGTAACATGTAGATCCACCCCGTGAAAAGAATTCTAACAAGAGGAAACCAGCATGGGTACGAGAGGCTATCCTAGGTGTAGAAAGATGTGGCGTTCCAGAAGGAATACACAGAGAAAGGAAGAGACCTAAGCCATACTCCAGTTATGTAGCCCTGTTGTGTGACATCATCAATAAAGAACCTTCCAACTATGAAGAAGCAGCAGAAAAAAAAAAGAATGGAAGGATGCTACGATCGAGGAGTTCCAATCGATCATGAAGAATGATCTCTGGGATGTGGTCCCGAGACCAGAAGGGAAGCCTGTTGTGACTTCCAAGTGGATCTACAAGATCAAGCATGATGCAGATGGCAACATAGAAAAATATAAAAAGAGATTTGTGGCATGTGACTTCTCCCAGAAGGTAGGGATAGATTATGAAGAAACTTTTACACTTGTAGCTAGATACACTTCCATCAGATCCGTACTTGCTCTGGCGACAGTGATGAAATGGAAGATACACGAGATGGATGTCAAGACCGCATTCTTGAGTGGTGTAGTGGAAGAGGAAGTGTATGTGGAGCAGCCACTTGGATTTGAGACACATGATAGGGAGACTCATGTGTGCAAATTGAAGAAGGCCTTGTACGGTTTGAAATAAGCACCCAAGACGTGGTATGGTAGGATTGACAGCTTCCTGACTAGTTTGGGCCTTACCAAGAGTAAAGCAGATTCCAACCTTTACTACAAGGTTGAGGAAGGGAACCCAATGATACTCCTACTATATGTTGATGACCTGTTTGTGACTCGTGAGGATGGGTTGATTGACGACACGAAGATGAAGCTTGCTACTTAGTTCAAGATGAAGGACTTGGGTATGATGCACTACTTTCTAGGCATGGAGGTGTGGCACAGTGCGGATGGAATCTCCCTTGGACAAGGGAAGTATACAGTGGAGATCCTGAAGAGGTTCGCAATGTTCCACGGGGACGCGTCCCGTAGGGTCGAGGACGCGTTTCCACGTTTCCTGCGTCCCGGGGACTTGGGGACTCCTGGGCGAAACTTTCCCTCCCCAACCATGCCCCTATGAATTTTTTTTTAATATTTTCACATTTTACGATTCCCACTTGGTACTACTTAGAAAATAAACTGATATATTTAGTATTTACATTGCATAATCATTACTATACATCAAATGAATTATTATTTTTGATATTTTATTTTATTTTTATAATTTTAGAGACGTCCCCACGTCCCCCCCGAATATCCCTAAATTTGGGGGTGGTCTCCACGCGTCCCGAATGTGCGTTTCCCTGCTACCGCGTCCCCCCGTCCCTGAAACTTGGGGGAACATTGGAGGTTCGGGATGATGGACTGCAAGGCCATGTCCACACCTATGGCATCGAACCTGAAGCTATTGAGTGATGCTTCATCAGAGTCGGTTGATGCCAAGATGTATCGTTAGATGATTGGATCCTTGATGTACCTGACGAATACAAGACCAGATATTTGCTTTGCTGTGAACACATTGAGCCAGTTCCTGACAGATCCGAGACATGTTCACCTGATTGCTAGAAAGCATATTTTGAGGTACCTGAAGGGTATAATTGATTATGGGCTCAAGTATGAGGCAAATCAGAAAATTAACCTGGAGGGTTATGTGGATTCAAATTGGGCAGGCACTGCCATTGATAGGAAGAGCACTTCGAGGTGTTGCTTCAGTATGGGATCAGGTGCGATCTCCTGGTTTAGCAGGAAGTAGTACTGCATGGCACTAAGTACAGCCGAAGCAAAGTATGTCGCAGCTTGTTCGGCTAGTTGTGAGGCAGAGTGGTTGACGAAGCTATTGTCTGATTTGTTTCATCTCCAGTTGAATGCTACTTGTATATATTGCGACCACCAGAGTTGTGTGAAGTTGTCGGATAACCTGGTGTTCCATTACAAGTTGAAGGATATCAAGATCAAATATCACTATATCAGGGATATGGTGCAGAGATGAGCTATGAAGCTCCAATATGTTGTGACGAAGATAGTTGATGTAATGACCAAGCCGTTAGCCAAAGTAAAGTTTGAGTACTTCAGAGAGAAGCTTGGCGTTCTTCAGATCGAGGTTCCCTCCAAGGGGAAGTGATGAATCCGGAAGACGCAGATACACATGAGAGCCTTTCCAACATGGTGGCAGGTCAGGCCTCCCATGTGCATTGATGTAAGTGCTAAGCCTTTTCGACATGGTGGCAGGCTGGGCCTCCCATGTACGTTGATGTAAGTGATGAGAGCCTTTCCGACAAGGTGGCAAGTTAAGCCTCCCATGATCATTGATGTAAGTGCTGAGCCTTTCCGACATGGTGGCAGGCTGGGCCTCCCATGTGCGTTGATGTAAGTGCTGAGAGCCTTTTCGACATGGTGGCAAGTTGGGCCTCCCATGGTCGTTGATGTAAGTGCTGAGCCTTTCCAACATGGTGGCAGGCTGGGCTTTCCATGGTCGTTGATGTAAGTGTTGTGTTATGTGTATCTGGGCTGTACTCCATGTGACGAGAAGATGACCTGAAGATGATGAGCTAATAGTAGGGTACACAGGTTTTGCAAGAGGCATATAATAAGTCCTGGGATGTACCTACTTGAGCCTTTCCGACATGGTGGCAGCAACATCCATTTAGAATATATATTAATAAATTTGTTGTTTATACCACAGCCTAACTGGAAATGCACTATGACAACCATCTCTTCCCATCAGCAGTACTAGGTCGATCCCTTTGTCATTAGTTCTGAGTTTAATCCGCCTGTGCTTTCTTTTGCTTGATGCTTAAATTTGCTGAGTGGTTGCCTGTTTACTGACTTCTTGCTTGACACAGCTAATAAGACCTCAACCAAACCATAGATGAGGTAGAACTGTCCCCTTGTCAATGTAGACATAATTAGCATGCTTTTCCAACATGCAATGCAATTGTCAAGAGATTTTTTGGTTTTAAATTAAAAGCTTGGCAGAATGATATGGCGGATTAGGACATACAACAAATTTATGAAATGCCTTTTATTTGTATGGAAAACAAAAATCATTGTTGGCCTTTAGACTTAGCTCTCATGCCAAAAATGGATAGATGGGGTTGAACATATGGCTAGGGTAGAGAAAGTCAACAATACCAAGCAAGGTTTCTTGGGAACCTGCTTGATCATCACATAGTTTCTGGATTATTAGACTTAATAGAACTTGAATTTAATCTTTATTTGAACCTCACATGCATGCAGAATTGTTATCCTTCTTACTGTTAGAGCCCTGTTACTGTCTCCTTACTGCAGTATTTACTGCTATAGACTGCATTTGGATCAACTTCATCAAAACATTCAAGTGCAGCCTACTTGCAAGATATGATAACATGAGACCAGCAAAGTGGACATAAATATACACTTTGAAAAACTCTTTAACCTCATCAACCAGAATGGGGACCTCATTAGCAAATATGCATTGGGGCAAATTTTGTGTTAAACAGGGCTGTTGAGTGATCCCTTCCATAAGGAATAATAAATAGTGTTACCCTACCCTACGGCTCTTCTCTACATTATTGTGTCATTATCTTGCCGCTTATTGTTTATTGTGTGGATCTATTGTGTTAATATCTATCTTATATCTTCAGATCTATTAAGGAACACAACATGTCTACTCTATAGTTTAGGAGGGGTACTCACTTTTCTGCAGTATTCACATGCATATACAGATAAATCAGTTTATAGAAGTAATCATGGTTTTGATGGAATCTATGTTCACTAATTACAATAATTTGGTACATCAGTATTATAATCATTATAGCAATTGATTTACTGATTTAATCCCTCTAGTAGTTCATAATTTTAAGGATAATTGCTCCTGAAAGAAGCCCATCTACATGAATGTAAAGCCAAATTTATCATAAAGATTTCTATAGAATGGTTACTAACTTACTGTCTTTGAAAACTTTCTGTACAGATACAATTCATTCCTGTTTAAGCACAAATGCTGAATTTGTTATTGAAAATTTTAAGCCCCAACAAAATCAGAATAATGAGAATAGAATATATCCTAATCTTGTAATCTTTAGTGCAATGACTGCATGATGAAAACAACTGTATGTTTCCTACTTCAGTAGTATCCCTTCATAAATGCACTCGAGTCTTAAAGCATCTGATATTCATTCTAAAGGAACCTGCCCAGATAAGGTTATAAAGAAAACAAAATGACATATTATTCTATACTCTGATGTTATAATATCCAATACCCACCCCGTCAAATTTGACAAACATGTTTTAGTCAAATGGTATACCTCTTCAGAGATCATGGAGAAGTCTTGAATACGCTCCCAAAGAGTTTCTTTGAGAATTCTAACATCTACTTCTTTTGATGTCCTGTCGTAGTCCACATCAATTTTCTGTACCTGTGAAATTATAATAGACAGCTTAGAAATTTACACTAAATACAAAAATGCCATAGCATATTTATATGCATGCATTTATCACCTCTCGGATATTAATAGTAGATTAAGTGCATGCAAATAATACTTATAAATAATAATAATCTTATAAATAGTAGAACTACAAATTGGGAGAAAAGCCATAAACCATACAGTCAACTATAAACAGTCCAACCCCAGAAGCCAAAAACATATTCCAAACAGTGTAACAGCCCTAAACATATCAACATAAAAACAAGGCATGATTCATAGTTCACAACAGGTAGATATCAAAATAGAAATAAGGGGCAGTTGAATCCTATAAACTAAAGCTCCAAAAGTGTGTATCTTAACAATGGCAATGTTTTAATTTTTTTGAAGCACTGCTTATATTATGTCAAGGGATAAATAAGTACATCATAGGTCAGAGAGTGCATCACATGAAGAACAGGGGTACAGGGAAAATCCCACCTTAAAAAGGCCATAATGGTAAACATATGCACCTGTGCACCAAGAGAAAGAGACTCAACCTCACAACAAAGAACACTTATAGTTTATGTTAGGGCCATACCCTAACCTCCCTAGTTATGGTAACTAAGGAGTTAATTAATGCATGGCCCATACACTTTGAATAAGGCCCTCTAGGTAGTTGGTGTATGGCTTATTGATCTAAAGGGTAATACTTATGGAATACAGCCCACTAGATAGTCGCTACTCATTAACATTGGGATCACTAATAGTTAGTGATAAACTATTTATAGAGGTAGGAAGCTATGTAATGTTTTGTCAAATATTATCATTGTATTGAAGCACTGCTCATATGGAGGTTGCCCTTTGGAAGTGTAATGTTCCATTTTTTATAAAAAGGGAATAACTGAGGACTGATAGCACTAGGAGCAGAAAGGTACATCAATTCAGTATTATTAAGTCATCAGTGTAGGAAGAAGGCCATCAAAGTTCATATCCTAAAGCATGCAGAGCATGCAGGCCTTATTTATTCAGTATTAACGTCAACTTGAAATTAGAATTGCATGCATGCAAAAGTGAGCATAAACCCTAAAAGTAACATGCAAACCCTAAAAGTGCATAAGGATCTATTTAAAAGGGTTATGGAACTAAAGGAGATATCTATTGTTATTGTTAATTGATTTTGGAGTTTCGAGCAGCAGCACAGCGTGCAGCCGCGGCAATTGGGGTTGGAGACAGTGTCTTCGGCTAGCGAGGGTTCGACAGTGAGATATCTGCCCTAGTCTCTTCTTGGGATAGATCATCCAGGTTTATCCATTGCATCTATCATATACTACAGTATTCGGAGATCCAGCACATTCCGAAGGGTTATTAGCAGATCCACGTTTTGTAGTCAGAAGTAGCAAGGAAAACACAAAAGGATTCGTTGAGACCCCAAAACCCAGTGTTTCCTCCGCATGTCAGCTTCCTCTTTCTCAGCAAGCCTATCCTACAATATGCAATGATTATTAGCCATCAGTTTGCTCACATGGAGTAGCTATTAGCCAAACAGATCAGTTGGGGGCGTGAGGAGCAGAACTGCTAATCAATTAGCTAGGGCAATTAGAGTCAGCCAAACCTCCGCATGTGCTAGGCCATCTCTCCGACATCAACAGATGGATAAGCTCAGAAAGTTTCAGCCCGAACGGACCTCTCCTCCTACAAAAACGTCACCTTTAGTCTAGAGGGTTTTTACGGTACCACGGGGTGGTAACACCCAAGGAAAAGAGCATTATTAGACCACCCATCTAGCTCCTTATGCATGCAGCTATCTCTGGAGTCATTATCAGCCATAATATTTGTGGTAAGTGTTCATTTCTCTTTGCTAAACCAGAACCCTAATTCAGCTATATCTAAGTGCATTTTTGCATGATGAGTTTGCATGCACAGTTATTTTGCAAATTTGTATGAGATCGAGTGTGCGAGTCAACAATATCATAGAACATTAGAGAATATGAACATTTGGGATATTATAGGAAGATACAAGTGAAAGTCGCTCACCTTTTGGATTATCAATAAACGGTATTATTTCTGCATGTGCTATGTTTTGGTTTGGTCTCTTGTATTTTCTGCAATTTGAATTTCTTCATATGTTGCTCTTAAATTCTTTGAATTTGCTATATAATAAGTACACTACAAATGGTATCAGAGCACTTTCTTATGTCAACGCATGCCCAAATTTCAGAGGAATTTTTAAGGCTACAAATTTGTTTCAACATATATAAACACAGAGATCTGTCACGCAGCATTCACTATTCATCCGTTATCTAATCAAAAAAAACTTCCCGACTTGTGAGAACCTATGGGAGAACTTCATCCAAGGGGAGACAAGACAAGAGAGTGTCGTAGTATGGAGGACGAGGGACAAAATATTTCCCTCACCAACAACGCGAAAAAGGGCAGCAAGAAAAAAAGGCCTAGGAATGGTTAGAAAGAGAAGAAAGAACATTCAAGTTCCCCTAACTAGGGAAAGGACTTGAGCCACATCAAGTCTTTCAAGTCTCAAAAATCTAGGCACTCAATGTCATGAGAAGAAGGGGAAGGACAAGCAACAACAACAAAAGATATTTACAGGAAATGTGGAAGCATCAATGGGAGTGGATGAGCTTTTATCTAACCTTCAAAAACAATCATCACGGTCTCATTCATGTCATCTAACACCGTGTGAGCTAATATGTGGGCAATGACACCTCCAAACATATACCCTCTAACAAGATGACCTTCAACAAACTTTAGGAGGAGGAAAGCATGTGTTACCCTTCAAACTAGCAGTCTTGAATAAGCACTGCGAAGCAACCATAGTGCTAGAAATAGGTAAAACATATGGGAGAGGTCTAGGCCCAATGTCACCACAACCTATCCTCTCAACTTCTTTGGGTAACTCCTATACCCAAGGGAAAGCCCTTAAAGATACCCGTCACCACCCAAACATGCAAATACCTTTCTACAACCTTCTAACTATACCAGTGCCTTATCTCGAGTCAAATAATGTATAAAATGTAGATTTTTCAACACTCTCCCAACCCAGTTTCCATCTCGGTTTTAAAACATTGTTTAATGCCCAACCCAATTTAACATTCTGCTACAAATTAGATATTTCTCATAAACAATATAGGACTGAAACACAAGAAGAATTTCTACAACTTTTATGAACAGCAATTAAAACACATTCACACATAAATATTCAGACACAGAAATTTTGGGCCCAATGACCCAAGAAAACCCCCTACCTCCGGGGAAAACCTATGAGAAAGAAAAACTTTGTTTATCTTTGAACAAATACAGCAATTGACAAAAATATCAATCACAACTTATCTCAACCGAAAGATAAAATTCAAGGCCAACCCAGAAATTTGCAAACTCAAAAAATTTATGTTTTGTACCCTCCTCAATTTTTGTGTTGCTATAGGACTGTGTGGCCGTTGTACGAACAAGTTGTACAGCTTGTATTGTACGGTACTGCCTCGGGAAATGTGTTGGTTGTACTTGCCTCAAAAATCGTGCCCAAAATATTAGCCTCGAAATCTGTGCCCAAACTTCTCTACCTCGAGAATCGTGCCCTGTATGAAATATGTATTGCACGAACTATACGGTAGGGTGCAATAAATGCACTCAGCTACCTCCTCGAAATCCATGCCCCTGCTTGTTGATTTCCTCCTCGATTTTCATGCCAAAGAAAAATGCCCTCCTGCATTTTTCTTCTCTTTCTCGAAAATTGGCTCTCTCTCTCTCGAAAATGCAAAAGTGCCTCTTCACTTGGAAAATTTGCCTTTTAGGTAAAAATGGTTAGGGTGAATGAAAAGCCATCTAATCCAAAGGCCCAGATTAGATTAGATGAGTGATTGTGATAAAATCACTTTTCTCCACAAATTAAAAATTAATTCACTCACTTTTTAAATTTTTACTTCAAGTACACTTTATTCTCTAAAGTGCATTTAATGCTCATCTCAAGTCATTAATATAAAGTCCAAGTGACAAAATAGAGACTTAAGCAAAAGTCACCTAGGGGAACAACTTCCAAGGTATTTAAAAATTCAACACTTCCTCAGTAAGTCACCTAGGGGAACAACTTCCAAGATATTTAAAAATTCAACACTTCCTCTTACGGAGGAAGTTGTTCTTTACCACACCCAACTTGTCTCTGAAATGAATAAACTTCCCTCTTCCAAGAGACTTCGTCAGGATATCTGCACCCTGGTCATCAGTGGAAATGTACTGCAATGCCACAGCACCTCTCTGAACATAATCACGGATGAAATGCTATCTGATCTCAATATGCTTGGACCTATCATGAAATACAGGATTCTCAAAGAGTTGGATGCAACTCTGATTGTCACAGTAAATCAGCGTAGGCCTCGGCTACTGATCAAATAAATCCACCAATAACTTGCAAAGCCACAGTGCCTCGCAACTGGCCTGATTGGTTGCCATGTACTCAGCCTCTGCAGAACTCAAAGCAACAGACTTTTGCTTCCGACTGAACCACGACACTGTTGTTGAGCCCAAATTGAAACAACATCCAGAAGTGCTCTTCTGATTTGCCACATTGCCTACCCATCTGAATCCGTGAAGCCAATCAATCTAATCCAATCTGAACTCCTATAATCCAGACCATAATCCACTGTACTTGGAAAGTATCTCAACACATGTTTTGCGGCAACCTCGTGCACTCTCCTAAGCTCCACCATGAACTCACTGAGTGTGTTCACGGCAAAACACAAATCGGGCCTAGAGTTGACAAGATACATCAAAGAACCTATGAGCTGACAATATAAAGTAGAATCCACCAACTCTACCTCAAAAGCATGAAGCTTCTTCCAATTGTTGACCATAGCTATAGACATCGGACTCCAATCCTCCATCTGAAATCTCCTTAGAATATCAACTACATACTTTCCCAATCCCAGGAAAATATGACCACGCTCCTACCAAACCTCCAATCCCAAAAAATAGTGCATCAACCCAATGTCTGTCATCTCATAATCTAAAGCAAGACCTCTCTTGCAAACTGCAATAGGTCCCTCTTCCCCTGTGATAAACAAATCATCCACATACAAAAGAAGAATGAGCGGATCATCTCCAACCATAATGAAATAGAGATTCAGATCAGCCTCACTCTTCTGAAAACCCATCCACAGTAAGTAAGAGTCTATCCTAGAATACCAAGCTCGAGGAGCTTGCTTCAGCCCATACAAGGCTTTCTCCAGCCTGCATACATGAGACACTTTCCCATGACTCTCAAAGCTCTGTCGTTGCTCCACATAAACCTCCTCCTGAATGATTCCATTGAGAAATACAGTCTTCACATCCATCTGATGGATCTTCCAACCCATTTCTGCAACAATAGAAATCAAAGACCTAATAGAAGGATAACGAGCAACCTATGCAAAGGTCTCATCATAATCAACTCTCTCTATATGTGAGAACCCCAGCACCACAAACCTAGCCTTGTATTTCTCCACACTGCCATCTGCAGCATGCTTTAGCTTTTAAAGCCAACGAGAAGTTACCATTGACTTCCCCTCAGGTCTCGGAACAATCTCCCAAACATCATTCTTCATGATGGAATGGTACTGGGAGGCCTCCTCAAAACATGGTGCTGGTGCTGGGAGGCCTCCTCAAAAGTAGATGGCTCTGAATCACGAAGACGAGCAAAAAATGCCATATTGAACCTCTCTAGCATCACTATAGCCTTCACTAGCTCCTTGGGCGTTCCAAACTCCTTAGCTTCCTTCAAGGTCTCCCGAAGCCATTTAGGCTTCTTCTTCCCCGAAGGTTGCTCCGAAACTGGTCTGTCCTCATCTGATGAACTCCCAGAGGTATAAGGCCCAGAAACCTATGTACCAGGAGTTGGAGAACCAACAACTTGTGAAACTTGTGATCCTGTAGCTCTATATGGTGAACCTGTGACCTGAGAACCAAAACCTGTCCCCGAGGAACTTGTCGGCTGAACCACTGAAACTGGAGATCCTGTTCCTATACTTTGTGGTCCAATAACCGCGAAAACCTGTGAACCTGTCATTTGCATTGAAGGTACCTCTGAAGCTACCTGAGGTGTGGGAACCTGCTGCTCTCCTTGCTCTGACTCTTTAGACTTCCGAAGGCCCGCTCCTCCTCAAATCTCACTTCCCTCCTCACAACCTTCCTCGGAGAAGGAATATAAATGCGAAAGGCCTTCGAAGTCTCATCATACCCCACAAACATGCCTCTCTCTGCTGTGGGCTCAAAATTTGTCCTATTCTCATAAGAGTTGAATGAATAAGTCAGGCAACCAAATATCCAAAAATGACTCACCTCAGGCTTCTTTCCTGTGAAACTCTCCTCGGGTGTCTTGTTCCCCACGACACGATGGTGACTCCTATTATGAAGGTATACAGTTGTACTACATGCCTCTCCCCAAAGGAAGAAAGGAAGCGACTGATCATGTAACATTGCTCTCGCAGCTCCAACAATAGATATGCTCTTCCTCTCTGCAACTCCATTTTGC
Organism: Pseudotsuga menziesii; assembly: GCA_001517045.1. Taxonomy (NCBI): domain Eukaryota; kingdom Viridiplantae; phylum Streptophyta; class Pinopsida; order Pinales; family Pinaceae; genus Pseudotsuga; species Pseudotsuga menziesii. The sequence continues at coordinate 355,297 of LPNX010227340.1, read as the reverse complement.
TCAAGAGTGTATGGTACTGTCAACTGTCTCTCAATGCCCTTTTGTCTGCAATACTCATCTAACTCCTTGGAGGTATACTCACCCCCATTATCTGATCTGAGTGCCTGAATCTTCCTCTAAGTCTGGTTCTCCACAAGAGCTTTGAATTCTTCCAAACCTTACAAGACCTTCTCATTTCTTGCCCTTCAGGAAGTAGATCCAGGTCTTCCTGGAATGGTCATTGATGAATGTCACATAATACTCGAACCCTCTCAGAGAAACAACTGACATAGGACCACACAAGTCGGAATGTATCAAATCAAGAACTCCTGTTGACCTACTATCACCGCTCGTAAGAACAGTCTTGGTGTACTTTCCCAATGCACACCCCCTGCATACATCATTGTGCTCAATGCTGAACTCTGGAAAACTTGTAACCATATACCTCAACATCCTCAAAGTTGGATGATGCAAATGAGCCATCCTCCTGTGCCTCAGCTCACAAAGCTCGTTGTTGCTACTATGTGTCAAAGCATGGTGGGGCTAAAAGAAGAGCTTGTACAGTTTCCCACAGCTGACTCCAATGGTGTAAGAAGCAGATGGTCCTGCAGTCTTGGGAAAAACACGCACATGTGCATCCAGGAAGGACACCCCAAGACCCCTATCCTCGATCATGGAAACTGAGATCAAGTTCTTCTTCAGCCCAGGTACAAATAATATATCCCTCAAAATCATGGGACTCATGGACTCTCTCTGAAATGTAATGGTCCCACGCCTAATAGCTCTAACAACGGTGTCATCCCCTAACACTACCTCCACATCAATCCCTACCTGTGAAAGCTTAGAGAACATCTCTCGAGCACCCGTCATGTGGCTCGAAGCTCCACTATCAATATACCACATGTTGGTGGTGGATGCACTCAAAGAATGGCCAGTCAACAAGGAATACTCCTTCTCAATATCAATGTCTGCACTGGTGATGATGGATTCTCTCTCTCTATCAACATGCCCAGTACAAAGAGAAAACTCTCTCAAATCTAACTGTAAACTCCTCCATCTCTACAGAAGTTGTTGTATGTTGTTGCTTCTTCTTCTTCTTCTTCTTCTGTGGGCACTGTCCAGCATAGTGCCCAAACTTCTGACAAGCAAAGCACTTTACAGTGCTCAAGTCTTTCTTCTATCAATCCTACCGCTTAGCCCCACCCTTCTTGGGGCCCTTGTTGAACTTCTTATTTCCCTTCGCAGTCAACGCCACATTCTCCTCATACTCCCTACTACTAGAAGAGTTGCCCTGCACATGACCTCCTCGGGTCTCCTTCTGAACAAAGTCATCCCAAGTCCTGTCACACGTAGGTAAGTTCTCCCCGGCCATTATAGCCTCCACAAAAACATGCCAAGGCTTTGAAATCCCTTTCAAAGTTGTCTACACTAGCTGTGAACCAAGAACAACCTCCCCTACTGTTGCAAGCTCATCTCTCACCTGAGAGATCCTAGTAAGGTAGGAAATCGCACCCTCAACTTTGCCCATCTTAATACTTTTCAACTTCTGTCTCAAAACCATCTTCATATTTTCATTTGAGCTTTGAAACAAGCTGGTCAAAGCATCCCACATCTGATACGCACCGGTCTTACTCGAAATGTGTGGAATCACATGGTATTTTATTACATTTAGGAATATTCTTCTAGCCTTTATGTCCTTCTTGTTGAAGGCAGAAAGTGCTTGAGCATCAGTGGAAGCAGGTATTACAATGGGATTTGTTGTAGTGTTGTAAACTACCTCATCCCACAACTCATTTTCCTCCAATATCAGCACTAGCCTAGCTTTCCATGGAACAAAATTCCCAACACCATCAAGCCTATCCTCCAACCTAAATCCTGTTGCCATTTTCTCTCCAAAGTTCAAGTCTCAACAAGGTGTTGCCCACTGACAAAAGAAATCAATGACGTCTGAATTTTTTCACTGTGTAAAAATCTGCCATTTCTTTAACCAAGCTCTAATACCATGTAGAATTTCCAGCACTCTCCCAACCTGGGTTCCAACACCGTTTTAAAACATTGTTTAATGCCCAACCCAATTTAACATTCTGCTGCAAATTAGATATTTCTCATAAACAATATAAGACTGAAACACAAGAAGAATTTCTACAACTTTTATGAGCAGCAAACATAAAAATTCAGACACGGAAATTTTGGTCCAATGACCCAGGAAAAACCCCAACCTTCAGGGAAAACCTGTGAGAGAAAATCTTTATTTATCTTTGCATAAATACAGCAGTAGATAAAAATATCAGTCACAACTTATCTCAACCGAAAGATAAAATTCTGCCTCAAATTTTGTGCCAACCCACAAATTTGCAAACTCAAAAAATTTATGTTTTGTACCCTCCTCGATTTTTGTGTTGCTACAGGATTGTACGTCCGCTATACAAACAGGCTATGCAGCATGTACTGTACGGTATTGTCTTGGGAAATGTGTCTATTGTACTTGCCTCAAAAATCGTGCCCTAAATCTCAGCCTCGAAATTCATGCCCAGAGTTCTCTGCCTCGGGAATCATGCAATGTATAGAATTTGTACTATAGGAACTGTAGAGTAGGGTGCAATAAATGCACTCAGCTGCCTCCTTGAAATTCGTGCCCATGCTTGATGTTTTTCTCCTCCTCGATTTTCATGCCAAAGAAAAATGCCCTCCTGTGTTTTTCTCGTTTTTCTCATAAATTGGCTCTCTCTCTCTCTCAAAAATGCAAGTGCCTCTTCACTTGGAAAATTTGTCTTTTAGGTAAACATGGTTAGGGTGAGTGAAAAGTCATCTAACCCATGGGCCCAGATTAGATTAGATGAGTGGTTGTGATAAAATCACTTTTCTTCACAAATTAAAAATTAATTTAGTCACTTTTTAAATTTTTACTTAAAATACACTTTATTATCTACAGTGCATTTAATGCTCATCTCAAGTCATTAATATAAAGTCAAAGTGACAAAACCCCTTTTTCTAGTGACTTAGGCAAAAGTCACCTAAGGGAACAACTTCTAAGGTATTTAAAAATTCAATATAAAAGGAACAACACGATCTAGTCAAGGAGTAAATTCAATAGCTTTCCATCAATTACTTTTTCCAAATTAAAATATTTTACAAATCCCAATGCAATTTCACGTATACCAATACACTTTTCACCTGAGTCACCTCACACAGGGACACAGGACACGAAGGACACGAGGAGTCGAGTGTTCGACACGGACCCGCTGACCCCCGAAATCAAGACACGTAGGACACGTTAGATATATATATTTAAAAATATATATATATATATTAAAAATTTTAAANTCAATATAAATCAGAATCAATGCACATTTAACATTAGTATTACACATTTACAAATCAAATCAGTAATCACAATCATATTATGAGACACATAGATATCATAGTCCTAGATCAAGATGTCAATACTCATGAGTCAAAACCATATGTCTCATGAAGTCATGAAAATTAAAACGTATACAGTATAATCATATAATGTATTACATAGATGTCGGAATGCCACTAGCAATAGTAAATACAAAAAGGTCTAGATCAAAATAGAAGAATGAAGAATCTCATCTATCAATAGTCCTCATCCTCCTCCATGCCTGAATCAATAAACTCATCACTGCTCTCCTCCTCCTCCTCAACCATGATAGGATCAATATCTATTGGTGTGGAGGATGACCCCTCCAAAGGATCACTATCATCAAATGTCATGGGTCTAGCACTGGATCGTTAAGATCAAGGTTGCCTAATGCCAACTCAGTACTGTTGTCCAAACCCATATCATCAGGAAAGACATCCCACATCTTTGTCTTTCCCTTCACCCACTCCTCCCTCTTCATGTAAATAAGACGAAGGTTGGTGTGCACATACACCATCGTCTCTTCTCTGGACTGCTCAAGCCTGCTCTTCTTCAAATTGTACAAGTTGCCATATGTGCTCCAATTCCTCTCACATAAAGACGATGATTTAACTTGAGAGATGATCCTCAAGGCTAGCTTATGTAGAATAGGGCATGGCTCCCCATGAGCTGCCCACCAATTATAGGGCTTCTTAACTCCCCTGTCGCCAACCACATCATAGCCTCCAAATCTCCCAGTAGCACAGGAAAACTCTACAAAGCCCGTTGCCACCTCATCAAGTAAGTCTCTATCCTGAAATAGTAGCCTAAATGCTATCTTCGCCCCCTATGAAATCTCTCCATCCATGTGAGGAGGGAGTGTATGTGAGGTCCCACCAGTGAGCTATTCCTAACTGTAGAACTTGGGGTTCAAGGAGTGGGCCAAGCAATGCAAAGGTGTACAATTCGTATCACACCTGGAGATAAGAATATCCTGAATGGTTGACCATAAGTTCTCTACTGATGTCTCATACTCGAGATACTCATTCTCCATAATAATGGTCCTCATGGACTCAATCACGGAATCCCACCCCTCATAAAAATCCGCTAGGATGGGTTGGTCCATGTCTGCAAAGCGCAACAAAGAAATGAGTGGCTCCATGACCTTAATGGTAAGATCCACCCTCTCCCACCAAACATCATCCAATACTTTGTCCTTCACCTTTTTTGAAGCACTTTGATCCGTCTTTCTCCAGAAAGACCAATACTCTGAAATCACCATGGAACCAAGAGCAGTTATGACCTCCCTCAACCTCTTGAGCATGATGAATGAGGAAGCAAACCGAGTATCTGCAATCTTCAGCAATGAAAGATGTTTGTACTTTATGTAGATGGTGAGGACATTTGTATGGTTATGTACAAAGTTACGGATATGGCGTGCATCCTCAATAATATTGCCAATCCATGTCACATCTAAAGAAATGGATTTGAGTGCTAAGTTCAAGGAATGGACAATGCAAGGTGTCCAAAAAACCTGTAAGAGGAAAAAAGACAAGTATAAATGACTCTACAACACTAACAAGTTAACAACTCAAATCATTAACAACGAAAGGTGTCATAAATGAAAGTACTTGTGGATATTTTTTAGTTTCCACAATCATGCCAGCAGCCTTGCAAACATGTGCATTGTCTGTGATGATTTGTAGACAAGAATCAAAACCTTCTTCTTCAATGGTTTTGATGAATAACCCACCCATAAAATGTGCATCCTTGTATTTCCCAAGAGCATCCACCACTTTCAAGAACACCGGTCCATTTTGGAAAGATACCATGAAATTGATGAGTAGATGGCGTGTTGGATCCGTCCATCCATCGGAAACAATACCCACTCCAGGTGAGGGCCATGTTGCTCTAATTGGCTCAAGAATTTTGTCCGCCTCCTTCTTTGCCTTAACCAACAATGTGGTTCAATGCTTCTCCGAACCAAAAGGCACATAACCAGATGGAGCCCGTTCACTGAGACTTCGACACATCTCAAAAAACAATGGTGACCATTCAACATTGAATGAGATGAAGTTGAGGTAGAAAAAGAATGCAATGGTGAGGTCTACCTCTTCTCGTGCCTCTTGTTGGAAAATCTTGTCCATTAGACCACTTGAAGATGGCCTCTTTTTTGCTAGATGTGTATCACCTCTGCTAGGTGGAAATGGAGGTCGAATTGTAGAGGGTTTCCTTAAGAATTGAAGAGGATCCTCATCCTTTTTCTTGCTTGCTACTACTACATTCCCTAAGCCTTCTTGATCCTCCTTTCCCATTTCTTTCCTTTGGATAACACTCACACCTTTAAATGAAGAAATCCCACAATTAGGAAGGCCCAACGAATGGCTCTTAACTCGGTAGTATGTGCTCTTGAAGTCATTCTTACAAAAATTGCAAGTCCAAGACACATTGCCTCCCCCACCTAGCTTTGCCCTAGGCCCTTCTTTTCTAGTCACATACCTCCACAAAGGGTATTTCTTCTCTTGGGCTTGTTGTCTTGCTAAAACAAGGTTCAATGGAGCATGAGCTCCACTAGCGGGAGATGGAACACTAGCAAGAGGAGTACGAGGAATAGGAGGGGAGACAATAGATGGGGCATTCCTCCCTTTCCTTTGCCCTTTGGTTCCTCGCCTAGCTAAATGAGACATTGTTCTTCTTGCTTGATGGTTGAGCTTGAAATCCACCTTCACTTGCAAAAAAAACCCTTCTAAAGCCTTTAGCACCCTTCCAAAGCCTTCAAATCCTCTTCACCTGCAAAAAAACCCTCTTAGAGCTCTCCCACAATTTGCAAATGAAAAAAAAAGTGAGAAAAATTGGTTTTACAATGGGCTCGGTCGTCATTTTCGTGTCCTGTTTTCGGGACACGATTGGACAATGCCTGGACACGCATGTCCGAACACGGGACACGATTCATAGTCGTGTCGGACACTATCTGTCAACATGTCTGTGTCCGACACGCAGACACGAGACACGTGGCCCTAAAAGGACGTGTCTGGTTTCTTAACTTTTCACATATCCCAAGGCAAGTTGTCAAGAGGTGCGGTCAGAGGGAAAGAGGGCTAAGTTGCCTGTGGAACACCATTTGGCCCAATCATAGCTGCAAAACACCCAATATAAACCTTAATTTAACAAATTCACGCTTCCTAATCGACGGCGCTAAACTGCGACACCCTTCAAGATCTATCGATAAATCCACTGGGGTGAATTTGATGGGTGGGACAGAACTATCAAATTGCAAATATTTTAGTTTTTTGAAATTACTTAGATTTTCAGGGTTTTTCCGGCAATATTATATTTTTCAAGGATTTCTCAATATCAAATGAGGACGCCCTTAGAGACCTATGGATAAATCCACTATGACGAAATTGATGAGCGCACCAAAATTTCCAAATTGCAAATATTTTAAGGTTTTTGCATTTATTAAAATTTTTAGGGCTTTTTTGACATTATGATTTCTACGATTTTTAACATAAAATTGCAACAAATAAAAGACAAGTATCTTGATGAAAAGAAGAGTAATTTTTGACAAACAAGGGGATATGATTTTTGTCTCACACCGTAGTGAATTGAGAGATCAATGATCAACGTCCCTACAATTTGGGAAGGCACGTGCCATTTTGGGAAGCAATCTAATGAAGTTTGGCATGCGTATGATCTCCCAGCCAGCCCACCCATCCTGAATATCCGCGCAGGTTTGCACATTCTAATAAATATGTCCTTTCTTTGGCTAGTAACCAAAGACAAAGGAAAAAATTTAAATTTTTATAAAATATGAAGGTGGTTGCATTGGATTTATCATTTCACTTAACATTTTGATTATGTTATGCTTAGAGTGAGAAAATAAGCTCCTTAAAGTGAGCATTTACTTTCTCCATTTCTTTTATGTACTTAGGAATAATAATATCTTTCTTTAATTAAAGTTTCTTTTTCTTTCAACATTCAAATAAAGTAACTTCATGGTTCGCTGGCGTTTTACAAGATTTTGTGCTATTAAGGTTGGCTTGTCAAGTTGAGATGTTTTTACAGATTATTGAAACTAGAGATTATATGTTTCTCACATGCTTTCCTTGCCCAAAGACCAAATCAAGCACACGTCCTGCAATAAGAGCCAGATGTTACCACCTGAGTTGCACTTAATTGGACATCTAAGTGAGCTGCCAGAGATGAACAATTACTTATTCAATTTTCAAGTTCAGAAGTCCATCTAGGCCTTCTTAGGCCGTTTTTTATTTTTTTAAACATGTTCATACCCCACAAGGAATTGTAATAAAATGACTTAACATGATGATTTTTTGTAAAAGGTTTGGCCTCCTAGGACTTAGCCATTAATACATTATTCGAGGGTGTTTTGTCCTTGTTAATTATATATCGTTTTTAACGATTTATAATTTTCAGGTTTTTCACTCAAACCTCCAAAGCCTGAATAATTGTCTTGGTGGTTAGGCTCTGAGAGGTTATTAAAACCTAAGTGTGAATGTCTATTACCATCCTAATCATTATTTTGAGTCATTATGAACATGTACTAAGTCCCCCATAGGTGTTTCTAAATTTTCAGAAAAAAAAATAATTTTCCTCATTTTTGAAGGGTTATTTTTAATAAGTTAATTGGAAAATGTCTATAAGTCATAAAAATGGGAGTAGCAGGTTGTTTTTGCCATAGGGATGTTCGTTTTCTAACTCAGAGCACTCACTTGACCCCTAAACACACTATACTAAGTTTTCGAGTAATTATTTATCTCCAAAATTAAATATTACTTTAAAAACCCGAAAAGGACCAAAAAAATGAGTTTATAAAAAGATTCGGCACTTAAAAAAAAAAAGAAACTTGCTTAAATCAATTTCTATGAGTTGGAAAAGCTAAATAGAATTATTCCTAACGAGTTACAAGTCACCAAAAGAAAAGAAATGGTTGCTAAATATCAAATTCGAGTTTTTTCCAAGAGGGGCGTTTTTCCCAAGAAAGAAAGATTTGGTTTGAGTTCAAGCTTCCTCATGGAAGATCACATCTCTGTTGACTTCAATATACCTCTATCCAGGTACATAGATACGACAGGCCTTCGAGCAATCACCGTACCCAACAAAATTGTCTTTCTTCCCGGAAGACTCTAGCTTGGCCCTCTTTTCTTTTAGCACATGAATGTACACCGGAGTGCCAAATATCCTCATCTGGTCAACTGCAAGTTTCTTCCTGTTGAAGACTTCTTTTGGAGTCTTCTCCCCCAAGATAGCATGAGGGCTTCTGTTTTGGATGTACATAGAAGTACCTGCAGCTTCAACCCACAAGGATAAAGGAAGATCTAGATCGGTGAGCATGGCTTTAGCAACTTCACATATCGTTCGTTATACTCTTCCTTTCTGCAACCCTATTCTGTTGAGGGTTGTACGGTATTGTTAGCTCTTTCTTGATTCCTGCTTCTTGGCAAAAATCATCAAACTCATTAGATTCATACTCACCTCCATTATCTGATCTCAAGATATGAGGCGGTTGTCAGTCTGATTTTCAATCTGTGACTCGAACTCTTTGAACCTGTTAAAAGTTTCACGCTTGGCCTTGAGGAAGTAAATCCATGACTTCCGAGAGTAATCATCAAAGAACAAGACATTATATAGACACCCACTCAAAGAGGATGAAGACATAAGCCCTCAAATGTCAGAATGAATCCAAATCCAAAATGTCTTCAGATCTATTCTTGCTTCTAGAAAAGGATTTCTTAGTGTTCTTACCTAGAGCACATCCTCTGCAGATTCCATCATGTTTTTGAGATACCTCTGCAATACCTGTGACCATCTTCTACTAGCCTGGGAGAGCTGTGTAGTGAAGGTGACCAAACCTCCTATGCCACAACTCACATGGATCAATTGTATGGTGTACCAACGCATGAGTGGAATCTTCGGAAGCCTTGTAAAGGCCTTCTTGTCGAACCCCAATCTGTACTGTTGAGCTTAGGTTTTCATCCTTTACCCATAGAAGGACTTTCTTGTCCATCAAGAGGACTCCGTAGCCCTTGTCCTCTAAGCCAGCAACAAATAGAAGATTCTTCTTCAAACCAAGAACATATAAGACATCATCAATATGAAGAATCGTACCTGAGTCAGGTTGAAGTGAAGTTGAGCCAACTCCTTCAATCTTGTAGGTGGAGTCATCTCCAAGTTCCACCTGTGTGGTGAACTTCTTCTTTCTATCACGGGTGAGAGCTCCACAGATACCTGTCATATGCCTGGAGGCACCACTATCCACCAACCAAGAGGTAGCATTGTCTGTGATAGATCCAAAGAGAGCAGAAATCAGGTAGTACTCTCTTCTATGTTCTTCTTCTTTGTTAGCCTTGGTTTTCTTCTTCTTCTTCAGTTCTTCTTCTTCCTCTTCTACTTCTGCAGCAGAGGCTTGAAATCTTCTTTTGGATTTCTTCCTGGTTTGCCTGTTGTCCCTGGCAAAGTGTCCAAACTTGTGGCAATTATAGCATTGAACTTTTGAAACATCGGAGAACTTACCTTGAGGTTTATTTCCCTTCTTTTGTTGAGGGGAGGGCTTCTTGAACTTCTCTGTCTTTGCTACAAGTACAAGGTTACCTTCCTTGATTACCCTGCCCTAAGTCATTCCCTCTTCTTCTATGCAATCATGCCAAAATCCTTCGAAAGTTGGTTGATTCTCACATCCACTGACAAATGCCATGAAGGTTTCCCAAGAGCTTGGGAGACCATCAACCACAGTTTGCACAAGGTCATCATCATCAGCAGCAATACCAATAGCAATAAGTTGATCTCCTACCTGTGCAATCTTCGTGAAGAAGGAACCAACCCCTTCATCCTTGTTCAGCTTCAAAGCTCGTAACCTCTTCTTCAAGACTCTCTTCTGACTGGGAGCCTTCTTCTCATACAAGTTGGCCAAGGTGACAAAGCATTCTTTGGCAGTCTTCAATGCTTGATATTGGGTATCGCAATTTCTTTGACAGAATCATAAATGATCCTTCTACCCTTAGCATGCTTCTTCTTGTAAGCAAGTCTACTAGCATTAGATGTTCGCTCTCCAGTGACATTAAACAAAATGTCATCCAAGTCGTTTTCTTCTAGAATACTTGTCAACCTAGCCTTCCAAGAGTTGTAGTTAGCTGAACCTTGTAGCTTCTCTTCCGGTTTGAAGATATTAACGGCCATCTCTACCACTTAGTCAAATGTTAAATCTACAAAATATCCCAAGCTCTAGGAAGACAACAGCAATCTTGTTTTACTGTGTCTTCACATGCTAAGCTCTGATAACATGTTGAATTTTTAGCATTAGCATGAATACTTTTAAAATCTGCAAACTAACATAAACAAATGACAAGTGCAATAAACAACATCAATACATCAACACATTGAACACAGGATTTTTCACTGGGGAAACCTTTAAAGGACAAAAACCGCAAAAGCATTAGCAATTCATCTCGTAAATGAGATGACTAAGCTTTTCCAAAATTCCACAAACTCTAACTGAGTTTGGACCAAAGATCCAAAATTATATCTGATAATTCAATTACACAGCAAAATACCCAATTAGGGCTTTTTAACAAATTAGGGCCTAATTTTCTCTCTCCTGCCCAGAATTAGCAAGCTACCCAAATTCTTGTTTTGCCTTTCCAAATCTGCCTGCCCTATCAGTTGTTGCCCTATCCATACTGCCCTGTCTGTACTATTGCACGAATGGGTAGATCTGTTGCCCAGCTGTTTTGTGTGTTGATCGATGGGCAAATCTTCCTGCTTAACACCGTGTTGGTTTGTCCAAGTGCTGCCCAGGGGGTCTATGCAGGCCCCGCAACCTTCACAGGTTGTTGGCTGCTGCGCGAGGGTCTGTGCAGCCACAGCAACCCTCCCGGGTGTGCAACCAGGCTACCCAAGGGTGAGCAACAGGCCCGAAACCCTCACAGGCTTATGCTGTGGGTTGCCCAAGGGTTCGGGAGTGAGGTCGGGCCTTGGAGAGGCTTGCCCGAAGAAGAAAGAGGGTAGCTGAAAAGGAGATAGGCTGCCCGAAAAAACTTTTGGAGCTGCTCGGTGAAATAAATAGCTGCTCGAGATTCTGTTGGTGAAGAAACCGTAAAGAGAAGAAGAGATAGGGTTAAACCCTAGTTCATCGAGCTGATAAAAACTTGTTGTTGAAACCCTAGTTTAGGGTTCAAAGAAAACAAGTTTGAATGCCCTAGCTAGACTCATCCATGCTAGGGCATCACATCAAACTTCCTTTTCTTCAATATCCTATGAAATCTTTAGTTGGAGCAGCTGCACCTGTGAGAGCAAGAGCGTGTGTAATAATGAAATGGATTGGTCTTCTTTTATATCCTTTGAGTCACCTGTAAGTGGACCAAAATTAAAAGAAACAAAATATTATTATTTTATTCTTTTCTAATTTTGACTTTTTGCACTTTCACTTTTACACCTTAGTGGTACTAAGAGTCTTTAGGTATTTTTGACTTTTGCTTTAGCCTTCTTCAAGTGCCCTGTGGTCAATACAAGTGGTCAAGTTGACCTTACATTACCACTCAAAGTACATCATCATAAACAGAGAGAATTACTATAGCTTTTATCTCACACTCTGTGTGACGCCAAGATCGAGTACTAAGTTGTCTTAACCAACGATAGCTTAGCCTTGGAGAAGATCACAAAGCCCACTGATCGAGGGTCCGAGTGTTACACATGCCTAGACCCAATCTAGGGCTTATAGTGTCTTCCTGGTAACAGACCAGGTGCCACAACCATAGGATGCATAATTTGACACTAGGTCAAATACTTGGTAACAAACCTAGCGCCTCCATTCTCCCGGAGAATGGCCCTCAGCCCCGGGCTGAGTCCCTAGTTCTGGACTAGATAAATTCCTGGTAACTGACCAGGTCCCTCCATTCAAAGGAATCGCCACTTAACTCTAGGTTGAGTCCTCAGTGCTAGATTGGTTCCACACCGTGGTATCGAACTAGATGTCATCATTCAACAGAATGATCACTCAACTCAAGGTTGAGTCCCCCAGTGCTGGACTGGTTCTATATCATGGTCCCAAACCAGATATCCCCATTCAATGGAATGGTCACTCATTAATGGGTTGAGTCCACACCCTGGTCCTAGACTAGATGTCTCCATTCTCCTAAGAGAATTGCTCTCGATGCTGCTCAGAAAAGTCAACACTCCATTGCCCAAAGTTTCCAAGCTTTTGGGGCATTCTTTCTCTCACTTTTCATCACATAAAGTTTTAAAATTCCGGTTTCTCATTCTCTGTACATAGTTAAATTTTATTCATACTTTAAAAAATATCTTACTCATCTAATTTTTATATGCACTTAACAGTTCAGCTTCGATTTTAAAAGTTATATTTTATAGATCTACACTCAAGCAAGTACTTGTCAAAACTTGCAAAATTTATATTTGAAGTCCTTCAAATTTTTATGCTAAAATTTTTTATGTTTTTAATCGATCAATCCATCATTTTTAGCATAACTTTACTTGTTGTTTTGCAGCAATTGATGATCAAGTATAGAAGCACTCTGGCCAAATTTTGAAGATCTAAGCTATCCGAATACCCCTCTTCTTACTTCTTTTTATGTGGCCATTTTTCTAAGGCCTTAAAACTTGTAAATTTGTGTTTCCTATCCTACAAAGGAACACAAATATTCATATCATAATCATTGTAAAAAAGAGAAGCAAGTGGGCATCCAAGTGCCCACACCGCATCCCCCCTGGGGTGATTCACATCTTTTTTCGTCTTTTTTTATTTTTTCATTTTTTTAAGTTTTTACTTTCTTGCTTTAAAATTAACGAATCTGACCGTGTTCTCGGAAACGAAAGTATCGGTACTGAGATTTTAATCAATTCACAATAAGGTTTAAAACTCTTAAAATAAGCAAGGCTTCAGTTCCCGTACGATCTTGTGAACACTGTAGGCCATTGACTAGATCGATGGGACAATCAGAAAGGGATTGGAGTGAATAACAATTAGTCTAACACTCCAATTAATTCCCAGAGTGAAAATCCGGCACTTATTTCGTTATTACGAAGTTTTGAGGAAATTCTTCAAGTAAAACAGGAACTACTAGAAAGTGAGTGTGGGGCCTCGTTAGGCTATACCCTTGTTGGTGTAGTGTTGAACACAACCCCATGACTCCATCTAGCCCACATGTAACTGTGAGTGCCACTTCCAAGTAAATTCGAACATATTCCTCATGCCCCTCGGGTATATTTGGAATACCCTCTTCCTTTAATATTCTGATCATCACCGTCTATAATAAAATTGACCACGAATAAACCCACTCCTTAATCGATCATATGATTAATTTAAAACGAACCAACTGTGACAACTGCAATACTTATTGAGACATCACTAGCAACCCTCTTCGACGCAAGCACTCCAATAGCACTGGTCTTTATCGTATCATTTATTTCTGAAGATTTAAATTAATTGATGTGTTGAGTGAATCTCATTTATATGCTGGTGATTTAACTTATTTTGCAGATTATCTTAGTTACAATATTTTATATCATTACATCGCCTAGATTAGTTGTTTTATTCTCATAGATTAAAACGACCTTAGATTATTTTACTGGGGACCACCTTCCTTAGCTTCGCTGGGAGAGAGCCTAAACGAAGGAGTCAAGATCAAGTGACAGCACTTGACTCTTGCTTGCCTCCAAGGTCGCACCCACCAGCTTGAAGATTTCTGCCACATGACTTGAGGTGCGAATTAGGCAACAACATTTTCGCGTCGTTATCGAGGATAAATCGTTCTATACCCAGAGTACGATTTTTGTTTTCCCTTTTTGTTTTTCCTTTGTTTGGTGATTTTTAGATTAGTTTTAAATTGTTCATAAGGCGACTCCACTAACCTTTTTCTTTTTCATAATTTACAAAAGAAAAACAAAAAGATAATTTTTGTGAATGTTTTAATGCATTTTTTTCTCACGTGACGACTCCATTGAAGGGATAAACCATTGTTTCTCATATAAGTTGTTGAGATTTGTTGTGTGTCGGCATGAGCCTATGCGCATTGAAATTTGTTCAAAGCTCATTCTTTAATAACTCCATTAAGTCGGTGCAAAATATGATTACATGCATGCCTCAGATTTGGTACCTCGTTGTTTAAAGCTATGGATGATGATAAGGAAAGACTTCATACTCTCCTACTCGAACTTTTCAGCCAATTAGATTTCTCAAATATCCATGGTTTTCCTAATCATTGCTATGACCATGAAAAGTTATTTATGTTGCTCCAGAGTTATGTGGAAACAATGTTGATTCGGCCACCCATCATATTGTGTCTTTCTTCAAATTCGAGGTTGAGAATAATATTTATCATGAGGATGATCCGAGACCACTTTTGCTTGGAACTTGGAAGGGGATAAAAGGAATTGGCTTTGTAGCCTTTATGACAAATCAATAGCTTCCATGGCTAAATTTTTTGAGTGTTTCCTCGTGCGGTGGCATAAAGGAGAAAAGGAAGAGATTAAGCAACTTGCCAAAAAATATAATGCCCTCCTCTCTAAAGCACAACCTAACTCTAAAAAAGAAGAAATTCGGGAAGAGCAACATGTGGAAACTTTTGTGCATCCTGAAGATTTGGTAAGGACGGAGGAAACCACCTCTTCCACTATTGAGCAACATGTCCTAAATGACCCCATTGAAGAAACATTTGAAGCGCCATTGATTAAAGAACTCGTTGAAAATCCACCTCATGTAACATTAACAAAAAATATTGAATATTTGAAGTGTTTTCATGAGTCTTTCAGTGATGATCACAACTTCTCCAAATTTACCTCGGGAAGAAACCATCACAGAAAATTACAAAGAGGATTATGATGAAGTCTGTGTGGTGTATGATGACACTCCTCCATGTTCTCCACATGGTGATCAAGGTTTGGAAAGTTCATTCCATTATAACATTTTTGGAACCAACCTTTATGCAGATGAGTATGGTGAATATGAGGAAGACATGTATAACCAAGAGTATACTAAAGAAGATTCCCCCATATTTGAGAAAGATATGGATGATAACTATTGGACATACATTGAGAAGCCAGTTTTTTATGTATCAACAGAAGGGAGTGTTGATTTAGAGACCTTTGAAGATCTTGGTGTAGAAGAGGAGCATGCAAAGTTTTTATATGATCATTCAAAGCCATATCATCTGGAATCTCACACAAGTATTAGTAATTAATACTTTGAGTGGCAATGCATCGAAGAGTCAAATTTGATGCAGTCGATGCAGGGTCAGCGTGAGCCTTCATTTTCTGATTCAAAGGTTCCTTATGATACGGAGAAGCCTGGGGCTTACATCGAGAGTTATCATCTGACGAGCCAATTTGATATATGTGATGTA
The DNA here is from genome assembly GCA_001517045.1 of Pseudotsuga menziesii. Taxonomy (NCBI): domain Eukaryota; kingdom Viridiplantae; phylum Streptophyta; class Pinopsida; order Pinales; family Pinaceae; genus Pseudotsuga; species Pseudotsuga menziesii. The sequence goes on along the minus strand of LPNX010227340.1, from coordinate 339,583 downwards.
GTTGTTGACCTGCTTCATCATGCAGATATGTACATTAGCCCTATCCAAGCTTGGATAGAAGACGGCTAGACTTGCTACCATTCAGTTACGAACATGCATCATACATCAACATTTAATAGAGAAAAGTATTGAAAAAGGACATCAAATACCTCATCGTGCAAATGTAATGTTCCGTTTTTTATAAAAGGGAATAACTAAGGACTAATACCACTAGGACCAGAAAGGTACATCAATTCAGTATTATTAACTCATCAATGTAGAAAGAAGGCCATCAGATTTCATATCCTAAAGCATGTGGAGCATGCAGGCCTTCTTTAGTCAGTACTAAAGTCAACATGAAAATAGAATTGCATGCATGCACAAGTGAAGCATAAACCCTAAAAGTGACATGCAAAGCCTAAAAGCATATGAAGATCTATTTACGAAGGGTTATGGGACTAAAGGAGATATCTATTATTATTGTTGATTGATTTTGGAGTTTTAAGCAGCAGCACAGCGTGCAGCCGCAGCATTTGGGGTTGAAGACGATGTCTTCAGCTAAAGAGGGTTCAACAATGCGATATCTACCCTAGTCTCCTATTGGGATAGATCATCTAGGTTTATCCATAGCATTCATCATAAATTTCAGTATTCGGAGATCCAACACATTCCCAAGGTTTATTGACAGATCCACGTTTGCAGCCGGAAGTAGCAGGGAAATCACAGAAGGATTCGTTGGGACCACAAAACCCAGTCTTTCCTTCGCATGTAAGCTTCCTCTTTCTCAGCAGGCCTATCCTACGGCATACAGTGATTATCAGCCATCAGTTTGCTCATCTGGAGCAACTATCAGGAAACAGAGAGCTTGGGGGGTGTGAGCAGCAGAACCACCGATCAATTCGCTAGGGCACTTAGAGGCTGCCAAATCTCTGCATGTGTCAGTCTACCTCTTCGGCATCATCAGGTGGACAAACTCAGAAAGTTTCAGCCCGAACGGACCTCTCCTCCTACAAAAACGTCACCTTCAATCTGGAGGGTTTTTACAGTACTGCGGAACGATAACACTGGAGAAAAAGAGCATTATTAGACCACCCATCCGGATCCTTATGTAGGCAGCTATCTCTTGAATCATTATCAGCCAGAATATCAGTGGTAAGTGTTAATTTCTCTCTGCAAAACCCTAACCCTAATTCAACTATATTTTAGGGCATTTTTGCATGGCGAGTTTGCATGCACAGTTATTTTGCAAATTTGTATGAGATTGAGTGTGCAAGTCAGCACTATCATAGAACATTAGAGAATATCAGTATTTGGTATATTACAGCAGGGTTGTACCAACCAATCAAAGCATTACCTTCAAGAAAAGAGCAAAAACCAAGATACTTCAAGAATTCGCCATAAACCCAGAAAATGGCCTTCCTCAAGGAAGGCGTATCACTCCAAAGAGGCTTAGTTAGGGTAAAATAAGTGCATAATGTTTTATAAGTGAGGAGATCTATTTATACGATCTCGCACTCACTTTTTACAAAAATATCCAGGGCAACATACCTTTAAAATGTTAATTTGAAATTATAAAATGTCAACTTAAAATTAAATCAAAATAATGATAAAAAACAGCCTAATATAGGCTCAAGGTAAACTACCTGGGGTATTTTAGAACGGAATGTTGGAGTTAGTTGGAGGGAGGGCGTTATACCCCATCTAACCCTTAGAATGTTGTAAAGTCTCTCAACGCCCTCCTCGAAGCAGCAAGGCAGCATGACGCGGAAGATAGCTTCTTCTGAGGAAAGAGACCAGGGAGAGAAGGTGCTAGCATGCAGAGGGGTCAAGAGGGTGTCCTAAGTGGTTGTGAAGGGAGACGAATGTCTCGCAGCTGAAGCAAAGGCCACCAGAGCAAGCAAATAATCTATGGGGTCATATGACCAAGTGATCAACCCCTAGGAGCCTCGAACACCAACACCGGTATTAAAAACCCCAACAAAGGGTAGTCAGCAGTGCCATTAAGCCATAGTACTCCTACAGGAAGGACGAAAGGGCCCAGTTGTGACCACCATTGCTCAATAACACTCTTCCTGGTGGAAAAAAATGGCACTCTCTCCCTGGGGCACATCTGAAGATACTTTGGGTATAGATGCAACGTAACACAATCAAAGCAAATCCATGGTCAAGAGTAGCAGTTTTCTTAGAGTCGATAATATAGGGCAGACAACTGAAGAACTTAGACTCTAAACTAAGACTTTTTATCGTGACAATAGCCCAACCAAGAGATGAAACAGTGAAAAAGCTAAGACTGTTGACTTTGATGAAGGAAGAACTGTTAGCGATGATAAATTAAGATAAGGTGCAAAAGTTTGGGAGAATTCAGTCTGTAGGTGTTAAGATGTTGCTGGAAAGAAGAGGGAGGAGACAAGTGATTATGGACAACAAGTTAGGATCAAAATGCATTGCTCTGATGGAAAATGAAGCATTTGTTCTTCATGAACAAAAAGGCTAGTCATTGGGCAACTTCAACCAGCTTTAAAGCTAAAAGGAGGCAACGCTCTTTCTTTAAAGGATCATTTTGCTCGATTGGAGAATTCTAGTAGTAGTTTGTTAGAATTAAGGACGTTTATGGAATTGCACAATAGACATGCAGGTCAAAAGACAGATCTCACTAATACAATCCACAAAGTAAATATCCAAAGAAGAATCCAAGGCATTTGGTCTTTGTAAAAGTCAATCTGCACACTTTAAAGGAGCACCTTAGCTGAGAAGAATGCATGTGGCATCAACAAGAAATCGAAGGAAGGAATCAAGGCATGACTTAAAGAGCACTTCACCCAAGAGAGAAATCCAAGGTGCCTTTGACAAGGTCATAAACACAAATGATCCAAGGAGGAAGACATTGCACCTAAAGGTGTGTTATCCACTAAAACTGCACAATTGTGGATTTCCAATGAGCCGTCTAAGTGATGAACAAGCCAGTTATTCATTATCGGTACTCAAAGGTTCAGAAGATCTTTCAGGGCCATTTTGGGTCCCCTTTTTTAATAACTACATGTTCATACCCCTTGGGGATTTTGTAATAAATTTGCTAGCATGGCAAACGTTTTGTAAAGGACTTAAATTCCTAGAACTTAGACATCAATCCGATCATCCAACGGGTTTTTTCCCTTGTCAATTATGCAATGTTGAATAAGCAATGTATCATTTTTTAGTTTTTCACCACTCCTCCAAAGTTGGAATCATCATCTTGGTGCTTAAACCCTGGGAGGTTATTAAAGCCCACGTGTCGATGTTTATAATCATGCTAGACATTGGTCTTGAGTCACTATGAACATGTACTAGGCCCCCCTAGGGTTTACTTTTATTTTTTAAAACACAAAAAAAAACAGAAAAAATCCCACAACATTAAGCCATTTTTTAATGGTTTAAAATGGGTAAATTCAAATTGTAAACAAAGTGTGGTTTGGAGTCTGATTTTGCCATTGGGATGCTCGTTTTCACACTCGAAGCATCATATTTACGCTACGACCCACTTATCCAATGCTTCGAGTGATCAATTTGTCACTTAGAGCCGATTTCCTTAACGAGGCATCAAAACGTCAAATAAATGCTAAAAATGCGACAAAATGACACCAAACTCAAAATTCATAAGTCATGAGATCTTATTCGAATGACATGGAAAAGGTGACTATTTTTGCCTTCAATTAAAGCCGACTTCAACTAAGGAATAAAGCGTCACATTTGAGGTGGATTTGGCAAGTAGTTAGTCACTTTGAGTTTAGAGTGGGCCATTACTCATGACCTCCTTGCATGTGGGTGATGTGGCTTCAAAGGGATAGGTTGGCGAGGAGTTTGGTGAGTGCACGTATCCCGATGGAGAGGTGGCATCTCCCCATACCAATCACAACAAACATATCCCATTGATTTCTCAAACAAACTAAACCTTTTATTGTAAGGCCTTTATCTTTGTTATGAACAAAGTTGAGTCTTTGGAGGACAATCTGTTGATGCAATACTTTCTATGATCAATGCTTGATCTATAACTGAGGTGACTTCTGTTTAGCACTTTTTGTTGTTCATGTAATTTCAAATATCTAGCTTAAAACTTTGTATTCCAATCCATAGAATAGGCATTTGAGTTTCACCTTGTTACATGTAATCATATAAGATTCAAGATTTCTACGTTGTAGATGGTAATACTTGTATGCTTTTGGTTTTATGTGGTTTACCATACTAGATCTTATCTTTTGCATGAAAGTTTCGTGTGTCGCTTTACAGATCACCGAGAGTGGAATAAGATTGTAGCTCGGTTGCATCTTGCCTTCTTCACCACTTTTATTTTGGACCTAACTTGTTTCCTCTACAAGCACCCTCCTCCTCAACCTTGCTCAAGTTTGAGCTTGATCTCTTCTTTTTCCATCTCAACAAAATACTCAACCTTAATCTCTTTCCTTGTATTTTTAACAAGTTAAAATCTGATCTTTAGAGTTCATCATTCGTTTTTTACTTGCAGCAATTTAGATCCAAGAAAAGGGTGAAATTTCGCATCCAAGAAGCTTAGATCTAGATTGCATTGGCTTTAGCACTTCAAGTTTAAATTTTTCAATATTTTTCCAAGTGTTAAAGGTTGTAAATTTTTGTGCTTTAGCTAACATTTCTAACGATTTTTTAACTTTATTGCTTGCAGGTTTTTCTCTTTTAGTGACAGGACAAGCAGAAGAGCTGGCGAAATTTGGACATTTTTTGTTAAAGAAAGGTAATTGCATAAGATATCATATTTTATATTATTATTGTTATAACCCCTTCCGGACATATTGTTCCTCCGATTACGAATGTCATTGATGTAATTCGTCATGTAAAGTCTTAAGTTAAAACCTATGTTGTAAGTCGGGTCAGTAGTACCCACAAAAGTATTATTAAAATGTATTTTTGAGTCTTCCAAGGCAAGACGACCATGGCAACAACGAGAAGTCGACCCAGTTGGGTTATTAGGCCTCTCAACTTATCAGTATAAATAGGAGAGGCGGCTCGCTCATTTGGACAAGCAGCATAACTCAGCAATTACGCTAGAGAGAGTAACAGTAGTCCATCTGGGAGATACAAGGCAATCCAGTATTATTCTTGGGGTCTTATAAGTCTTATTCTTCGGGTCTTACACTGTACTTGGTTGTAGTCTATATCGAGGCAATTTTGCTGGCTTTTCTTCCCCATGAGGGCTTCCTAGGATAAATATATGTGTTATTTTGCGTAGTTGTGCTTGTCTTTCTTTCAGTGATCATTTTGTATATGGTTATGATGTTATGATGTTAAATATTTTTAGATCTTGTATAACCATTGAAATCTTAACATTTTTAGCCTTCTGAGAGCACCTCTTCAACCCCCTTCACTTTTTTCCCAATTTCTTACAAAAACATTGTAAGCCTTTAGATCTGATTTAAGGACCAAAGGCATCCCTCTTTTCATTTAAACATCATTGTAATAATCTCAATAAAAAGCAAATCGAATTCCGATTCCCACACCCTTCTTCCCTCATGTTAGGATTCCATATGCTTAGTTAGATATCATTAGTGTTTGATCCAAATTCACAACAATAGCATATGCAGAATCACTGAAAGAAACACAATCACAAGATAGACACAGATTTATCCTGGGAAACCCTCAAGGGGAAGAAAACCAAGCAAAACTTCCTCTATATTAAATCTATAAGATAAAACCAGTGTTACACGGGGACTCGCCCCCCAGGGTCAGGGGCGTGCCCCCCTCGCTCCCTGCGCCCCAGGGGCTTGGGGGCTCCTGGAGAAACATTTCCCAGCGTCCCCAAAATCAGGAAATTCTCGAAAACGCGCAAGGGGTTGCGTCCCCTGTTCTGCAGCGCGCTCCAGTGA